>NIVC01000277.1:0-168621 GCA_002269645.1 Macrostomum lignano
CCATCATCAGACTGTCGTGTCGCCTGCCAGAACGCGTGCACATGAAAGCGAATGATGAGCCTGAACATGGTTGTAATAAAAATTGTAAACCATAGTTTTGGCAATGTCCAGAATTGACGCGCCAATGATAATTGGCTTGTTAAGCAAAACTTGACGAGGAGATAGACTAACTCCGCCAAATTCTCGTTGTAAATGATAACATCTAGGAAGCTTTCCATGCTGACATAGGACTCCAGCTTTGCAGCGTCGGTGCACATCTTGAAGCACAATCGGTCACGAACACGTTGCAGAAACTTGCCAAACAAAGCATTGTTGAGTAGCTTGAACAGATCACGTTCAAATTCCGTCTTGGCTTCTATTCGTCGGCTAATGTTGCGCTCAATGTAAGAGCGTAATATTGGCTTCTCGGTGAAACAGATGACGCGATAGACCCTTGTGACTCGCATCCCCAACTCGAGGTAAAGTCGCAATGCACGTGGTGCAACACATATTCGCGCTTGTGCTCGACAGAACCGATGAGCTTGCGCGCAGGGCTCTTGAATGCCTTCACGTCTTGGTAACAGCTGGCAGAGGCATATCGCTCGGGTTCAGTTGTCGTTGAAGTGCTGTCCAATCTTGCCGCATTTGATCCGTCAGCCGATCTTCTCTCACAATCTCGTGCCCAATCGCCAGGGAGGTCAGCAGTGCTATCGTGTAGAAACTCGGGATAATGCAGATCGACTGTGAAATAAGCTCCTCGCTCCTCAGAACAAAACTTCGTCAGCCAGTCTAGCATTTGACTCTTCACTTGCGGATTTTCGAGGTAATAGCCTGCGCCGGGGGTGTTATCGCATGGTATGCGATTCACATCTCGAGCAGAAAGCCAACGAAAGTTCTTGTATGGTAGAGGTTGTACCATGCAACTAGAATAGAGCGAGTTTGCATCCAAGTAAACCAAAAAGGTGTTTTCTGGTGCATTTGCCCTCAGGCTCGCAAAGTTGCCCTCGTCCCTGTCCAAATCTTGACGAATGAGCGAAACCAACGAGTTATTTGCTGTGGTTACGTGACGTGTCCCAAAGCTGAAACCGCCGCGCACAGAGCTCTCAATTTCAGCATACATGGCTGTATCAGTGAAGAGTTGAATTGGCTCTGCAAGTTGAAGCAAGCACGCCGCCAGGCTGTACATTGGAGAGCCAAGAAAATGAGCGGGATCAATTTGATACTCTTTGATTGCATTATTTCTGAAATTTTCAAACACGTCGCAGAGCAAAAGCACATCCAATCGCAGGTAGGCAGTAGTGTAGTCACGCAGAGTGTGGCAGCCGAATTCCTCCCAGCTGGCCTTGGCTCGAGCGTAGTCGGCGTCAGAGCAATGCTGCATTGTTAGTCTATTGAAAAACCTCTCCTTTGCTGGCAGAGATTTTACGCTGTCCAATTTGTCCATTCGATCAAGGAACGAATAGGGAAAAACTCCCTTCTGCTGCAACGTCTCCGGTCGTAGTCTCGGGTATTGCTCCAATAGTTTGCTTGTGTGCACCAGCTGAGAAGGGAGCAGGCGTTCAGCTAGACTTGCTAGGCTAGTTGGTAAATACGCAAAAGTGTCCTTGAAGCAGATTTCAAACCAAACGTGGTGCTGCCCATCAGCAGCAGGCAGCTTGAACTTGATAGAGAACGTTTTGAATCGCTCGCGATTTTCAGGCAAAACATAAAGTTTAACTTCTTCACCGGAAAAGGTTTCGTAAACTTGGCGAACAATAAACTTGCCATCATATGCCGACAGGTTGTGAAAATAGACCAACAGCCGGTGGCGATTCAAGCTCAATTTGCGATTGCAGCTGACACACAAAACTCCCCTAGGCAGGCCAGTAAGATGATCGTGATCCAGGACTTGGCGTTCATCAAGCTCAAAAACGCGATTACATAGCTGACAATGCTTGTGGCGCCGCTTCTCGACACGGTCCGTCAGATGAAGATATTTTTTAAGCAAAGGAACATATGTTTCATCCTTGGCGTGTCGGTAGATCTCGCTTGCTAGCTGGCGGAGCTTGATCAAAAACAGCCCAATGCAATCATCTCCACCGTTGGGCCGCGAATAGATAACCGAACAGGCGGACCTTTCGCCATATAGTGAAGGCAGCCGGCTTTCAACTCCGGGACAGGCCACCACCCGATAACCGATGCAAAGCGGTTTGTGGATCTCGCGAATCTTTTGAGAGGCTCCCACATGTGGAGCGCTGGCGTCCGGCGGTGCACATAGGCATTCCATGTCGGCATAAACTACGTACAGCGCCGGCAGCCTTGCAGCATGTTCGGTAAACTCAAGACTAGCATTCTCCGGCAGAGGCATCTTCTCAATTGGCGGCCTGCGCACCTCCCGTATTTGTGGCAGCGGCTCGGACATCCAGCGGAGCGAGGACTGGCTCTCGCACCCTCCGATGCATTGGTGCTCGTTCAGAATGAAGTCCCATGATATTTTTTCCGAAAACGGAGCCAGGCAAGTTGGGCAGACACGCCGTCGTTTGCCTCGGCAGCTTAGAAGTGAGTTCAAATTACGAACAGGCATGTAGTGGCCCAGCTTGAATTTGCCATATGGTGGGATGAACAAACAGTTTGCCATGAAGCGGGCTGTCTCCGGGGAACAGTGGCGCGAAAAGTAATGCACGGCAGTCTTTGCTTCGTAATCCAAACGAATACACGCAAACTTAACCCTGGATTTTTGTTCAAAAATTTAATATATGAGCATTTGGCATGTCTCGCTGGTCCGACTTGTAATTTAGTTCCAAAATCCAATTCTCGCAAATGTTCTGTATAGCTGCTCTTCAAATGAGGACGCTTCACTTGGGCATAAAAGATGCTTGCTACGATTGCATACTTGAAGCAGTTAGGCTGCCGATTATTGTTTGGCTTCAAAAATATTACGGCTCCTCTCTTGCATCCAACCGACAACGGGACTTTAAATGTTCTGGCCTCGCCGCCGCCGCCGCCGCCGCCGCCGCCGCCGCTACCACCGCCCAGCTGTTGCTCTGCCGCTGTGGAATTCCTACTGCCCGGGTTGTAGCTTGGCCGAGAACGAGACTTCCTATAGGGGCATAGCATCAGGTCAAGCTGTTCAATGCTGTCATACTTCCAACCACTGCCACGTTTCTGGAAGCTGTCAATTTTGCTTGTCACTTCGGTGATTGCACGCATAAACCAGTCGTTGAAACTCTCCTCAGACAGTTCGCCAGTACCGGTGCCCTCTTTATCCAGTGAAATTGTAACCATGTGACTGTTGAAATATGCAGAGATTATTTCAGTTGCTGGTGAATTTAAAGCGCCTGTTGAGAGATCGGGGTGTTGCCGCAAATCCGCCAGCATCCGAAACAGCTTCACCTTGACATGCAGACATGTTCTCAACATCAGTCCTTTTTGTAAAGTCATATTGAAAAGCCAATAGATTGGGGCGCGCAGCTGGTTCAGCTTGTCGGCAGGTAGAAGGTCGTCGGTGGTGGCGGATGTTTGCGATGGAGATTCAGCGGAATTAGGAACAAACTGCAGAAAGTTGGCTCGCCCCTGATGCGCACTTTCTTCCAGGTGAACAGACCAACCGTCTGGTGGGTGCGCCTGAAGCTCCTCGAATGGCCCCTCCAACAGTCGATCTGGCGCAAAGCATTCTCCATGCGAGTGAGCATGCAGCGCAGCCACATTGCGGAAGGTCTTTCGACAAACCAGGCAGCGAGCTCTTGGCTGGAATAACAATTTTTTTTTCTTTAAAAAACGTGCTTTTATCATGGTTAATATTAAACAAATAATGCAAGAATTTTGATGATTTTTAGGACTAAAATGCAGTATGGAATTAAAAAAGAACGAACGCGCTTTGATGGCATGGCCAACAAGTAGGGAATTCCCAACTTGTTCCTTGATGCTGGTCAAGGAATAATCGAATAATCAAGGGCCAACTGTTTTATTAAATCACATTTCAGATTGTCTTCATGTAGCAATTAAGGCGAGTCAAAACGCGAGTCACTCAGCCAGAAGGATTAATAATCTTGCAAACTGTGTCCACAACATCCTCAAGAGTAGTCTCTGGCAGCACTCGGATCTTGTGCACAGTTTTGAAAAGAGCAAACTGTGCATGCAGCTCCTCCCGTAGTTGTTCAAGATAACTCAGTGTAATGTGCTGCTCCCCACCTCGGTTTCGCTGTTGAATGCGCTCCAGTGCAAGCTCGGGTGTGATGTCCAGATAGATTAGTGTGGCATCAGATTGAAAGCAGTTGGTAAACATTTCATACAACCGAATCATCAGATTCAGTTCAAAGTTAGTCAACCGATCCTGTTTGTACAACAGATTTGAAAAGGCAATTCCGGATCGTAGGTGTCGGTCCATCACTATCAGATCAATCGGCTGGCGGCCCTCCTTCACCTCGTTTGTCGCAAATTGAACTGCGGCCATGTCGCGTCCCATCAGCTCTTGGTACACCAACGTTTGAAAAGCAAATGCTGACAGTTCACCAGAATAAAACTTCTCCAGGGCGCCGCAAAAAGGACCCTCGCTGCGGCAAAAATTTGCACCGGCAGAAAATGAGCACGCTTCCTCCAGTTGTCTAGTCTTGATCGTAGTGCCAAATTATGCAGTACGGTGGATTTGCCCGCTCCCAACAGTCCTTCAAGGATGAAGACGCTCGGTGCAAAAACGATATTTGCCATTTCAGATTACTAGTTGTTGGATATAGGATCGATTGACTGCAAGATATTATGCGTTGAATTAGGAATCGAAAGCTTTAAGTATGTTTCAATACATGATAAAATAGAGGAGAGTTCTTGGGCATTTGCTGGGCCCATTATGACCAGCTTTTTTGAACAAAACAAATTTGCAAACAAACGTTTATTCCAGCTGCAGCGCAATCGCACGGCTTGAGGAAAAGTTTCTGCATCGTAGCTCACAGTGAAACCAATGAAACATCCAATTCTTAATTTTAGCATAAAAAATCTGTCTGTTGCGCTATAAAATTCATATTCACCAACATATGTTGAGGTTTGAATACGTATTGAATTAAAATCCAGCTTAAAAACAGAATTGTGAATTGCCAGGAGTGTGGATATTAATTTGAGATTTGATGCACATCGAAAAATTGTAATTTTTCCACCAGGATAGATTTGCATAGTATAGCCAGCACTCGTAGCAACTCTCAGCATAGAGGGTCGTCCAAAATAGAGTTTGCAATTGAATCCGCTTTTTAGCAGTTTTAGCTGAAGCTGAAATAAATCTAGTCCATCGGAACCGCTCAAATCCAGTTGTGCGCTCCCGACACTCTGAACAATTCTCTGAAAATTTCAAACCAGAAATAAGTCTGAATAAGTCGTGGTAAGACAAAGAACTTGGTCATCAGTTTATTATAATAATAATAAGTCGGGTAGTTAGCAAAAGCGCTATTGCAGTCAGGCTAAATGTCTCGCGGATAGCAGTAGGTAGGCAGGCGAATTGCTAAAGATAAGCACTAAGGCGAGTAAACCAGCCTTGCAGTCTAAAAGCCAAGCAGCAGATTGACGAGAAGAAAAGCGATGTAAACGACGTAGAGCATCTAATGAAAATAACAATTTGCGTTTAAAAGGATAGGCTAGAAAACCCGAGCTATATGCTTTAAAACATGTGAGGAAGTTGAATCCAAGGCGAGCCGATCTATTTAAATGTTTACGAATATTCAGGTGCTCGTCCTTGCTACTAAAAATTTGCCAGAAATAGTTAAAGTTTATGATAGTGCGAGACGTCAGACATGCTGAAAAAGTCCTCGCAGCAATGACACCAGTTGGAGCTTAAGCGAACAGACTGCAATCCGAATCGGATGATCTGTTGCTCGAGGCTTCAGCTCCAGCTAGCTGCTTGGCGTACGAGAGATCCTTAGAGGCGACTCGCTTTCCCGGCTGAACCGTAGGCGAACTTACGAGCTTCTTGACTGCCGGTACTTCAGCCCAGTCGGGATCGCTTGCTGGTCCACCTTTGCAAGCAGGCTGGTTCTTAGGAGCGCTCGCGGCAGGCCTTGGACGTTTCGAATTCTTGCTTGGTGGCGGCGGTGGTGATGAGGTTCTCCTCTTCTTCTTCGGCGTGGTGCTGCTCTCACTTCGATTCTTGCCGGTGGCAGTGAGAAGACTTGGAGTAGGCAAACTTGAAATTTTCTCCTCGTTGCTATGTTCATGCACAATCCGATACTCGGACAGAGGTCCCTGCAGGTTCCCTATCAGGCCGGTAGTGTTTCCATCAGACAGCCACACCAGAGATCGGATGCAGGCGGCAAGTCGCCAGGCTGGCGCCCCCTTCGGAAGGTAGAGCGAAGTGATTTGCACCGTGATCTGGTAGAGTCCGCTTCGCGCTGAAGTCTCGGGGCGAAACCTCTTGGATTGTGCGGCTGCCCTCGTTGGTGGAGAATGTTGTGCATGGATAGTTGGGCTTGATGCCGATCCAGGTAATTGGGTTGGCACCGCTCGCGTCAGGACTCTTAGTGAGTCTAATGAGCCCCATTCGGTCAGATTGCTGGTGAAGTGCCTTCTCGATCGACTTCTCGATCGCTCTGGAAAGAATATGACAGATAGCAACGTAAGAAAATTGCAGTAAACTTTAATTTCTAACCTGGGATGCGGTTCACAAACCAAAGAATAGGATTGTATTTACCTCAAAGTTGAAACCAGCTGAGGGCAAATGCCCTTGGCTTGAAAACCAAGTGCGATAGCTTCTCGTCCTTCGTTGACCGAGTGTTCTGTGCCCGCACCGCTGTCTGTTCGGTGCAAACCGCGAAAGAGTAGAATCGGCTGTTGAGACTGCAGTAGAATCGGTAGTTTCTCGTGCTTGTCGCCCACCGGAGTCCAAGAGAGAGCGCGGAACTGACAGTTGTTGGCAAACTTGGGCGAAGAAGCTGGCTCGACATGGATTGTAGGCCGCGTCTCGGGTGAAACAAACTGCTGTGCGCTTAAGACTTCTTCTTTAGCGAAAAACGCCATGATGGTCGGTTAGTCTCCCTCGGTCTGCTCCGGAAGATTCTAAAACACCACTTCCTTATATACTGTTTTTTGAAAAGGTTTCCGGATAGTTCACCCAAATCGTCTGAATTCTTTACTTCTCCCGAAACGCTTTTAAGCCATATCAAGCTGTAAGTTCAAACATCCTGACCTTTTGATTGAACATTGCGTTCTGGGGCTTGCTTTCCCTGACATTTCGATCTGGAGCGATTTGGGGCCAGCTGTTTCACTTAAAAGTTGTCAGTTTTATCTTCCTGACCTTTTGATTGGACATTGTGTTCTGTGGCATGCTTTACCTGGAATTTCGATTTGGAACGATTTGGAGGCAATTTATCTTTACGAACAGTTGTTTTAGAAATTTAACAACTAGCGTCGGCGGCGAGGGAAAGAGAAACTGGAGGTCTGCGCTTTGTGGAAGAGAGGAAAATTGCGCCCCAGTTGCTATCGGGAGAGGGTTGAAAATTTGTCCGAAGTTTCGGCTATCTCCCATGTATATTGCCCATGTACCAACCATACATTTTTCGTATTTAAAAAAACCCTCCGTGTCCGATTTTTATCTACTACTGTTATACGCCAAGCATATTTTCAGGTCTACTATACGCCGGAATTTTCTGGTGTATATGTAAGATTCGGGAGTGGGGCATTATCCCAGTTAATATTGAAGCAGCGTGCGTACGCACCCCCCTCACCTTCGAAAAAGAAGACCCAACTCATTTCACCTAAGTATTTACAACACGGAGGTCTTGCATTACGAAAGTAAGAGACCTTTATATTAAACTTATCTGCATAAGAAATTAAGAAATTATCTGCATAATTTCCAACATGGCCATGGCTGAAATGTGTTTGAACAAAACAGTTTAGAATGTTGTTTCTGTTGAATTTCTAGACCACAATAGATTGCTTTTCTTCCATATCCCCTACTTTCGTTTTGAAGCCCTTTAATGGATGCTTAACATTGTCGGTCTTTTAAAACGAAACTGTATATATCAGACATTCATAGAAAATGTACCCAAGGCAGGAAACAGGATGAAACAGATGACAGGAAAACAAATCATCTAAACCCTACGTTTCTGCAGTTTTTGTTGCTGCCACCCCTACTACCTTCGTTTTGGAAGACCTTCAATGAAATAATAGCTTGACGGTCTTCTAAAATGAAACTGTAAAATAAACTAATAAAGGACATACAAAGCCATTAAGAATAAACAAACAAAATAATAGACAACAATATGTGAGCAGCTTCCTATGTTTAAGGTGGGTCTTCTTTTTCAAAACCGCCAGCTTCCTATTTGATACATAGAGGGTCTTCTAAAATGAAAGAATGCCGCCAATACAATCCCAGGATTTCAATTAGGCCTAGGCCTAAAT
This sequence comes from Macrostomum lignano, assembly GCA_002269645.1. Taxonomy (NCBI): domain Eukaryota; kingdom Metazoa; phylum Platyhelminthes; family Macrostomidae; genus Macrostomum; species Macrostomum lignano. The sequence goes on from NIVC01000277.1 coordinate 8,335, forward strand.
CCCAGAATTAGAAGTGTCTGGGATTCAAAAATACTGGGATTGGCCATCAGGATCCTTGCCATAGAAAATTCTGTTGCACATAAAAGTATAATACAAGATAGGAATGTCAATTCCCTAAGGAAATTTCTTATTGGAGACCTTGGGGAATTCATTGTCATTCCCCAGGGACCCTAGGGACCCTTAGGAAAAGAAAAAAATAATCAAAAATAGTGGATAACTTAGATCTTAAGTGGCATTTTTTACTTTGATTTAAGCTTTGGACTATATGTTTAAGGTGCAAAGGCAAAAAATTTCAACAATGTTCATTTAAAACTGTATTTGACAATGTAGTAAGGTGGGGGTGGAGAAAAGAATATTAGTGTGGTTGGGCAGTTTCTAGAACTTTGAATTCCTGCCTTTGTTATCTAGCACTTGTAAAGTGGAAAGTTTCACTGAATGGTTTAAAATGCTTTTCTCCTTTGATACTCTGGTTGCCAGGTCCTCATTTCCCGGGAGAGGGTAGTTGTAATTGCAGTCAAGTGGTCTTAAGCAGGCATGGTCATTTAGATAGTTGACACAGTAGTCTTGACACTATAAATTTCACTGTTTGCTGATTTGCTTAACTGATTACTAAAAGTAGTAGATAGTAGAGTGGCACTGCTACCACTGTAATTTTGTATTATAGAACATTGAGATCTAAGAGCTCATTCAGAGTTGAGATTAATTCAGTTATTTTAGGCCCCATGGGCAAATAACTCAAGATAACCTATTAAGGGCTTCAATTAGTTAATGAAAATAATTAATGAGCAGGCATTTATTATTTGTTTATTAATTTATATTAATAACTTTATTTATAACAATTATTTAAACCAATAATTTATTAATTATTGATTTTCGACCAACTAAAAGATTATTATTGCTAATGAGCAAGACTGCTGGCAGAGAAGGGGTGTTTAGTAAATATAGGAGCTAGTAACTTAACTATTAACTTGCAAACAAGGAGCTTAGTAAAGAAATGTGCTAAATGAAATCAACAGTGTACACAAGGATTATTAGGAAAATGAAAGAAGAAAACAAATAGGGTTAACAAAGTTAAGCATGAGATGCAGCCCAAGCTGGCCCTATAAATATTAAATGAAGCTACATTGCATTGAGTGGGGCAATGGATGGGGCAAGGGATAGGGCAAGGGTTGGAAAAGGATAAGGCAAGGGATAGGGCAGCGGACAGAGCTACCAGAAAACACAAAGAAAAAAAACAAAAGATTCTTACTCTAAATGATGGGGCAAGGGATGGGGCAGGGGATGGGGCAGCAGATGATGGGAAAGGGCCATCAGTGGGTCACATTAAATTGAGTCATTCGTCAAACAGTGGTAGTTTTGCCCTACTACAATAGCATCACCAAATCTTGCACTTACCTTTGTCAAAAAGAGTAGACTGGAGACAGAAAATATATGCTCAGCAGCTACGCTTGTGACTTGTGAGAGGATAATTAGTGAATGAGACTTTTTAAGTATTTTTATTATTGCAATTTTTTTCTTGCAGATAAATCACCATTTTGTCCTTGTTTAATAGGGAATATTTTGTTATTGTATGAAACCCCCTATGTATCAGTGAATGATGCAGGATGCAGTGCTGCATCTGCATCAAATGATTCAAGCCATCAATGCAGACCAACACAGTAGTCAGTAAGGCTTCTTTTTCCTAACAGTTTTCTATATGCAATTTGCTTGATTGAAAGACTACTAGTGAAAAAACATTCAAATGTGTGTTGTGTTTGAAATAATACATTAAAATAAGCTGTTATGCAGTAAAAAGCATAGACAGAGTTTCAACCATGAACGGTGAATCATTTTCTTATTTAAATGGCAAAACCATTATTAGGCATAGTCTGACCTTTTTGGCCACTTTAATTAGCCATTTATTGGCCAATTTTAGTGGCTGAATACAAGACATTTCTGGCCCTTCACTGGCTATTTATAACTACTCGTAGCAAACTCTTGACCAATTTTTTGACCACATTTAGCAGTAGAACTTAGAAAATTTCTACAATTTACCACCCAATGGAAAATCTTAACTTGCCCCTATTATTGGGTAATATGCGCTTGGTAGCTATTTGGTAATTTGATGTCAGCAAGACATATAGCTTATTAATTGTATAGTTGCCCTAATATTGAGTGACATTTGCCTTCAATTTTAAAAATAGCAATCATCACACTACTGAAAATAGTATAATTGTTTATTAATGACTAAAAATTGACATGATAGCTTTATGCAAAAGGCATCCCAAAAGTACTTGATATAATGATTTCCTAATAGATATTGTTCTAGGGGAACTTTTGCCATTTGCAAATTCTCACTGTGCCACCAAGTTGTACTGGGTTTCTTTGTATTTCTCTAACCAAATTCTAGTCTAGGACTCCTTATATTATTGTAAAGCAGTCCTGGTAGCAGTGTCAAGGGGCAAACACTGATCTAATAAATTCTTTTAACTACTAAATTTCTACTTTTATCCAGTCCTAAATTAGGCTACCTTGGAATGAAGTTGCCCAACTAGGTGACTGCTTTCTCCCTTTACTGTCCTCTTAGTTTCTCTTCTCTCTTTTCTGTCAGTTTACTAATTTAAAATGCCTTGCTTTTAGACTGAATCAAAGAAATGGCAGGCGAAAACTAAAAGGCCTAAAAATGTTTGTGTTTATAATATTCAAAGGGAGGTTGGGGTGTGTGAGTCAGTTAAGTCAAGTTAAGTCAAGTCAGTCAAGTTAAGTTTAAACAAAAATATTAGCAGTTTAAAAAAAATCTTCAAAAATAAATTCTTTGATTATAACAAAAGGAAATTCCCCAATTATAGCAAATAATTTTCTCCTATCTATAACAAAAATTATTCCACTTTATTTAAACAAAAAATAAGTAACTAGGCAGAGTTTGGCAGAAATTCAAAATAATGTCTTTATGAACATTAAAAAATATAGGGCTGCCTCAACTGGCTTCTCTTATACATATTTATGAATAAACTAGTGAGTAAATATGTCAAGAAAGTGTAGGCAAAAGTGCAAAATAACTAATACATGGTGAAATCAATATAGGCACAAAACATAGATAAAAATTTGGCAATAGTGCAGGCAAATGTGGTTTGAGTATATAGAACATGTACAGCACACTATGATAATTGCAAACAAGAGGTAATATGGTACTGTAAGTAGTGCAAACAAATATAGCAGAATGAGTATTAGACAGATTATGATTCCAAACAAGATATAGTAAGTAATGCAAACAAGGTAATTGTAATATAGCAAAATGAATATTAAACACACTATGATACATTGCAAGCAATGTACACTTAGCAGCATTGAAAAGTTTCTACCCTAGCACGCGAAGTGTCAACGTTTTGGTGGGTGGAGATATTCGTGGTTTGAGCCATAGACAAATAGAATTGCTTAAAACAGGGTCAATAACGCGTATAGCAGCCACGTGCGTGCAGCAGAGTGCTTACTCTCTGGGACATCCGCTGCTTGATGCGGTGGGACATTGTCGTCTTGGAGCATCAATGAAGGGCAGCAGGCGCGTCTGTAGAAGGTTGGCGTACGACTCGGTAGGCACAGTCGCATCCAGGAACACGAGCTCCGTCTTCGTGTGCATTGTGATGCTTGCCCACACGTGAAGAGAAGCTGACTGGCTCAGAGTTTTGCACGTGCTTTGGCAGCTGGCGCGACACACAAATGCGGCCGTTGGCACAGAACAATCGAAAGTGGCTCTCATCTGTGAAAATCACTCGCCGCCACTGCTGCTGCCTCCAGTGAACCCTTTGCCACATGCCAAAACTTTCCAAAACTTTCTACTAGTCTTTCCTTAAACTCTTCGTAGGAGAGATCTTTAGGGAGATTGAGGCATTGAACTGCCGCAAACACAGTGGTTAGGTCTAGATTGGTGAGCAATTCTTGCTTTCGGTGATCTTCATCAATGCCTTCATTCTCGCATCGCTGATCAAATGTGGTGAGCTAGACTCTAATATCTTGGCTGGGGACATCTGGATCTTCTGGATCTTAATATGTCTGAGGGGGACTAATTCTAAACGGTTACGGAGCTCTTTGGCTAGGAGTCCTAGGGCACCATTAATTCCTGCTGCGGCTATTGTACTTTGGGGATAGGGATGGGGATTTAAAGCTTGGGGTTTGATTGCGCATTTCACCAGATTCTGATCCTTTACCGGTTGCTACCAATTTGTGTTAGGCATTCTGGGTCTGAGGATAACTTATGCGCCTCATCAAATATTAGTTTTGGGTGAGCACTGCTTAATCCATGATGAGAGACTAGGTACCTGAAGCGATTTTCTTCTGCCACTGTTATTTGTCAGAATGATGGCAACTTAGCAATTTTGTGGCAAAATAGTCCCTCTCCTTTTACACCCCACTTCTATAAATGACTACTCTGAGGTGGACTTTTCATGATGAAACTATAGGTTTCTACCACAAGCCTCGTTTTTATAGGATGCCCTGACAGTCCAGAAATTACTATTACATTTTGTTAACAATCGTGGCATTTTGTGATTGTAGCCCCTCATTCGTAGGTAGCAGGATGAGAGCTTGTGCAGGGATAAATATAATGCCTCATTGAGAGCAGCCTTAAGTACTACTGATTGTCTTAAGTACTACCCTTGGTGCGCTAGGCGTCTGATAATTGTCAATTCTAACCCTTTCCTCAGTTATTAAGCATTATAGTCGATTGTTCAGATGGTACTTGTGACGGTTTGAGCTTTTGTAGATCGTTTCGTGTGCCGTCGTGAAAGTCTTCACAAAGTAATTATTGGTATTTGATTATTTTATTTAATTGTATATCTGCACGTATTGTTTGACACGTTAAGTAGATTAAGTTTACACTCTTTTGTTTAAATCTTTATACTCCAATTTCAAATAGCTATAAAAACGTACTGAATTTCGTTCCAAGCTGGTTGTCTGGTTGTCTGGTTGGTCGCTCGGTCGTCGCTCTTGAGTCTTGGCTTTGTACTGGCTCTAATACTTTTAACAGATTAAATACATTGAATAGTTCGACAGTATTTCGACAGTATTTCGACAGCTCCTTGTAATTCGCCTAGTTCACTACTACTTATTCACTACTTGTAAATCCCGATAGACCGCTACACAACTCATCAACGTCAGCAAAAGAAAAGTAGGCCTACAACTTCGTCACATACTCTTCAGTGGAGTGTTTCCTGAGCCAGTTAGAATTTTCATTCGATTGTTTAAATGAATGCATGAGGGGGCTTTTGGGACAATTTTTTAACGTCCTCCATAATCCTAAATCCATCCATATTATCCCCGACAAAATCAGAAAAAAGGGGACGCACTTGCTCCGAAAACTTCGAACATAATCCCATTAAATCCATCCATATTATGTCTGACAGAATCAGAAGAAAGGGGACGCACTTGCTCCGAAAACTTCGAACATAATCCTCCTAAATCCATCCATATTATCCCTGACAGAATCAGAGCATAACAGGTGTCCACTGTCACCTGGACTAATCTACTGTCATCCACCCATAGCATCTTCGAAACAATCAGAAAATAACCTGCATTCTTCTCCCCATATTCAATTCGCAACGCGAAACCAGATCCCTAAGACTTTAAATCATCAATGCAGGGTTCTATCAATATCTAGATGTAACACAAGTAGGCACACAGGAGTATGTCAAGCAAGCAAAGCAAGAATAGATGGCTTATAAACTGTATTGAGAAACTGTAACAAAGAGCAAACAAAAAGAAACGAAAACTGTGAGCACAATTCAGAAATGTCTGGCAAGAAAAGAAAGAATAAAGCCATAAAACTAAATGAATCTCACTTTTGGCAGGCCAAGTTACGTTAGTCTGGCTATACGCAAAATTGTTAGTGGGCACCACGCATCAAAATCAATGCTTCCATCAATGCTTTAATGTTTTGTTTGTCTCAGCTTGATTGATCTGGTTTGTTAGCATCTTGGACATTCAATTGAAAAACCTGTTGATCTCGCGGACCAGATCATGGCCAGCGGTGCAGTGTGTCCTACCAAATAAAAAGCCACGATGATCTGTCAGCACGAGTTCGATCACGAGATAAAATTTCTCTCTGATGTAACCACGCTCTGGTCGCGGGATAGGGCAGGGGAACTTTTTTCAAAAGTACTTCCCATCACCGTGCACTTCCTGAGCAAGGCCGTCGAGACTGGGCCAGGTCTCTGACCAGGCCTGCTGACTCCCGCTCTGCCACACCTACTGCTGCCTTGGTTCTGTCTCCCACGCCGCCGCACATGCCTTTCCGAAGCTCCCTGTCTCCCTCAGAACCTCCCCCGCTACTCTATTCCCTATGCGCTCTACCCTATTCGTTATGTTCTTTTCCCAATCCCCCTATGCACTTTTTTCCTGCGCTGTCCCCCCTCTTTTGGTGCCTACTTACAGTACTTTGTGCGCTCACCGTCACCCCATTCCTACTAAAACTCCCAAACGGTGACGCAAGTCTTTTGACCCCTCTTTTCCCTCGATGACTCATCGATGACTCACCACCCCCTCTTGCGCAACCTTTTCTCATGCCATTGTTCTTCCCAAATTTCTCATGCGACACCCACCCCCACCGCTTCTATTGGTCTCGTTTTTTATTCTTTTGTTCTCCTTTTCGCACCCAATTATCACGTTTTCTCCGATTTTCTCTTTCTTTTGTTCTTGTTTTTGCACCTAGTTAGCACCTTTTCTCCAATGTTTGCTTTTCTATTGTTCTCGATTTTCCCCAATCATCCCCGATTTCCATTTCCTATGTTCTCGACCCCCGCCCTATTGTTCTCAATGTTTGCTTGCGCAACACTTGCGACCTCCCGCTGCGCCAATTATCCCCCCACCCCATCTCCGGATTGCGCAATTTTCCCATTTCCATGTTGCTATGCCGTTCTCATGCTTCTCATCATGACTCATTTTGACGTCATTCTGCTGGCAGCCAATCAGAGAGAGGGAGTCATGGAAACGACCTAGGAGCGGCGACTGGGAAGGCTATATAAGGAAGCGGTTTTCGGCATGAGAATCCTCAGAAGGCTTTTGTCTTGTCCCTATTGTGGACTTGCTGTCAGACCTCGATCTGACCCATTCGTTTATAGGACGAACTTCTGCCGGTCCGCGGTCTGTTACCGCCAAGTTATCTTCAGCTCCCCAAGTGAGCTCATATGCCGGTCCGCGGCCTGTTACCGCCAAGCATCATCAGCATCGCCTGATCTACACCAGCGCCTCGTCGCTTCAGCGCATCGCCGCTTCACCGTCTGCCTGCCTGCAGCCAACAGCCGCCCTCGGTCACTCCATCGCTCTCTCTCTCTCTCTCTCTCTCTCTCTCTCTCTCTCTCTCTCTCTCTCTCTCTCTCTCTCTCTCCCTCTCTCTCTCTCTCTCTCTCTCTCTCTCGCTATATATGCATATCAAGGGAAGCAGTAGTCATGGCCTTGGAAACATTGGGGGATATCAAAGTCTCGCAGGAAAGGGAATAGCGGTGTGATTTTATCTCTGTAGGGTATCAGTGTGACTCAAAAATCTTGGGCTAAAAAAAGTGTCACCTCCTATGGAATACCTGCGATCAGCCCGGACCTGAATTCTGCGGTAACCCCTGGTGTCTCCCTGGCTGGGATTCGATCCCAACGTGTCTTTTGACTCTCCCCACTGCATTGTAGACCCGGTAGTAACTGCTTTGGTTGCATTTGGGCTGGTGTAGTGGCTTGAAATAGTAGATCCCATCGTTTTTCTATTGATAGTGGAGTTCAGTGAGTATTGGAATGGTGTATTGGAAGTTTGGTGGTCCCCAGTGAACTCGTCATTTTTCCTGCTGCATTCTCCTCCTTTAGTAATTTCTCCCCCCTGACGCCAGTCTGACAGGGGAGGTGAGTGTGCCAATCAGCCCGACCCGGTAGAACGGTGCTCCTGCCCGACCTGTCAGCCTGCCCCAGGAAGGCGCTATTGCGCAACTCTTTTCACCTCTGGCCACTGCAGCCCATTAAGTGCTCAGACGCAGTGCTGCATGCACTCCCCTAATGTAAGGCCCCGGTACATAAAGTGCCACCCCAGTGCCCCGCAAGGTCAATAAGACGGGTTGACTCTCTGGCTGCTTGGAATAACCTAGATGGAGCTACCGCTGTCCTCTGGTAGAACCGGGCGTTCAAGTACAGTAAAGTGGAGAGGCTGACAACAGCGACTAAAATTCGACTACAAACAGCGACTACAATAGAACTAGTTGAACTAGTGGGACATCGCAGAAGTGCCCCAAAGAAAGAACTAGTTGAACTAGTGGGACATCGCAGAAGTGCGCCAAAGAAAGAACTAGTTGAACTAGTGGGACATCGCAGAAGTGCGCCAAAGAAAGAGCTAGTTGAACTAGTGGGACATCGCAGAAGTGCGCCAAAGAATATATCAATTACTTAAACTGGTGGGACGTCGCAGAAGTGCGCCAAAAAAACAATTACCTTGAACTAGTGGGACATCGCAGACGTGCGCCAAAGAAAGAGCTAGTTGAACTAGTGGGACATCGCAGAAGTGCGCCAAAGAAAGAGCTAGTTGAACTAGTGGGACATCGCAGAAGTGCGCCAAAGAATATATCAATTACTTAAACTGGTGGGACGTCGCAGAAGTGCGCCAAAAAAACAATTACCTTGAACTAGTGGGACATCGCAGACGTGCGCCAAAGAAAGAGCTAGTTGAACTAGTGGGACATCGCAGAAGTGCGCCAAAGAAAGAGCTAGTTGAACTAGTGGGACATCGCAGAAGTGCGCCAAAGAATATATCAATTACTTAAACTGGTGGGACGTCGCAGAAGTGCGCCAAAAAAACAATTACCTTGAACTAGTGGGACATCGCAGACGTGCGCCAAAGAAAGAGCTAGTTGAACTAGTGGGACATCGCAGAAGTGCGCCAAAGAATATATCAATTACTTAAACTGGTGGGACGTCGCAGAAGTGCGCCAAAAAAACAATTACCTTGAACTAGTGGGACATCGCAGACGTGTGCGACCAAAAGTTAAGCAGTTTAGAAACCAATTGTACTTGGTACACGGCGTCCTGCAATTGTACGCGGCGTCCTGCAACGACGTAGCATATTTGCCGAGAACACCGGCTGTTTCAGCAGAACTTGAAGGCTTAGCACCGACCTGTGCGTACTCGAGTTGGCACTCCAACTCGCGTGTTCTATTGACTGCACTTTCCCATTTCTCTTTGTACGAATTGCGCTCAAATTCAGCGTCTTCAAGTCTGTGGGCCAGGTCTTCGATCTGCCGTTGCAGGCTTTCCCTGTAGCCGTCGGCAGTCTGCTGCGCCAACTCGGCGGATGTCCGGAGGTTTTAAAACCTCATGCCTGAGCGCCTGGCAGGTGGCGCAACCGTAAGGTATGTTAATGCCACCCGGCCTCTGTACCGCTTGACAGGCACTGGCACCGGCTTCTGCAGCCGCCTTTGTGCGGTATGGCCCTTTACATACTCGCACGCGGTAGGCTTTACTATTGGAGGTCTTTCCCGGTCTAATGGTGACCTCATCGTCAATTGACAGTTGGCTCGGGTCTACTGAGCCGTCAGTAAGAACACACTTGTCGGCATAGACTCCAAGCCGACCGCCGTCTTCCGGCGCATATTCGAATACCCAGTAGCGGTATGCTGCTGGGCCACCGGAAACTAGCTTTTTACCGGCGCCAGTCGCAAAGGTGCTAGAAGCGCCAGCGGCGGTAAAAGCGCCAGCGGCGGTAGAAGCGCCAGCGGCAGTAGAAGCGCCAGCGGCGGTAGAAGCGACAGCGGCGGTAGAAGCGCCAGCGGGGGTAGAAGCGACAGCGGGGGTAGAAGCGCCAGCGGCGGTAAAAGCGCCAGCGGCGGCAGTAGCGCTAGCAGCGGCGGAGGCTAAGTTGGACTTGCTGTTGCGCTTTTTTACCGCTTTTTCTTTGTTTTGCTCCGTCTCGATCGGCCTCTTGTGCGCCCCTTTTGCTGCCTTTCTCTTTTGGCTTTGTACTAGCGTCTTTTGGTTTGGGCATTTTAGTTTGTAGTATTGTGCTGCAAATATAATGAGGATTTAGTTTAATCTGGTTGTTACATAAAGTACAGACATCAGTATAAAAAGCGTGCAGGTGCTAGTTTAGTGTTTGTCAGTCTTTTAGTTAGTGTATTAGAAGTGCTAAGATTAAAGGTGAATGGTACATTTGAAATGAATAGAAAACGGTTTGACAGATGTATGTGTATACATCTGATATGCATATTGCAGACGTGCGGTTTAAAATACGGTTAGTTAGTTATTTCATTATGATGAAATAGCGCAGTCGTGTGCGACAAAAAAATGACAAAACACAGCAGATGTGCGGTTTAAAATACGGTTAGTAATTTAATGATATAGCGCAGTCGTTCATCACTTTGTCTAATAATTGCGAGGTTCCGGACCTCTTAGTTGTAGAAGTATGCGACGACGCCTACCAACTTTCATCGCATCGATTGGCGCCTCCAGGGGTGTGTCCGGCATTTCTATGCGGAAAAAAATTGGGGTCGTAGTTGGGCCTCGGTTGGTTGGACCGATGACGGCCAGCCGCCTGCAGGCGTTTCCTCTTTGTCTCCGGCGATAGGTTGGCAAACCAACCCTCGCATTGAACGCAGCAGTGCGCTTCGAGCTGCATGCGCTCATCCCGCTTTCGAGCCTTAAAAACACAGTTTTGCGGAATCCTCGCCTCAGGCAGTCGGTTATAGTCTGCTATGAAACTGTCCGACAACACCATTTGAGCCGGTCCGGTTCGAGTGGCTTCAGTAGACATTGCCAAAGGCCCGTCACGCGACTGCTGCTCATCCTCGCTGTCCAGCTGCGTGGTCGGCTGATTCAGCTGACGTCGACTCGCCTGGTTGTCGGCGTACCAGTTATGCAGACTGTCGGGGCCCATAGTCTCCGATTCGCAGACCTGCGCACAGTCACGGACTTCGTCACTTGAGTGCTGGGCACTACATCCGAACGAATGATAGCCCGATGGAAGCGCACATTGCGGCTGGTATCAAAGACCGGTGAACCCGGTCGTCCGCTACGCAAGCGCTCCACCTCCGCTCTTAAGGCCCAGTTCTCGTGAACCAGTGCTTTGCAGATTTCGCATGTTGCGGTGTGAGACCAGTGATCATCCGACATAGAAGATACAGAAACTTAGACAGGTACGGAGCTGCAAGGCGTTAAGTTTAAACTAACGGTCAGAATGAAAGCAACAGCTGCGTACGCAAATGGGCTAAAGGGAAGAAGAACACGTGAAGGACGTATGGGGACCATTTTTCGAACTTCGATTTAGTGCAGGGGTTGTAAACGAATATCGATTCGGCCTACTAGTCTGCATATTTCCTGTACACTTATATTATTTACTCTAAAAGAAAGCAACACACACTGTAGCTGTGACCAAAGTAAAAGTAAAAAGTAAAAAGTGACTAAACTAGGCGCCGCATAACTTGCCGCAACCTTGCGCCCACCGGGCTGTATATTATTATTATTATTATTATTTTAATTGGCTGGCCGTTGGACTACGAGATGTGACCAAAAATGTAACGTGAATGTCTTCTTAAAGCTCAGCTTACTATTTTTCATTATAGAGGTCATATTGCGAAGTGCTAAATTCTAAATTCTCGTTAACTTTTGGTCACACCTTGTATGCTTTGATCTAGTAACTTTCGTATCAAATTCACCTACGCATGTCCCAGTATAGCAGTAAAATCGCCAAATTGGCGTCCGCCATGCCGAAAGCGCAGTCCGGTCGGCGGTGCAGGAGTGCAGCCATGGTGGTGAACAGTCGCCGCAGGCGTGTAGATCGACCACCACGCGGCCTATCACGGTGAGCGCTCAGCGGCTCGGGCTCCGGCAGGACGCCAGCGGTGTAGGCGGCCTTCCAAAAGCTGGCCTCCGCCCGCGACATTTCCCGATACCACGCCGCTTTGCCGTCACACACACTACGGCGACCGGCGGCCCGTTGGCGGACCGTTGCACCGCTTCGCCGGACTCCAGTAGAGTCCGACAATACCGGTCGCACATGTTGTGTAGGCATTGGCTCATCGCCTTTTGCGCCTCAGCGGGCCTGTCGCCATGACTGACTCTTTTTGACCTCTCTTGCGCAACGTACGCTATCATTGTCGTGAACACAATGCGGCAGCTGTGTATCTTAGTGGGCTCCTCGGCCCGTGCCGGTAGTCCCTTGGACACTCTTTGCAGCATGTCAATCACCGACGCAGCTTTGTCTTCCGCATTTTTGGACGCCATGGCGATCCAGTCTGCTGGCCAGTCATAGCCATTGGCGCACAATGGTGCGCACGATGCGCAAACAGTGGCTACCGTACTCACTGCTGCGCCGGCTGGCGGTTGCGCAGGTGCACAGCTAACGGCCGGTTGTTTACCCGCGGGCGACTGGGCTGCCGCACTCGCTGCTGCGCCGGCTGGCGGTTGCGCAGGTGCACAGCTAACGGCTGGTTGTTTACCCGCGGCGGCTGGGCTGCCGCACTCGCTGCTGCGCCGGCTGGCGGTTGCGCAGGTGCACAGCTAACGGCCGGTTGTTTACCCGCAGGCGGCTGGGCTGCCGTACTCCCTGCAACTCACTCTGAGAAAACTCACTGTGGCTGCAGAGCAGCCATCAAAGAAATAGCACTCATTTTTACACAGCTCAGTAGTGAGTCTATGGCTACTCTGCAGCCAGCGGGTTTTCAAAGGATGAATGCACAGGCTTGAGGTGCAGAAGTGGTTTTAACCGCCTTTAATAATTTAGCTATAATTCACTGTCAATGTCACTGTTTTCTCGAGACCTCTTCCTGGCACCTGGTGCTTTAGTTAAAAAACCTGAGGCGGATGCCAGTCGGAGTCCGAGTTAGAAGTCAAAATCTTACTCGGCAGACTCGCTGTCTGCCCACATCAAGACTGACTGCGCCTGCGGCGCCCGCCCACCTGGTCTTTGTCGCTCAGCGCTGCGTGACGGCGCTGTCGGTGGAGCGGCTGTGGCAGGTCGTCCGCTACCCAAGGGCGTTGTAAGCTGCGCAGCAGCAGGTGCTGTATTCGTGGCTTACCGGCGCACTGACGTCGCAGAAGCAGCTGATAGTGTTGTTGGTGCAGTGGCTGAGGGAGGTCTCGAGCTAGCCGTCAGTGCAGCTGCTGGCATTGTTTCCTTCGGCGCCACCTTCCGTCCTTCGCCGATGGACCCGACGAACGGGTCTGTTGCCGCCACGCTTAATTTGGTCGACATTCGTGTTCTTTACCTCATCTCGAGTAGGCCTTTAGTTGTCGCCATAAATTGTAGAAATCACGTCTGTCAGTTAGGAGAAAGAAATGATCATATTCTCGAGCCCTGATTAATTCTTCCCACTCCTGACTCTTCAGTCGTACTGTTTACTTCCTATACTAGTGAAATTTATGATGCATATGCTTTCACTATACCTTAGTATCTTTCCAAAAAGCGTCCTAAATGCGAGCTGCGCATCCCCTAGCAGTGTTTCCACGCCTGCAGCTCGAGCTCTGTCCCGCATGCCGGTGCCAATAAAGCTCACGGCGGCTTGAAGTTTGGGCATCAGTGTGAGGACCAACATTGCACGTAGTGAGTCTTGCCAACGCGGCCGCCGACAAAGATGCAATTGACGCCTCTGAATGAGATAAGGCGGTGGATGACTATTTGATTTTTCTATCTAAATCCCTAAGTATTTCTGAGCAGCGCAAAAGTCGTAAAAGAAAATTGAATGAGAGGGCGGAGGAGAGGCCGGAAAAGAGGAGAGAGTGGAGGAGCAAGCGGCGGAAGTCTAAATGCATGATTAGTTTTGACTAAATCACCCAGGCATTTCGGCTATCTATATCTAAGCCAGGTGCTTCGACGGCAAAGCGATAGAAAAATCGACGTACTCATTCCAGAAGCTGATTGGCCAGAACGTCGAGTTTAGTTCAGCCATTTCAGGACTGAGCAGTGCTGTTAAGCGCTCGATTTCTGCCCGACACCATGCAGTTCCTGCGACATCTGGGCTTGATGCTGCTGCAATCGCGTTTTGCGCACGGAGAGCTCCCGAAGCGTCGTCAGCATGAGTCCTTGCGTGTTACAAACCGGGCAACCAGCGGCTTCTTACAGTTGGTGCTCCAGGCTTTTAATACTGTCCGGCCATTGATTGCTTGCTTCTGCTGACCCCTTCGGAATTGTTGAAAGCGCTTCCATGGCTGCACACGGCATGTTGCTTCCCGCTCTTGTCGCATCCCGCGACTTCAAGACCGTCCCCAGCGCCTCTAGTGCCGTATTGCTCTGACAATACCTCACATGCCGCATCTGACGAATCCGACACCTCACGTACCGCATCTGACGAATCCGACACCTCAGATGCCGCCTTTGGCGCTACATCAAATGTCACATAGAATCGGTTTTGGACTGCTAAAAACATGCCAATCAGAATTGGCAACTAGGTGGATATCGAAGGGACTTGAAAATTCGAGCACACTGTCAGTTAGTACATCTCTGTGCCCTCGCAGCTTTTTTTGAAATGGGTAGTGATGTCGTCGTAACAGTCCAATAGAAGACGAACTTGCTTTAAAATATCGATCTGATAGTGCACGCCGATATTTTGCTCTTCGCATTGACAGTCAGATTCAAATTCGGAAAAATTTGACAGGTTGTAAACAGTTATCCAATTTGTCGAATCCTCTAATTAAGTCATCACAATTCCTTTTAAAGTTCGAATGGTCAGAGGATCATTGGTTCCGTTGTGCTTCGTTCGTATTAGCATGTCTTCAAGTGCCACATCCCTTATTTTGTTAGTTAGCTCGCAATTTAAATAATTGCATGCCATCTCTAGTTGTGGGACGATGAGCCAGTAAGTAGTATAGAAAAAAAGGCGAGCGAAGCGAGAATTTTTTTCTATGGTGCTTACTTTTGCGAAATCGTCCCTGATAAGATGTAACGTGGTTGCACACACTAAAAATGACGTTTTTCAACTTTTAAACGCTGCCAATAAAAAACGGTACGACCAATTTACAAACGGTTTTTGCCAAAATGTGTCAAAGACCTAGCGCTATCGGATGCACAATAGTTGGTTGCTATGGCAACGCATTTTGGTTGCCATGGCAACCAAAAACTGCGTTTTTTCGACTTTGTCAAAAACTTTGATCTCAAAAAATAAGGATTGAGAATATGGCAGCGCTTAGCGAGTGGGCTCAGTAAACGCGGGCATTTAAACGCTACAATGATCAGAAATGGATTTTTTGATTGTACTTTAACGTCTAGGCTAAAAGTACAAAAAACGTGTTTTTTGAGGTTGAAAAATTGGCATTTTTTTCAACTTTGCCTTACCGCAGCGAAAAGGACGCGCTTTCGCGCGGCCTTTGAGCTGCCTCCTAGCCTTAAAAACACTTAAGGCTGTTTGATGCGCTAAATTTTTTTCGGCTAAAATGTACTTTTCACATGGCTGCCTATCTGCTGTTTAAAAGTACAAATTTTTAGTGCACTTTTGTGAGGCCTATGGCGTCGAGATGGAAAACTTTATTTTTGCTGTTTTGCATACCAAATAACTCAAATAGATGTCTTTTAATCGGAAACATCGAGATTTGGCCGATTGGGCCATCAATAACCTGCCCAGGTGCCAAAGAGTGCCTAAAAACGACATTTTCGAAAAATTGGGTCACGTTTTTAAAAAGTAGTTCCAAAAAATAAGAAAGCGTTTTATGCTACGGTGTTGAGACTTTAACACAACGTGTCAAACATATGGAAATTTGTTTTCCTGAATTTTCTAAGCATTTGGACCTACCTGTGCGGAGCAGTGACCCGGAAACCAGGGAAAAAAGAGGCCGGGGGCTCTGCAGAAAATCAGACGTTGTTAAGAAAAATTTTTTAAAATGGGGCGAATTTTTTCGAGTGTAGTGTCAAATTGTAGCCCATCGGATGCCCTTTTGAATGACATAAGACACTGTGGAAAAACCCCCTGTTAACAGGTACTTTTTACCTGTTAAGTGAAAAACGGCCCATTTGGGGGTACAAACTTTGGAGTGGAAAAATAAGAAATTTTGCGCACCGATTTTTCTGCATTTTCAATATTGTTTAGTCGAATAGCTAAAGTTTCACCGGTCATACGCCAATATGGCTGGAAAATTCGTATTTTTGAGCAAACTGCATCTGATTTTTAAAAATGCAATTTTTCGGCCAATTTTTTGTACATGTTTTTCAACCTTGCCCGTACTGCAGCGAAAAGGACGCGCAATAGCGCGGCTTTTGAGCTGCTGCCTAATGTCAACAACACCTGGGGCTTTTAGATGCGCTATAATTTTTTGGGCTAAAATGTACTTTTGACATGGCTGCCTATCTGCACTTTAAAAGTACAAACCGTTTGTGCACTTTAAAGAGGCTTATCCTATACAGATGCAAAACTTGATTTTTTCAATTTTTCAACCCAAATCACTCAAATGGATGTCTTTTATTCGGAAATGCTGAGATCTGCTTGATTGGGCCATTCATTGCTGCTCTATATGGCTACAAGGGTCAAAAACAGTGTTTTTGAAAATTTGGGTCACGTTTTCAAAAAGTAGTCTCCAAAAATAAGAAAGTGTTTTAAGCTACGGTGTTGAGACTTTAACAAAACGTGTCAAACATATGGAAATTTGTTTTCCTAAATTTTCTAAGCATTTGGACCTACCTGTGCGGAGCAGTGACCCGGAAACCGGGGAAAAAAGAGGCCGGGGGACTCGACCAAAAAACCATATGTTGTTGAAGAAAAATTTTTATTACTGGGCGAATTTTTTCGAGTGTAGTGTCAAATTATAGCCCATCGGATGCTCTTTTGAATGACATAAGACACTCTGGAAAAAACCCCTGTTAACAGGTACTTTTTACCTGTTAAGTGAAAAACGGCCCTTTGGGGGTACAAACTTTGAAGTAAAAAAATAAGAAATTTTGCGCACCGATTTTTCTGCATTTTCAATATTGTTTAGCCGAATAGCTGAAGTTTAATAGGTCATACGCCAATATGGCTGGAAAATTCGTATTTTTGAGAAAGTTGGCTCCGAATTTTGAGTAGGCCATTTTTAGGCAAATTTTGAGCACATTTTTGCCAATAACTCTGCATTGGAGAGACCTAGAGACTCAAGTTTGGTGTCTAAAAATAGCACTACGAATGTACTGTGCAAAAAAATCAGTGTTGAATATTGACTCGTTGGTTAAAAGGTGGTAATATTTGTTTGATTACCTGTCTGAAAAGGTGAAAATGCATAATGTGGCGTCTAGCAGCCGTAAAAATTTGTTGACATAGTTTGAAAATGCATTAGATAGATGCGCCTTGATGTTATCTCTGCAACGACGTGCTACTCGTGTTTTTAGGTAAAGGCGTTGCGATGCAGTGAGCAGAAATGTTTATGAAAAAGCAGCAAAAATCGTAAAAGTGGCTACCATAGGGAATATTCGATATAAAGCGCGTGCACTGTAGAGCTTCGCTTAAGCGAGAGATGGATCGGGGGCGAAGGCGGTTGCATTGTAAAGTACATGTACCCGGGTTCGAATCCCAAGTGGACCAGGTTTTTTTCTATATTTAATTTTTTAGCAGGAACGGATTTATTAGTATTTTTAATTCTCTTTCACTTGAATATAATTTAATTTTAATTGTTTAATTTTCCTTTCCTTCTATACCTTATTAAAGAGTAAGAGTGAAGCTGAAAGTGCGGCACAGATGATTTGTTAGTGCAGAAAGAATATTACGATACATATCGGCAAGTATGTGTTGCGTGGTCGCCAGAAGGCTTACAAGCAGTTTTAGCGTGCTAAAAAGATGTGTTAGAGGTGGGAAAAGTTGCGGAGGGGTTAGGTGGGGGAGCGGGGGTGTGGGGGCGGCAGCCCCCACGTTACGCAAACCCCACAACAACAACCACCCTCCCCAACAACAACGCGCGGGAGGGGTGGGGGAGCGGGGGTGTGGGGGCGGCAGCCCCCACGTTACGCAAACCCCACAACAACAACCACCCTCCTTAACAACAACGCGCGGGAGGGGTGGGGAGCGGGGGTGTGGGGGCGGCAGCCCCCACGTTACGCAAACCCCCAACAACAACCACCCTCCCCAACAACAACGCGCGGGAGGGGTGGGGGAGCGGGGGTGTGGGGGCGGCAGCCCCCACGTTACGCAAACCCCCCAACAACAACCACCCCCCAACAACAACAACAACAACCCCAACAACAACAAAAACCCCAACAACAACAACCCCTTTTACAACCAACAAACAACAACAACCGCCTTAACAACCCTTTCTACACAACAGCAGAGTGGATATTCTTTTAATCTAATAAAATATTTATTATTATTATATTTCTACAGTTATGTATAAACTTTGTTTAAATCAAATTGAAAATGTAGCCCATTAAGCTTCTTAGTTCTTTATACGGTATAGCCGTAAAATATAAAAACACAATATAGCGTTTTAATTATTTCTTAATTTGGGTTAAATAAATAGGTCATAGCCATAAACAATAATGGACGTAATAAATCATCACAAGTATTTAATTAATTAATTTAAACAGTTATGCTTAAACTTTGTTTAAATTAAATTATAATCAACTAAGCTTCTTAGTTTTTTTTAAATTTAAAATTAGGCCATAAAAGTTACAAACAATATATAAACCATCGTCCCACCTTTGAAGACGACAGCGTCTTCATTCACTAGTCTTCTATTTGGACCATACGAGTCGTAGCTGTCAGTAGTAGGCTCCATTGACGCAATTGCATGCGTCTGAAGAGCTAGAGCAGGCGTCTGAATAGTTTATGTGGTTTTGTAGTCTGCTGTGCTTGGCATTTTGAAGCTGAATTCTTCGTTCTCTTGCAGAGCATTTTTCTTTTAAATTTGTGCCGCAGCATCTGAAAAAGGAAACAAGGAATGGTTCCAGAACTGTAGGAGTATTAACTAAGGCAGATTATATAGATATTAGAAAGTAGTTTTTATTTGATTTAATTAATATTAAGAAAAAGTATATTTTTGATTCTTCATTATTTTAACTAAAATATTAAATTGAAATTTCTAAAACCTAAAAAAGACTTTATTTAATGTAAGCAAGAAAAACAGCAAGAACAATTATTTTCATTTTTGGTTTTAAAATAAACGGAGCAGACCTAACACAGAAAATGAAAAAAATGTATGAGTTAAAATTTTAATTCCTTAATTATGTTGTACAAGGGGAGCCTTTCTAAAATCACACATTTTTAAATTTGGATACGCGGATATGAAAAATGAAAAAATTAAGCATGAAACATGAAACATGAAAACGGTTTTTACTCATTGAATGAAATTATGAAAGCAGTCAACTGTGGCGGACATGTGCAAGTGCACCTTGGAGGCGACCGTTTAGTTGCCCTCGCGCCCACCTGCTCATCACGCCGCGTCTGTGCGCGGGGGGGGGAGGGGTCGCCCACCCAGCCTGAGCTACACGTGGGGGTTGGGGTTGACTGACCAACTATCGCGTTGGCCTATTTAAATTGATTGTGCGCACACGCCTGTAAGATCTTTTTGCTCTCCGCAAATGCAAATTCAATCTGCACGCAGTAGCTACTGCCCGCTTCACAACTTTATTATTAATTATTTATATAAAGTATTCGTAATTCGTCTACGGGACCATACGTATACCATCGACAATTGGGACATCTTTTCGCGTTAGTTTCTTCATTATGCACACGTACAAAACATTTTAAACAAAATATTTGTCCACATTTCAAGTTACGTGGACCTCTAAGTTGATCCAAACAGACATCACATCTGAGGCCCGTTGAAGAGGTTGTCTGTTCCAACTCTTCTTGAGTACGAATCTCGTCTTCTTTTTTCTGTATCTTCTCTTTCAGCTTGAGATAGACCTTCAAGTTTTAAGAAATGACAACGATAATAAAAAAGTAGACAAAAATAAAACAAAACGAATTTCGAGCCTTACCTGTATGGACTTGAAAACATCCGTGTTCCTTTTAAATGATTGTTCCATATCATAATTATTTATGATATCGTTGACATCCCAGTTCTTTAGATCACTTTTTCAATGTAATATTCTAGTTTTTTCGAAACGGCTTCTGTTGTGCCCGAGTATATTTGCACCGATAAGCACTCTCACTCTCGGTCAATGTGCCAGGCACTGCACTCCTATCCCTCCCGGCCTCGTGCCTGCGTCAACCCTCCCATTCTGTCTGCGTCAGACCCCCCCCCCAGCTGCGTCCACCCCACTGTCTGTATGAGTCTACCGGTTTTGGTTGGCTGCGCCCCTGCGATTGGCTGGCGGTCCAATGACGCAAAAGTAGAGCCCAATGACGCAAAGTGCCTCCTCGCATAGAAGCTCCGCCCTGCGCAGTAACGGAAATGCTTCGAATTGCTCGACTAGAGTCATGCGCTGGGGCCTGTGCACACGTTCATCAGACGTTGCTCGAAGGTGCTCTGAGGGTCACAGAAACAGTAATTTCGCCATTACTGCCGATCATGCCGACCGACGTGTCGGCGGACGCTGCGACTTCTCTTCCGAGTGATCACTATCATAGCCTTAATGTTGGTCACGAGGATCATTAGCGTCGCCGCAGGAATCCGGAGACGCTTTTGCTTAAGATTTACGACTTCGTTGGGTAGCTGTGCAGCTTTTTTTCTGTGCCACAAGAGGCAGCACGAGCCCTGTTGCTGAACTTCTGCCGTATTGCCAATATTTTTTTGAAATTCGCTGCTTAAGACGAACGACTTTTCGTGCCGATTTTAAGCGTACGTTGAATTCTTAACCGCCAAAAACTGGCCAAGTGGTATATCAAAGTCGACCAGATTTGGAAATTATCCGATGAAAGCAGAAAATAACTGCATTTCTGCGTTGGTCAAATGCGGTTTACTGCTGTTGACATATTTGGCCGTAATTTCAGCCATAGTAGGCCTTAAAATTGCATTAACAATGGATTGGTCCAACTTCAAGTCAGAGGCAGCCTCCTTTGCGTTGGCCAATTTAATCCTCGCACTGTAAGTGTAGATAGTTATCATTAAACCTCATCAACAGGTTGAGTGGCCTTGAAATCAGGTGGAGCTGGATGAAGAGGATCCTGCACTTGGTAGGGTGGTTGAGGTGGTTTGATATCTTCTGCAGATTATCCACTATCATTGCCTGATATTCTTGTTTTAATTTCATTCCGTTATCGATTTTCAGCAATATCGCGAACTGCACGAGGGTCGGCAAATGTTTATTCAGTTGACACAGAAGTTAACTTCCATACATGCATGCACATTCAAATGGGCGTGGCTTAGAAGAATGAAACCCCTCCACTGGAATGATATATGCTGTAGAGATCGGATTATCTTTTGTGATTTATTGCGCAATCCCAAGCTCACACGCGGGGTCAGTAACCCCTGCAAATGCAGATCCCTTGCAAGAGATGATAATGATGAAAATAGCTTTGAATAAAGATAGGTTAACAGATGCCAGGTGCAAGGCTTCTTTGCACCAAGAAAGATAGCAAAAATTAAGAAGTTTTCTGGCTGAAAACGCAAAAACGGTGGAAGATTCAAAATTTGAGCTTGAACAGGCCACAAAGAAGAGGGAGAATTAGAGTACAAGCTACAGCCATCAGTGGAGAGATGCAAAAAGATTGTAATAACTTGGGCGGTATCATAAATTATCGGACAATTTTTAAGTACGTCTGTCTTGATTGCTTGGCTTTGGCAAAAATCAACCATGTACTGAAATAGAGACTCGATGATAATTTGAAGCTGGAAGCCTACATCAGAGTGTGCAGTATAATTTAAAGGAGCAGCGCAACACCTTTGACTAGCATGAGAAGAACGACGCTGACATGTAGAAATGGAACATGTTTCAAGTAGGGAGAAATGGCTGCAAGCCATCACAAGACGATCCATGACTCTTTTCACCATTCTCATGGACAGCGAACAAGCAACAAAGTTGGAAGCGAAGAAAGATTTCAATATTATGTCCATAGTAGCGAGAGGAATGTCCCTATTAACTATCAGGAACACGAAAAAACACGCACAAAAACTCTTTGCGTGCTAAGTCTTTCAAACAGTCGATAGAGAGAATAGCGTCGGACTCTAGGCTTCCCTCTTCACCATGAAAAAGCCCAGATTCATCTAGTTCATCGCATTGCGAGTCCAGAACTAGGACGCTCGGATCTGGCTGCTCATTGTGGCGAGCCTCTCCAGAGTTAGACGCCGTACTAGAGCAGGCGGCCTCAGCAGGTTCCTCATCAAAGTGCTCCAGCTCGAAATCATCATAAAGGCACATGAATGCAACCGCTTCAAAGAACTCAGCCATTGAGGGTTGAAGTGCTGCAAATGGTGTTTAAAACAGATTTTACTATTAACAGGTAGAACAGATATTTTCAGAGAGAATAAAAATTAGAGCACCATAAAAATGCACGATAGAATATTAAATTATTTTGTTATTTTAGCATCACAAAACCTATAGGTCTTAACATATTTTTAACGGACAAAGAGAAACAAATGAATCAATGTGATTGAGCATATAATGAAAAATGTGCACATGATGAATGCCTCTAACGTTTATTGATTATTGAGCTAATGTCATCAAAGTAATAAATAATGCCATTAACCAAACAAGAAAAAATAATGTGAATAACCAAACAAGAATAAATAATGTTATTAACCAAACAAGAATAAATAATGTAATTAACAAAACAAGGACAAAAATGCTATTAATGGTTATCTAAGGACACATTTGGCTAGTAATAGGCTATAGGAAATCGTGGACCTATTCAGCTTGCCCTAGTATCACTCTTGAACTGTGATGACTTGTGGCTTATTATAGTTTTAATAATTTTTTTCATCATCACTCACTGCTATTGATATACAATACCAAGCAAAAGTCTGTTCTTTTGAAACATATCAATACACTTTACTGTCAAAGCTATCACTAGGGCTTGGCATAACTAGCATTTGGGGGGGGGGTGTAGTCCAAAGGAAAATCATCCTGGACAGGTGCAGATATGGTTCAAGGGCAGGGCTCCTTTGGTGAGAAATCTGCTTTGTCCCCTCTAAAAATATTTTGGTCCTCCTGCAGAAAGGAGTCAACCCCAGACTCCAACTCCTTGGTTGCACTAGCATAAACAAAAAAGAATGAAAACATTAGCAAAAATTATAATAGAGCTACTTGGTCTCATACATTGAGCTAGGGCAACATCCTGTGGTTTTCTAGGTGGCGTAGATGAGTACAAAGGTGCACAGGCACCACTCTTAGCATTAGCAATAAGGTCACAACTTGCACTCTTAGCTTTCTTAAGTGGTGGCTCCACAATCACATTGCCATAAGACTTGAACAAATCCGCTTCCTTCTGCCTTTCCAAAGACATAGTCTGGCTAGTAATTGTCAAAGGAATGGCATTGAAAAGATGCGCCACAAAGAGCAACTAAAAGATCCCGTCAATTCTACAGAGTCTGCCACATCAGAGCTGCCTGAAGAACCACGAGACGAATCTGTGAAAAAATTTAACGATTTGCTGATGCAGCCCAATTGCCGAGTCCAATGAACGTGGTTTATTACCAGAGTAAAGCTCAAGCAGACATCCCGGATCGGCCAAAGAGAATTCGCCAACCTCGCCAGAGACTTGGGTACAGGACCTTGTGAAGTCCAAGTTAGCCTGGGCGAGTGTTGTGGCTTTTTGCACTATTAAAATGAGCTGTACTGTCTACGTAGGGTTAAACATAAACAAATATTCGCAGTCAGCGCTGATTCTGAGCCCATGGCTCGAATGAATTATTTTATATAAAAATATATGAGAACAAAGCGAAGAGCTTTAGGAGCTAAATAAAAAGCTCAACAATATTTAACAAACAACAAAGACCGCATCCTTTATCGATCACAACATCTCCCTCATGAAGAGTTCAGAGAGACTAGTAGAGAGGTCCATTTTCATCATAAAAAATCCCAAAGTTTTTTAACTCTCGCTGGATAAATTTATTTTTACTGGATAAATACAGTATGTAATGGACGAGTAAATTTTTAAACCAAGTAAGCCGCGTAAATAGACAATGCTAAGACCGCCACCAACACAAAAAATACGAGCAATTACTGTCAAATAGTTTTTTTGTAGTTTTTACTCCTCATCAGAGTCCAGCTTCGGCAACTGCACTGCATCCTGCCGGTGCAGAGGCCAAGGAAGCTTCTGCTTGCTGCCACGACCGCTGTTGTCGCTTCCAGTACCCTGTAGACCGGTAGCCGCACGGATCTGATACCAAATCGGATCCTGCCTCAGGTCGCTATCTTGCGGAGGAATGCGCCCGATAGATGATGATGCCGCAGGTAAAGACCTCTCACTTGTAGCAATGAGTAGTGTCTCCCTTTCATCAGCATCCTCCCCACTTGGTTGACGCTCTGCATGTCGCCCGCTTCCAGCTGATACTCTTCTTCTGATTTGCCCTTCAGCTAGTCTTCAATCCAGCTGCCCTTTTTCCAAAGTTCGAGCCACAGTGCAGGAGTTGCGTCTCAGCAAGTCTTCTGTGCAGTACTCGGGCATTCTCTTGAGCCAAAATTTTCCGCCGGTCACAATAACTAGCTTATCGAATCCAAGCTTCACCGTTACGTTGTGCCGATGGACAGCAGAATGTACGAGATGTCGTTTGAGCTGCTTCAGTTTTTCCCATTTGTAGAGATTCAAGTTGAAGCCAGGGATGCAGGGCTTCAAGCCTCCTTCAACGGGATAAAAACGCCGAATAGCGAGGAAGCGATGCCCTTCGTAGTCCTGAACTATGATTTTATATCCGTCGCACAAATCCATGTCTTTAGAGTTATTTAGATATTGATCAGAATAGCTGAAGTCGTTTAGCTATGCATTAGAAAAACTGGCCTCTTATATATTATCGGAGAGGAGTGAGTGGCTGTTTGATACAGCTGCTTGTGGGAGCTACGTTGTTGGAATAATATAGAACCCTGATCATTTTATTCTTTTCAATCCAAACACGTGCAACGTGTAAGTTAATGCAATTATCCCAATACTCCGCTTATAATAATATTCTTTATCAATCGAAAAAAACAGACACAAGTTCTGGTTTTGGGCTCATTAATTATGTCAGATATGCATGGTAAATAGTTAACTACCAACAAACCAGCAAATTCAGCAGGGTGCTGCTAATCTTCAACCTGACCAACACCCTCGCACAGTACATTTGCGCGCTGGGCCTCTCCAATTTCTCCAGTTCAACCAACCCCACGCTCTGCCTTGCACCCCTGCTGTCTGGGATTTTGATGAGGATTACCGCAAGCTCATGCACGATTCCACAGGGAGCCAGTGGGGATGCGAGCCACCTCAGCTCTATCACAAGCATTTGCACGCATCAACTAGTGTGCGCTTACCCCAAGGCAGAGACCAGCCTGCTGGCCCGCGGCCCGTGTGCCTCAGCTACAACGCCATTGCTGGTTGCCAGAGAGCCTCCTGCTCTTACCGCCACATCTGCAAAGTGAAAGGCTGTGGGCGGCAGCATCGTGCCTATCAGCACCAGCATCCTGCTCAACTGCTCCGCGCTGATGACTCGCGGCCAATGCAGGAGCAAAAAAACTGAAAGAATCTTATAGTGCTTTTAATCATTCGCGTGAACAAAATTTTAACTCCTCTGCTGGTGATTTGAAGGCTTCCGCTTAGGAGAAGCTGTTGCATAACGACCCGACAAGCAGTATTTGATGAATGGTATTGTTCACGGCTTTTGTCTGGTTAATAGTAAACAACCTAATATTACTACTCTGAGAGATAATTACGCATCCGCTAGCCAGAATTCCGTCAAGGTGGAAGCTCAGCTTCTGGATGATCCCTGACTTTGGTCAGGCTTGATCCCTGACTTTGGTGTACCCTGCTGGTGTACCCTTTAGTGCACCAACTTTACTGGCTCAGCTTTCAAGAAGTTCTGTAACCTGTTTGGCATCCGGCATACAACGACAACACCCTACAATCCGGCTTCTAACGGGCAAGTCGAGAACCTCAACAAGCGGTTAAAGAGTGTCCTCACCTGCCTCCTTGAGCGCAACCATAACGACTGGGACACCTTTCTCCCAGCCTGTCTGATGGCTCTCCGGTGACAGTTTTCACGCCTCACTACTTGGTGTTTGGTCTTGACTTCCGACTTCCAATCGACAACGCGATCAAGAAGCTGCCCGAGTATCCCGATCTGCCGGAGTATGTCAATGACTTCCAGCGCTGTTTAGACGAAGCGACTGAGCTAGCCAAAGAACGCCTGCATCTGCATCTGCAGCTGCGCGACGAGCACTATTCGAACCTGCCCGCCGCCAAGAAGCTCAAACCTGGTGACCTGGTTTTTCTCAACAACCCGGTGCTCGAACCGTACGAGGCGGCGAAGTTTCATCGACCTCGCAAAGCGCTGTACGAGGTAGTCGAACCCAAGGGCGAGGTCGTCTACAAGATTCGCCGTAGATTGCTAAATCCGCGGGCCAGGCGCGACGAGCTAGTGGTCCATCGCCGGAATCTGCTGCTCGTACCTGATGCCGACTACCAGCTGACTTCAGACCCGGAGGTCGACAAGGCCAAGAAGCGCCGCAGGTCGACTGAGGACCCGGATGGTGCAGAACCCGTGACCCTGACACCGAATTTCTGACCAAGGATTTCATCGCTTCCTTTCCCATGTGTCCATTGTGCAACTCCATGATAACATTTTTTATGTTATAATATAATTTTTTTTATGTTATAATACATATTTTTTATGATAACGTCCATAGAACTCGAGCATTCTCAAGAAACTTCTTAGCTCATTCGGATTTTGTGGTCTTTGGAATCCTTTTATCGCTCGAAGCTTCTGTGGATCAGGTCGAATTCCGTGGGTACTAACAATGAGTCCGAGGATCTTTACCTCTTTGCAGTAAGAGCATTTGCTTTCATTGAGCTGCAGTCCGTTCTGATGAAGCCTTGACTTCACTGATTATACTGCTGCGTCATGGTCAGTCAGCTCTTGATGCCGTGTGCACGATAACACCGTCTTGATAACTCTGAACACCTTCAAGCACATGCAGAATCAAGCCCATCGGAGTTGTTTTGTCTCGCATAGAGGCGCCTAACCGCAGTACCCCTGTGAAACTTGTCTCTGCCTGGCCGAAAGCTTGTAATGAGTTAGTAGGCTGGGTTGGAGGGTAATAGTGGATCAGGAAGGGCTGTGGGTAGCTGTATAGGAAGGCAGGCCTATACCTGTTCCACTTGGTGCTCTGACGGTCTCCCTCGGAGTGCCCTCTGAGCGAACAGCCAGCGACCCTATTAAAGCTGGAGTGTGCCAGAACCAGGACTGAGTCTGACAGGACGGGACCGTTGGCACGGTCACTATAGAAATGGTGGGTTGGCGAAGCAAAGGGTGAAATAGTCCCGACGATTAGCCCTCCTGCCGCTTCAAAGATAAGAGAATGTCTTGGCAAGAGTACCCGGGGTTTGGTAGGTGGGGAGGCTCCTCCGGGTGGCCACGGCCGTGGGGAGGTCTTCGGACCACTTTTTCGGCATATTCTAACCCAGGAGAAGGCACGGGCTGCCCCCGAGGTTCACTTAACCCCTGCCAGCCCCGGGGAGGTTTAGATAAGCCGATTGGGTTTGGGGTAGGCGTACGCTCTGAGGGTCGGGGGTAGGGCCCGCTCTCGGCCTGACTGGCGCCGCTTGCCCGGCTCGATGTACAGTCATCTTAGCTCTAATTAGGATCTTAGTGTACATTAGTACACTCCCAACATGGAACCTATTTCTCTCTAGTGGCGTAAGAGCCTGTTCAATGGCTGAGGCGCCGGATTTACTTATTTAGTTAGTTAGTTAGGGCTGCGCGGCGGACCAGAGTTGCCTGGGAAACGGGGCGCACTAATGGGGGGAATTCAATAGCTAACGATGAATGATTGTATAGAGGGCGAGGCCTTTAAATGGTGAATTGGGATGGAGGGCAGGGCACCAAATAATTGGGGAAGAGTTAGGAGGTCTATGGGGTAGAGAGGCGGGATGCCTAATACCAAAGGAAGGTTTAGGGACAGGCAAGGACCTGGGCAGACACTAAGTCTAGATGAGGGAATCGGCAGAACGCCAGGTTAAATTGGGGATCTCGGGTTAGGGGAAAGGCAGCACGCCTGTTCAACTTGGAGGGGATGAGGTAATCACTTCTGAAGAGACTGTACGTTCTCTTTGGGAGAAGAGTAAAGGCTGTACGTTTATAGCTGAACAAGGCCTTCTAGGAAAAGGGGAGGCTGGGCGCCTTCAAATGAGGAAAATTGAGTCAAAATCTATTTTTAGAACAAGTGTTTTAAGTGTAAACATTAAAACCTTGGGCTAAGTCTGCTAGCTGAAAGCCAAAGCAAAGAGCGCTGGGCAAGGAGTATGCTTCTCCCGAGAGTTATTTCGCTTGTATTTATAGGATTCTTGACAAAAATGGCTAACAAATATTAACAAACTTTTATTATGAATGAGTCTGTACAAGTACCAAACGAATAATATATCATCAAAGTTTTATAAAAATAGCGTTTAATATTTTCAAGTTCAGATTTAGTAAGAATAAAAAATATGCGTAATAAGGCATA
The DNA here is from genome assembly GCA_002269645.1 of Macrostomum lignano. Classification (NCBI taxonomy): domain Eukaryota; kingdom Metazoa; phylum Platyhelminthes; family Macrostomidae; genus Macrostomum; species Macrostomum lignano. The sequence goes on from NIVC01000277.1 coordinate 36,788, forward strand.
GCGGATTGAGGCATAAACGAGTTACATATGATAAACATTTGCTAATAAACAGATTATTGAAGTGTGCAGAAAAACGAGTTATTTAACACCTGCCACAATTGGCTTTCCTGAAAGAAATTTTTAAACGAGTTTATTGAGTGCAAAAATTTATACTAATAAAAAACTACGAGTATAGTGCAAAAGGTGAAACACGTTTATTGTTCAGTTACACGCATTACAGTCACATGAAGCGGAAGTCTTCAGGCAGCCGGTCCGGGTACGGCCAGCGGCACTTGTAGCCGAGCCAAGGAACCTCAGTGACGAGATTATCCGTGTTGTACTGCCGCTGTCCTCGGTTCAAGTCGTTGAGGGCGTACACTGTGGCGCGTTGCCAGGCGGCGATGGCCTGGTTAGGCTGCATCAGCCGCAGCCCTCTCAGGACGGGCCGGCCGCACGTCTTCTCGCTGGGGAACTCCCGGCCGTCTAGTTAAAAATGGGCCACGCGGATCAAGTACAACTTAAGGTTGTTACATAATGCTAATACTCTGACCGTCGATATTCGGGCAGTCTAGCGGCGACGAAATGAAAATTCTCGTCTAAATCACGAGGGTGCTGATGCTGAGCCCGTGGGGCTGTCTCGGCCATTAGGGGTGGAATGTCGACCCTAAGGCTAAGCGGTTCGACTTTGACGGTTGGATCAGCTGCGAATCTAGGCCTAGTCTGGTGCTGAGGCCTCATACTGTAGCTAGCTGGAGACTTTACAAGCGGCGACTTCTGCGGCGAACGGGAACGCTCTTGGGGGTCGGGGGGAGGCGTAGACGATGCAGGCACTTAAGGGCCAAGGCGGCTAAGTTTGCCGGGCTGAGGGGCCTCTCGTAGCGATATGACTCTAGAGCGCTTGCCGCCGGGGGTTGGCGTTGAACGGCTTCAGGGTTTATGAGTTTATGGGTTTATGGAGCCTCTGATTGGCGTTGCAACAGTTGCGTACGTCCTTTGGGTGTGATACTGGCTGCTTGGGCTCTGGCCGGCTTGGTGGCGACAGAGGCCAGTTTCGGGTTTGGTCCAGGGAGGCTAGGTCTCGTTCTTTGCCGTTCGGGTGCTGGGAGCTCATTCTCGTCGTTAAACTCGCTGTCTTCACTGTCGCCTAAAGACAGTTCGTCTTGCAGGCGCTGGAGTTTATCGGCTTCGAAACTCTTAGAGATAGTCTTGCAGGGATTAAAAATCGATTCGATAGTTTAGGGAAGAGTTAAAATTGAAGTTGACAGTTATTGTTGTGGAATCGAAAAAAGGCTCTTGAACTTAAAAACAGGACAACTATTACCTCCTTTCGGATCGATAAATTAGAGGGTTCTTTGTAAAATTCACAGTTTTCTAGTCGAGGGTATCTTTCAAATTTCGGGGTCTATTGTGCAATCGGGGACGGCGAAGGAAGGGTGAGAAGGCCAAAATTGTAGGTTACGCAATAGATTGAGGGCTGTTAGTAGTCTGTCAAGGTGGCATCCACATCTCTGTTTGGTCTGGGGTTGGCGTCTTAAATTGTAGGGGTGAGGGTGTGCGGGCTCTTGATCTCGCGGGACAGGAGAGGGGGGTAGAGGTTAAGGGGTCTCTTCGTTCGGGGCTTCATTCTCTGACTCATCGTTTCCCTCATTCTCTTCCTCTGTCTCGGCTTCATTCCATTCTTCTTCTGTCTCTTCATTGTTCTTTTCTCTTAATTGGCATCGCCAATTATTTTTTTCCTTACCGGATGACTTCGGTTTCGGGAGATTCGGCTGGTTCTGGTAAAATAGGCTTTGGGATTTTCTGACGGAGTCGTTTCTTGGGCTTGGTTGAAGCGGAAGCGGGAACTGGAGTGGAAACGGGAGTGGGGATGGAAGCGGGAACGGAAGCGGGAGCGGAAGCGGAAGCGCCTCCCTGGCTTTCTTTAGGGAAAAGTTCTGCGGTGGAATTGGGTACGGGAGTTAAATTATCTCGGTGCACGAGCATTTTTTTCCGACTAATTCTTTGTCCAATTGTCCTCTTTCTGGACGTTAAAAACTACATCCGATAGTTGCGCTAAAACTCTGAAGGCATATCTTTTCTTTCGATGGAACTTATGAAATTCTTCATTATCTAATTGAGGATAGTTAAGGCAAGGCAGCCTATGGGAACTCTCGGGGGAAGTTTGTTAGTCTCGGCGGCAGTCTGTCTCTTCTCTACTACCTTTTCTAATTTCTTCTTAATTATTTTGTGTGCTTCCTCCAGTCTCTCGGCGTGTTTAGAAATGTAGGCGGGGTAATCAGCATGTTCTGCTGAATGTCGCCTTGCTGCTAAATTCCGTCTTGTTGCTGAATGCCGCCTTGCTGCTGAATGCTGCCTTGCTGCTGAATGCCGCCTTGCTGCTGAATGCCGCCTTGCTGCTGAATGCCGCCTTGCTGCTGAATGCCGCCTTGCTGCTGAATGCCGTCTTGCTGCTGAATGCCGCCTTGCTGCTGAATGCTGCCTTGCTGGTGAATGCCCGCAGGCAGTGCCAACTGCTGAATGTCGGCAGGCGGTGGCAGCTGCTGGATGTCGGCAGGCGGTGGCAGCTGCTGAATGTCCGCAGGCAGAGGCAGCTGCTGCGCACTGCCGCCTTGCTGTTGAGTTGGTGGCCGATGTTCACCGACGATAATCAATTCTTCTTCTCCCTCCTCGCTGGCAGCATCCAGATCAATATTACCATCAGAATCATTACTTTTTGGAGACTGCCTTTGCCGACATATGGAGAGACATATGGAGAATGTCTTTGCCTTTTTCTTCAATGCGACGTCGCTCACCAACTGGTTGCAGTGCAACAAAGTCGTTGTCGCTGTTTTGACCTTCATTGATGCCCGCAATTACCTGGCTTAGCGACTCACGAGAAGCCTGTTCGTCGGCTGCCAGTTTCTGAGCCTTCTGCATCACCATTCGCCTCAGGTTGCGCATGCCATTATCGCCACTGGGCAGCTGTAGATGACCACAGTGGGTCCTGACTCCTTTTACCACATGGCCACATTCTTCTTGATCATCCCGCATTGACAGCAGACCAGCCATGAGCTTCTTTCACTGCAGCTATCATGCCGGGCCGTTAGCTCACCCAAAACAACTTTGTTGCAGGTCAGACAAACGTTTAATTGAGCAGAGCTGCTGCTTTTTGTTTTGTTTTGTTTTGTTTTTGGAAAAAATTAAATGGGCCTTGAATACTCTTTGAGGCTTCGAAGACGCAGGGAGGGGTGGAGCCTTGCTATTTATGTTTTTTTAAAAGAATGAGATGGCGTCGATTGGGGAAGATATCTTTTTATAATATTTAATTGTATTTTTTAATAGTTTTATTAGTATACATTGACAATATCCCCCATTGCGAACCCCACACACCCAAACCCAAACCATCATATGCCCGCCACCCCAGCTCAACCCCTCTTTACGATTGGCGATCTTAGTAATGCTCTTTGTAAAACATTGTGGTTGTAAACATGTTTGTGGGAACTAAAAACTGAATTCGGTGCTGCTACACCAAGTGTTCGCAGAACTTTATGGCTTGTTTTTGTTTTCGCCCTCCTGCAAGCTCCACCCATCCCGCACTAACGGGTTCTGTTATCTATACCCAACAAACCCCCCTAATATTTAAACACTCTCCTGGACTCTAGGCTCCAAGAAATTAGACTTCGTTCTTCTTTTAAAGTTCATAGTTATTACTATTAAGCAAGAACTCTCATGGAATTATTTCTAGATAAATACGAGCGTAGATACAAACTATTAGTATAGTGCATTATTCAAAAGCGATTGCTCATACAGTCATGGCCACGGGAAAATTCCCACGGATCATTCCCGCAGGAAACAAATTTCTCCACCCACCCCCACCGAGACGCGACCCTCTGTTGTGTCACCCTATTACCTCTCATTATCGTCTCTACTGTGCTCAGATTTAAAACTTAAACGAGAAAGCACTACTGTAAGTAGTAACATAAAAATGCAAAAACTTGAAAGCTAGAAATTCCAAATCGTCAAACTATTTTTAAGACCACGAAAGCAACAAATGATCATCTTTTGCAACATTCAAATTTAGAACTCTGAATATGGGATTCGATGCTCAAATTTATTGTATTCTATAAGGGTCAAATTTCAAAAACGCAAAACGTTCAAGTACTAAAAATAATCAGTTTTTCGCAAGATTTTCCTATAAATATAAGCCAAAATCCGAGCAAAAACTCTCAGACTCGGAGCAGCCTCTAAAGATCTTTGAGCTTGCTGGAACAGCTAAGCGAGGCTACATCTCTGAGGAAATAAATACCGTTCGGTTAGACTTTGTTCGAGCCTTTGTTATTGAATTCATTTTGAGAGCGATTTATTGCCGGCCGTTACTGTTCAGTTCATTTTACTGAGACTAATGAATTTGAGGCCTCCATTCCCGTATAACATTTAGACGTTACCCTAAGGTCCCAAATACGTCCCCAAATATCGTCTAATTAAAATGGCCTTTTTCACACACAATTGCCATCTATATTATGTAGGCAATAATAGAAAAGAATAAAAAGCAAGTAAGAAAATTTCCGTGCACCACAAAAACTCTTTTAAAAAATGCGTTATATTAGAACGTTACTGATACGCAATTTAAACGACACAATGATACGTAAAAATAAAAGTTTAATTTCTTTTTAAATCGAGTTTTTGTTGTTTTCAGAAATTCGATCCTGTACTACAAAAGAATTTACACATATGTCACTGTTGTATTTCGACACTATTTTGTGTCTTTAAGCTTCAAATCGCGCGCCCAAAAGCAAATTACTCTTTGTTTAGTTGCTTGTTACGTGTTCCTCTTAGAAATTTGAATGAAGTGTTTCTAGCTGACGCAGACTCCATGTGTGAGAGCAAGATGTGCATTTTTCTGCTGGATAGTGAATTATTATCGTTTTTTACTTCTTAAGTAGCTTATATTGGTTGTGAAACTAAACTTTGTATCTGGTTTCGATGTAATTGTCGTGCATATATAACTCATAAATTGACTGTTAGCTAAGTTAGTTTTCCAATTTCGGAAGCTCAGTAGGGTAGGTAGGCCTTTATCTCTTATCTACGCTCTATATATATATTATTTTTTTGATCTAGCTATGCTTATTTTCTTATAATTGTATATTTCTAATCTCAATTAGGCTCTCGTATGTTATGCAGCAATGATCAATTATATTCATTCCCATTGGAACATTAAAAATTTACTATTATGATTCTTAAAAGTTGAGCCTAGCTATAAGTATAAGTTAATTCAACTCCTAATCAACAATTCAAAATTAAATGGCATCTAATAGACATAAAAAGGCTGCAAATCAGTTAATGCAATTAAGTGCACACTTAGTTACATCTTCTAGTGAATCTGATTCTACTGACAGTATTAATAATGACAATTCAACTGCTAATGATTCTCAACTCCAAGACCAAAATATCATTTCAAAGTCTAGTAATTTCTCAGGTGTAATATCTGATTCTAATAATAGTTCTAGTGAAGATGCTTTGGAAGAAGTTGAAGTTGCTATTAGTAATAATGATGTTAGTAGCAGTGGTAGTGGTAATGAAAGTTTTGGTAGTTCTATAGACCAAGAGTCTAATAATGAAGATTTTAGTGAGAAATTTAACCAGGTCTGTATTGATCATAATTTTTCACATGTGGCAATCAAAGATCTTCTTAAACTATTAAAGCCAAGCTATCCAGAGCTTCCAATTGATCCTCGTACATTTCTTAGGTCTTCGGGGACAATTGAGCTAATTGATGTTCCTCCTGGTAAATACTATCATTTTGGAATTGCTTCTGGCATCAAGTATATATTTGATTCTCTGAATGTAGTGCATCTATTGCCACAATCAGGCAAAATCCATCTTAATGTTTGTATTGATAGGTTGCCCATTTTTAATAGCTCCGTGTCTGGTTTTTGGACCATTGTTGCATCTATCCAAGGCATTAAATCATCAGAATTTCTTGTTGGAATTTATTATGGGCCTTCAAAGCCATCAAGTTCTAACATTTTTTGGCTCCATTTATAGGTGAAATGCGCATATTACAAGATGGATTTTATGTATATGGAATTGAATATAAGATATATCTAAAGTATGTTTTTTGTGACACACCAGCACGGTATTTTATTAAGAATATCAAAAGTTATAATGGATACTATGGATGCGATCGTTGTCATCAGAAAGGAACAACAAACTATGAACAAACTCGCAACAAAGGCAGGACTGTTGTTTTTCTTGATTTGAATGCTGAGCGTCGAACAGACAAATCATTTCGAGACCAGCTCCAACCAGCTCATCATCATGCCCACTCAGCTTTTGAAGATCTTCCTATTGATATGATCTCTGGCTTCCCAGCTGACTCCATGCATTTGCTCTATAAAGGTATTGGGCTCATGGCCTTAAAGATACTCAAAGAAGGTAAACTGCCATTTCGCCTTTCTCAGTTGCTTCAAGGACAAGTTAATGCATACCTTATGCATGCAAGGAAGTATTTACCAACAGATTTTCTCGTAGGCCAGAACTGTTGCAGCATCTTTCTTTGTGGAAAGCAACAGTAGTACGTCTATTTTTCTTGTATTTAGCACCTTTTGTTCTCATTCCGCATGTTGGCAATGATGATTTTCTTAACTGGTTACTTTCATTTCATGTCATCATTAATTTGTTTAACTCTCCAAGTTTGAGCAATGAATATCTAGATTTTTTGCAGCAACTTTGTACTACATTTGTTACACAAACAAGAAATTTACTTGGAAGCCAGTTTGTTGTATACAATGTCCATTCTCTTTTGCACATCTTTGAGGACTTTCTTGCTCATAGAAATATTAATGAAGTGAGTTGCTTTCCATTTGAGAATTTTTTAAGATTTGTAAAGAGGCTTGTTCGTTCACCAACTATGCCTTTACAACAGGCTGTCAAAAGAGTAAAGGAAAACAATCAGTGCCTAGGGCAGTTTAATCCATGTGTTAGAGAGTCAGAAATCAAACTACACAAAGAGCACACAAGTAATATTCTACCACCTGGAGTGATTCCAATGAATGTTACACAGTATAAAATATTTAAACTGCCATCAACTCAAATTGTTACTAATGAGCGAGATGGATTCATTCTCTCTAACTCTGGAACCATCCTCCAAGTCAGAAACATTGTTCATGACAGCAAGGGTCATATTAGCTTTGTTGGCCAACAATTCATGCGTAAGGAACCCTTTCATAGCAGAATAATTCAATCAGATACCCAGTGGGGAATTTCAGTACGCCCAACCGTGCGCTGACGGCGGCGCCCCTTTTTGAGCGCCCGTGCGCCGACGCGTACGGTATAGGACTACGCCGCGCGGTTGCCCCGAACGGTGCGGGGCGCACGGTTGGATATATATCGAATATACCAGGGTACTACCTTTTAATAGTAGTATACTTAGCGCATGTAAGAAGAACTAGTTTAAATTTTTGCATTTGCAGGCATATTGTACGTACCGCTTATTGCACGAATTTCCCAAGGAATAACTATAAGAGTGTTTGCAATTACTTTAACTAATGAACTACTCGTAGCGCTGACTTTCATTTTATTTGTGTATTTACAGAACAACTTATAAATGAGAAGAAAAACTTACACTAACGAAATTTTAAGAATACGTAAGATTTCTACATGTAAGCATATTTTTAAAAATTATACATGAACTTTAAAAATTGTAATAATGAAATAAAAGCAACATTAAATTTGATGTTAGCAACGGTATAGTGTCCGTAAAAAACTAAAAAGTACCAGGTAAGACGTATAACGGAATAAATAAGAATTAGAATAGAACAGACAAAAAATAATTTACGCAAAAGTAAGTTCATTTCAAGCATTATAGATATGGGAAACAAGCCTGTAAACTGTCTCCTACATTTATAAATTTATTCGACGAGTTGTGACGAGTGTAAGCTAGGATTTATACCCATAAGGCTTGTTTCTTACCTCTCCTATGGTTTCTGCCCTTTCTGGCACCATCTCCCAAAAATTTCTGACCCCTCCAACAAAGCGTTAGCGCCTTCTGTGACAAAGTTTCTGAAGCCCTTTGAAAGTAACCCATTCTACTGTATCAGTGTTCAGCAGTCGCAACTGTCGATACTTATTGATTTACATGCAAAAAATCCAGTCATTAATAGTGGTCAGTGTCCCTCTGATCATCTTCAGACTCTGACGACGACACAAATTTTTGAAATGGCACCGGCCGCTGCACTAATTTGCGGCTCTTACGGCCCCGGCCCTGGCGCTTGCTTTGTGGCGCTTGGCGCTTTTTATGAGTTGACGGCGGTGCAGCTGAGGCAGCAGAGGCGGACAACCTTCTGTCGTTAGAAGGCGTCGATGCCGGATCTGCTGAGGCAGCAGAGGCGGACAACCTTCTGTCGTTAGAAGGCGTCGATGCCGGATCTGCTGAGGCAGCAGAGGCTGACAACCTTCTGTCGTTAGAAGGTGTCGATGCCAGATCTGCTGAGGCAGCAGAGGCTGACAACCTTCTGTCGTTAGAAGGCGTGGATGCCGGATCTGCTGAGGCAGCAGAGGCTGACAACCTTCTGTCGTTAGAAGGCGTGGATGCCGGATCTGCTGAGGCAGCAGACGACCCCCTAGGGCCCCTATTATTGGTCGGCGTTGATGCAGGGGCAGCGGGCCGATTGGCTGCTCCAAGTACAGGCTGTCGCCGATGTATTCTCCCAGCAATTCTGTCGTTGCCGCGTTTGAGTTGATCCACAACGACAGTTTTTACATTGTCTCGGGAGGGACGCCCAAGCTCTTCAGACGGGCCATAGATGGTGGTGATGGCATCTGTGGGTTCAAAAGTTGACCGGTATATATTGTTGAGCGAAATTACGAAGCGCTAAGTTAGATTTCCTTAGTTTGGTATGTTAAATAAAGAATTGTTTTTAGATTTTGCTAATACTTGTACGCCTATGTTACCCATCTCCCCATTTAAAAGTAAAAAGGAATAAGTACGGATTTATTTTGTGTAATAGACAGAAATTCCATACCTTGAAATCTCTCAATGAATACGGCACTAAAAGCCAATTCGCCATCTGATAGGATAGTCTCAATCCCAGCGTTATGGGCTCTCGCCTGCAGGTCATTGCCCTTAAAGTTTATGACCGCCTGCATATTCGCCGACAGAGTGCAGTCCAGCATAGCCCGGATAGAATCCTGCCATCTCTGTCTCCGACACAGACGCAGTAGAAGCCTCTGGAAATAGTTATGGTAATGATATACATTCTGTATTTTCAATGCTAATTTTGTATTATACACGTATGTAAAGAGCTTTAAAGTTGATTTTCTGTCATACTACTCACTAGGTATAATCAGTAGAGTAACTAGAAAATTTTGCTTAGTTTAAGTTTGGAATTTAATTTATCGAAAATTTAGCTTAAAAAATCTGAGTTTCTAATTCTAACACATTTTGCATGGCCAGAGGCTAAATATATATTTGTTGGCGAAATATAAATATAATTTACCAAGGATGCTAAATGCTCCACTGGCCGCTCGTCAGCAAACTGAACGTACTGCTCCCAGCTTCTGATAGGCCAAAAGGTGGTCTCCGGTGCAGCGTCTGGGTCCAGCGAAGCTGAGATCCGCGTCAGCTCAGCACGCATTCCCGACACCTCGTTGACAACTCTGTTGAGATGCTCCACGAGCTGAATATGCCGTACCTCGGACTCCCGAAGGTGAGTTAGCTGCACAAATAGCAGCCCAAGAACACTGTCCAACGGGCCCGTGTGGCGTCTTTCAAATTGGTCCTGTAAGGACCGAATGCCTTGCGGCCACTGTTGCTGTTGCGATGTTGCTGCAACTGGCTGAGCTGAATTTTCTGAAAACATCCCACTTGATGCCGCAGTTTCACCTGACGGACTCTTTGGCACGGTAGAGTCATTCGGGACTCGGCGCCTCGGTTTTGGTGTTGGCGGCGGGCCTGTTGCTGATGGCGTCGGCACCGGGGCAGCGTCCTCTACGGCTGACTCAGTCTCGAGTGGCAGAGACTGCACCGACTGTGGCGGTTGCATAGTCGTATCGTTGCCCCCAGCTTCTGGCGACACAAGCGATGTTGGTGGTTGAGACTCCTCGGCCGCGTTTCTGTCATCCGAACTAGGTGACATGGGCAGAAGCTGAGCTGCCGTCTCTACCACTTCTGCTGCTCCAAGCCGATAACAAACCGCCTCACTTCGCTGCTCATCATCTGCATCCCGAGTCTCGAAGAAGGTGTCTGTATCAGACGCGGAGCCTATTGCAACATCCTGTGTGATTTAAATAAAAATTCTGCATTTAGAGTTGATTAGTGGATGGAATCTAATTCCACTGAGATAATGCTATGCTAGCTAGATCTGCTTATTTCGAAGAGAAAACCTCCGACTTTGAATTGGATGGACAGACGAGAGTCTTTGAGTTTATTTACGGATAATTTACGGATATGGCTCGGTTAATGCATATAGCATATATGAGAAAGTGTTGTGGTTATTGTTGATAATTTCAAAGTTGTTCGTGATGTGCTTAACGACTTATTGGTAGAGCTCATGACCCATGATACCAAAGCTCATAATTTCTATATTGCTGGCGCGATACACAAGGAACTCACACGACTTTGGTAACGACGACGGGCTTCCTTGGCGTCATCTTCAGTAAACACACGAGGCTGCACCTTAGCCAAAACATCACAAAGCCGAACCTTCTTGGCTACTAATTCCCGGATGAACCGGATACTACTAGTAGGCTGCAACTCCTTGGACAGAATTACCTATAAGAAAAAAAAGCAACGAGACGATTGTCAGCCTGGGAAGTCTTCGATGCATGAAATTCACAGCAAACAATGAATGAAATACACAACTTACTTGGAGAATGACAGCCTCGTAATATTCCCCTTCGTATTCTACCGAGCAATTCCAGATGTCAGTTGACTCTCGGTACTTCAGCCATTCTGATTCCGTTAATACTGCTAGATGCGGAGGCAGTCTAACATATTCTGTTTCAGTCTCAATGACTTGTCTATCAACTTTAAAAACAATTACGAATTTCATTATTTGCAAAAATGCTAAGATAGATCGGGGTACGAACCTTGAATGGGGTTGTTGGAGTGCTAGGAAAATAGATACGAGCTGGAGAGAACAGAACTAAACAGCTTGTAGTGGCTTTTCAGTCCCCGCCATGGTTTTCGGGGGACGAACTCCGGGACCAATGCCATTTCTTCAGGGCGGCCGCGGTAGGTTGGTAGTAAGTTCTAGCCGACAGCCGGCAGCCAATTAGCTTAAAGCAAAGTTAAAGCTTTGAAAGCTTTGAATTAGAAAATTTGCTTTTTAATTGATTTTTATAGTACGAGCATACGAGCTTGATTTGTCTAGAAAACTTTCAATTTTCGAATTATCACCTAACTTCTATTTTTTACGGCATTTAATGTTCACAAAATAATGAGAGTCTATAAGACCAAGAATTCCCGACACAAGGCTGACAAGCATTTAAGAAAGTTATTCGATGGCGCACATAGCCGAAGTAGCTTACTATCATGTTCTAATGCCACTACCACTTCAGCAAGTTCATCAATCTGCATCACACAAGAAGATTCTTTACCGACTGTTCCAGCGGCAAGAGCTGCCGAAAAAGTTGCTTTATCTGAAGATTCTTTTTCAAACAGTAAGTCGCTTATCTCAAGTTTAGAAACGCGCTCAATAAGCTATATAGCTTCTTACATGATTTTATCCTCTACTCTGCCACAATGTGTTACTCTCACTTAAGGTTAATGCTATTATTGATATTTCATTTCCTGGCAGGTGGACTTTCTGATGACGTCGAAATACTTGGGGATCTTGAGTCCCTTTGTAGTGAGTCCAGTGATGAAGCTGAGGAAGACGATAATTCGAGGGATGCTTGCGTAGAGACGGACGATCGCCCACTGGAAGTGCAATTGGAAGACGTATTCGTTTCATTGCGGACCGTGCACGGGGTTTCTCGAAGAGCGGTTGAATTTTTGATTGGAGAATTGCACCGACTAGGATTGCCTGTGCCTAGGTCGGCCAGCCGCATTGAAACCATCATTAAATCGACGGAACCCCCACTAAGCTGCTGTCAATGGGTGCAGGGAAGTTTCGCTACGTGTCAATTCTGAACAATCTGCAGGAACTGCATAAAAAAGATTTGCTGAAGCTGAAGCCTGAAAGTATTGGACTTGAAGGAGACAGTAGAGTTTACAATCTCATTGGCGTCGTAAATTGCGATGGTCTTCCGCTCTACAACTCTAGCTCCTTCGGAATGTGGCCAATTCTCATGATGATTCCACAGGCTTTTCCCAAACCTTTTCCGGTGGCGATTTGGTTGGTGAAGGCAAACCTCCTCTGGAGGATTTCCTGGAAGAATTCTGTATCGAAGTGAAACAGTTTCTTTCCGGGCCCATCGAAATTGCAAACGCAGTCAGTGTAACGCTTTCCGAGCTACTTTTTGTTTGTGACACCCCAGCGCGATCATTTTTAATGCGGACATTAGGACACACTTCTTACCACGGTTGCACTTACTGCAGAGCGACGGGTCCGCGCGTGGACAATAGGGTGACCTACTCAACTACAATAGGGGAGAAGAGGTGCGGAGAAATGTACCGGGCGAAGCAAGAGAGCTGTATGGATTACGAACGAACACACAAGGTGTCACCCCTTCTATATCTACCTCGCGTGGACTTCGTTACGTCGTTCCCTATTGACTATCAGCACGCTGTCTGTCTCGGGGTAGTCCGGAAGCTGATGCACTTTTATTTTCCGGTTTCTGCACGGCACCGACTCAACCATCCTCAGAGACAGCTTTCTGACTGGATTGCTGAAATTTCCTGCTGGACACCTTCAAATTTCCAGAGGAGACCTCGGCGAATCGACAAAAACCTGAGCCATTTTAAGGCTACTGAATTCAGACAGTTCGTGCTGTATATCGGACCCATCCTGTTCAGAAAGTATTTACCTACTAAGCTGTACAAACACTTTCTGCTGCTGCACTTTGCTATCTACACCTACTCGACGACCAAACTTTCTCATCGATGGAAGCATGCTCAGAGCTGCATCGAGGTTTTTGTTCAGCAGTTGGCCGTGTATTTTGGCCAGAAGTCAGTATCATTCAACGTGCACGCCCTACTGCACATGTATGACTTTGTCAAGCATCTGGGTAGCCTGAACAGCTTCTCAACATTTCCATTTGAGAATTACCTCGGCATTGTAAAGCGTAAAGTGAGAGTGACTCGCTATGTCGCTTCTCACGCCGTCAAGCAGGTTCTACAGGTGCGGCACGTTCAGATGATGCGAGGACCAGCAATTATTTCTCCGTCGCTAAAATTTTCCACTACGAGAGGCGACAACTGCTGCATTCTGGGACGATCTTGCATGATGATCGAAGCAACATCCGACAATGGCACTGTGACGGGAAAGATACTACGCCCAGTTGAAGAATTGTACTCATATCCATACAGTTCTTTAAAATTGGAGATCGGAGTGTACCGCCTAACCTCAGAAGTAATTTCTGGCAAGCCGGAAAGGAAGTGCTGGTGCATTCCGAAGCAGCCGAACGCTGAAGGCACCTGCGAGTTATTCTATGTCGTACCACTGACGGGCGAGGACAACAGTAATTAAGTATTTGCAAGAACAAACTTTTAAACTTCGAGCGAAGATAGAGTTTTTTAATTCGTTTTTCATCATTTTCTATCGCCAAGTTTATTCCCAATCCCAACCCAGCATACGGTTAAACATAATGCCAAGAGTTCAAACCAGCTAGCATAGAATTGTTAATTTGACACACCAGGCAGCCTAGGCTGTGGGGGTTGCCCCATAAATTCCCTGGCCGGAGCCCCAAGTTTTGCATTAGAATTTTTCGGTGTCTGCCACAGTTATTTAGTCTAGATTTTTGTATATAGGAAGGATTCTTTTATCTCTGTAAAATATATCTTTAGTAACCCGCTCGTAAAACACACCTGGAGAGAGCAATGCTTTCCTGTTCTTTGTTCAATATCGCGTATATGGTATTGGGGCCTTACTCTTTGTTAGAGCCCCTTTACTTTTCGTCTCTTTCTTCCCTCGTAGAAGGAAGAATCCAAAGAGGGGGAGCCTTAAAAACTAATTTTTTTCTTCTAGATTGGTAAAGTGAGTGGAAGAAAATACAGAATCGTTCAGTTTAAGCCAGGTGTCCGTTTGTACAATCCAGGGACTTCTCTGTATAGATGCTATGTAGAGAACTCCCTGGTAAAATCGCAAGCTTTTTCGAAGAGCCATGTGAAAAAAGAATTTATGAGAAAAAGAGAAAGAAAATATTTAGATAGCATAAAAATTCTAGCTAGAAACACAGACCTGCATAAAAATTTATGGGAGTCACAATGGGTGCTGTCTAAACAGACTAGCCGTATAACTTCTTTTTTGGTCTGCAGCTAGTTTCCTCCTAACACTAAATTATATGATTTTTCTGCGATTTCCTTCTCGTGTCACTGTTGCATACTTGCTGTCAAATATTTCCATAACTAAGAACAAAGAACAAAGAAGCACAGAAAATTTTCGTTGAATTTTTATCAACGCCAAACATATGCCCATGCAGTGTGAGCACTGAGCACTATAGGGATCTCAGTCCTGGTAGCCCGGGATTGGGATTGGGACTAATCCCAAGATTTTTTACAAATCCAGGATAGGATGAGTTAGTTTTTGTCAGAAAAATGCGACATGCAACATGAAAATACGATGAATACTCTCGTATATTCTATTCTTCCATCTTCCATGCAATACTGTATGCTTCTATATTAACTCAGTTTTTAGCTCATATAACGTATTATAATTTTTTTGTAATCTAGAATCTAGTTTGCAAAAACTGTAATCAATTTTGTCTGTGGAAACTCATGTTAATCACTGTCCTTTTATGACCCCAGCTTGAGCCATAGAGTCATAGACAAATACATGTATCCTAAAGCTGTATTCAATTTTGACAAAACTGCGACCTTAGGGAGCCAAAGAATATATTTAGAATCAATTTTAGTATACTTGAATTCAGAAGTGAATGAACGAAACAGTAGAAGTGAACATTGAATTAAACACATGAATGTGTACGCGCATACATTAGCCACTGAAATGAAGGGAGGCTAATGTTAGTCGTCATTGTCATTCAGTCAAAGATTTCGACCAGCTCTAAACATCTGTATTTAGTTTGTAGAGTGTGATTTACCCATGCACTGAAACATGATTCTTTGTGCGATGCCCAGCAGCCTATCGAAACCAGTTCTCTCCATTTTGAAATGATTGAGTCAAACCGCGCTGCCGGTGTTTTATATGGAAATCTTGCTGTAAGATCCACACTGGGCCATTCTTGTTCCTGTCTGTCGAAAACCATATACGCAATCGATCATTATGATTCCAACATGAGCAAACTAGGTTGCAGTTTTGGCAAATTTGAATGCAGTTTTGGCTAACTAGATTGCAAAAATCTAGTTATTACCATGTAAATATTATAATAAATAGTTTTATACTGTATAAAATAAGTACATTGTCTCTTTGTAAGCTTTTACTCTCGCGTCTAATCTTTTTCTGCAAAAAGTAGATCACAACTCACAAGCAATTATGTTGACTTTTTCCAAAAAGTTTTTTAAAACAATTACTTACTAGGTAAATGAGTAAATTTTTAAAGCGTTTAACACCAGCAGAAATAAATTGCGTTCATACAATTTACAGTAAATACAGCGTTATAAGCTAATTCACCCTTAAACCCGACTCAAATCCAGCACAAAAGTACTCTGTTTCTTTCAATATCATTTTGCTTGGTAGAATGAGCATCAGTATGAGGGATTAAGGGTGCTCATACCGGTAGTATGTGTGAGTCATGTGACCCCATTCTCCGCCTTGATACAAACCGAGTCTTTATTCTTAATAGACCCTTTATTCGCCTACCCTCCCATTTTATGTCTATTCGATCATTCAAACATATTCTCATGGCCTATATTTTGGTGCTGTGGCAATGAGTTCTAAATCTAGAATCTTGGTTCTGGCAAAGAAATCTAGAACAACTTACAACCTGCTAAAAATAGACGGACGCTACTATATCTAGATTTCCTTGCAACCCCCACCAATCCGCCTCAAAGTAAACAAAGACCACAGACAGCTGTGTAACAGGATATGCACATCCAGAATGTCTGAAGTTAGAAATCGGTTTGTTTGAGAGGGAAGATTTTTTTGTGCTTTTCTCAATTGCGTTATGAGTATACTTTGAGTAGGGACCCCCTATTAGTTCCCTTGTTCCCTAGTCCATATCCTTTATTTTATGTGAATTGAAAAGGCCCGGAATCAAAATTGGCTAAATGAGAGGAAGAAAAAAGCTGTGCTATTTGCTAATTTTAAGATCCCGTGCCTTTGTCCAGGGAATATGTAAAGTATTCCCTGCTTTACCGCACACAAAAATAAGATATATAGTTCGAGGGGGTTTCACAAATTCGAAATTTCACGTCGAAAGCACCTTCTTTCACAAGATCATAGATGTATCAGTGTGGTCTAGTAGCCTGTAGAAATTTAGCCGCTAATCTGCTGATCCGGCCTGGCAAATTCGGGTTGAATTTATTGACTTTCTCCTATCTAAATACACTACAAATTGGCCATTTCTCCGCCTTTGCATATCTTGGGAGCTGATTGACTTACTCAAACAATTCTTTCTGCATCATACATGTATCAGTGTGGTCTAGTAGCCTGTAGAAATTTAGCCGCTAATCTGCTGATCCGGCCTGGCAAATTCGGGTTGAATTTATTGACTTTCTCCTATCTAAATACACTACAAATTGGCCATTTCTCCGCCTTTGCATATCTTGGGAGCTGATTGACTTACTCAAACAATTCTTTCTGCATCATACATGTATCAGTGTGGTCTAGTAGCCTGTAGAAATTTAGCCGCTAATCTGCTGATCCGGCCTGGCAAATTCATTGACTTCATTGACTTGGAAAATGACGGTACTATGGTAAAAATGACGGTATTTTACGCTACTCGCAGTTCGATCTAGCTTAGGCAGCTGTACACTCCTGTGTGAGTATGTGCCTGCGTACGTATCCGCGCGCTTGTGTGCCTGGCCCTGCTCAGGGGAGTCGGTGGAAAGGGCAGAATGCCTCTCGCCGGTTGTGTGCGTGCCTGTGTCGTTTAAAGTGCGCCAGGGTGCACACAACCCCCTGCCTAAAAAAATAGGCCTTTCTTCTTTCTCTCTTTAGCCTGTACAAAAAGAGGTTCAAGAAAGAAACCATGGGATAAAGCGAATCTTACCCACTTAAACGTATTTCATGCATATCTACAGTTTGTGATCTGTGAGCTAACGTAACAAATTAAAATTCCAGTGCAGATTGAGTACGCACCATTAAAGGAATAAAACTATTTTACTAAAGTTTTATCTCTTAAAAGCAATTATGCTTTTTAGCTACTGTAAGTAGCTAGCTAAGAACATTAATTTTTGCAGTTGAAAAAAAAACTGTCTTAGCACTCCATCTTTTGTATAGCGTGCAAATACAGCGGTCTGCCTTTTTCAGCTTTTCGTCGAAAGTATTAAGGGCAAAAACCTACTTTGGATAGCAAAAGGGCAACGGAAAATAATTTTCTAAGGAGAAACTAATCTAAAAAACTATGCTAGCAAATGCGGGCGCCCTTGGACAACAGGGCGCAGAGTAGGGCGTACTGTGTTTTCTAAAAAAATATGGATTGAATAAAACGGTAATTTTAGGGCGAAATTGTATGTTGTTTGTGTGTTTTAATATCAATAACACCGAAATAAATCAAAAAGAAGAAAACTTTTTTTTGTGAAAATTCTGGGGGCGCCTTGTGGGCGTAGGTTGCCCACCGGCGCCTGACATATTCTCTCCACTGGGTAAGCTACATTTTTACAAGCTTGAAAGACTGTCCATTCCAGTCTGCTGCATTCAGTTAAAGGATGTGTTGTGCAAGCTTATGGTTATTCCATTGCCAGATTCTCAGGGGCAGTGGTTTGCTTGCCCACTTCACCATACATACAATTGCTTTTGACCCGTCACTCTAAAATAATTTGGTCAACAACAAACAAACAATTAGAAACAACCAAAATTAGAAATAACAACAAACAATTAGAACTAGATTTGTATTCATTTCTCACTATCTACATATCTAAATTTTCATATTTCTGATCTGCTGTCCTGATTACTGATGACAAAGAAATATTGCTTTGTGAACTTCGCTGATGGAAACATGATTGTTTCAATGAATTGGTTCACAAGTGATGGTACAGCAGTTAGGCTGCCAAATGACTACTCAAGTGCTACTGACCCCAGGCTTGTGAGACGTCTGCGTCAGCAAGAGAACCCAGGAAGCAGCTGGGAAACCCACAGGATTGTCAAGTGTCACATTTGGAATGGTAAGCACTGTGTATCCCATGTACAAATTTTGTGTACATATCCGCACTATGTAGTTAATCTTTTTTTCAGACGATCTGGACTACTTGCTCTATCGTCTGACACGCTTTGATAAGACGGGCACTCTTTCGGACACCGATGTTGATGGGAAGCGGAAGCGTAAGCAAGTCGAGCACTTCAAAGACTGGCAGGATGAATCTGTAACCCCACGGCGTCGTCGTCCTCGACATACAAAATCTCCACTGGCCGCAGTTGAGAATATTAGCCCATCAGTGTCTTTTCCAGTTGCGCCAAGTATGCCAGTTTTTCAGTCCACTATTGAGACTCAACCAGCGAAACCAATTTCAACCAATTACAAACCAATATGCGCCCCATGGCTGTACCTCTAAGTTGTAGGAAAATCATTTTGTCAAATTCAAAGTCATTCCTGTACAAACATAGTTCCAGTAGCTTTATTAACTCAGCATCGGGTCTAATGGGATCCGGGTATCGGTTAAAGAATTCCTGGATCGCTGCAATGCCCTTGTCTATAGGGATCATTGAGTACAGACTCTGGACATCACAAGTTGCCAGAGTCGAACCTTCCGTGCAGCATTTATCCATAAGGTGTGCCTTGAATTCATACGAGTCCTTAACGAAAGTGGGTTGCACTTGGGCAATCGGTTTTAAAAAGAAGTCTATGTACTTTTCTGCCATAATTGCTTAAGAACACCTGATCTGCATGCTGTGAAAGTTAAATCTGACTCCGCTAGGTCGTTTGCAGCTCAACTGTCACGATTAGCAATTCCTGGTTACGAAAGGTACAAACTGACAGTTGGACAGTCTCGGCTTCAAGGAAAGAAAAAAAGTTACCCAATCTTCATTCTGAAGCAGATAACGGCCATCACTCTGCAGCACTTTCCAACTGCGCGGAAGGATGAAATCAGTGCAGCGATTAATCAAGAGGCGAGAGATCTCTTGGAGAAGGCCAAGAATTGCAACTGGGCAGGACTCAAAGAAGCGAGCAACATGTATTTAAATGACCTATTGATTGAAAATGTTCTTCAATCTCACTGACCATGCATACAAAAGGCAGTAATATACGGTATAGGTCCTCTTCTTAGTGGTTGTACAGGTACATGTATGCAATTGATACGCACTACATTTTTAACGCATTGACTGTCACTTAAAGCTCTTTTTATATTAAGCAATGGAAGCGTAGTCCTAAATAAATGACGAATACAACTTTTTATGCGTTCTAATTTTGCTGCGCTTGCAACTGATTTTATTTGAGTAGCACGAACTATACAAGACAGATAAAATCAAAAGCCAAAGAGCTAATACTCGTAATTGGGAAGAAAATCATTCTATGCAGTGATATTAGGAAGCCAACATTCGCATAATAAAATTTAGTAGGCCTTCGCTTATGCAAGACATACCGATTTGTATCGCAACACAAAGAGAACAGTTTGATACTAGCTCTATGTATGTACATGTAAGAGAAGCATAATACTGGGTTATAAAACGGGTAAGTCGGGCGGGCGGGCGGCGGCCTTCATGGCGATGCAGCTGGCAACGCGGTGGCGGCCTCCGCAGAAGAAACAAACGACTGGCAATTGAAAGAGGGGGAAGTTTTCGCAAATTTATCAGTAATAAAATAGCATGGAAGTCTGTAACAGGTTACAATTAGGTAAAATTTAAGACTACTTTTAAGACTACTCGAATGTACTCAAAGCTCAAGATTTACAGTGTCTTGGGATGGTACTCACTGCTTTTCCACGTGGGCCGCCCCTGCCGCGCTGACCGCCGCCGCGCCTACCGCCGCCGCCGCGCCTACCGCCGCCGCCGCGCCGACCGCCACCGAATATTTGAGTTATATGCATATAGCTCGTACTTACTTAGAAATTAGCAGTCTTCTAAATTAGCAGTCTAAATATATCTTATATACTTAATGAGCGTATTTTTTGTATATATAGGCACTGAAACTGAGGTGTAGGGGCGAATAAAATAGGGGTTATGGGTTGTGAGTCGTCGCTTCAGCAGTTGTCGTATCAGTTTGCTGCGGTCCTATTGGTCGGTTGTGCAGGCGAGGGTGTGCAGTTCTGGGGCTTTAGATCGGCGATTTGGTCTACAAATTGTCTAGCGTACTGGTGGCCATGCAGCCTGACTTGAGGAGGGTCGCCTGTTTTTCTTTCCCGGCTTAGAAGGTGCGAAAATGGCTCAACCAGTCAGCCGCGCCATACAAGTTTTGTTTGTGCAGTGAAGTACACGCGGCCGCGAACTCTTAAAGTATTGCCTACACTTGCTGAGTCAGTCGGTGAGAATTGTGTCACCATAAAACGAGATAGCAAACAAACAAAAGGATTAGGTGAGAAAAGTGAGGAGACCTTAGCGTACAGCAGAGGGTGCAGTGTGTGCTTTTATGCTGGGCACTGGAGTGATTGGGGTGGGTTGTGTCCAGCCAATTAGATTGTGTAATAAAGTAAAAATGAATGCAAAATTGAGTACAATGTGCTGGGCTGGAGGGAAGGTGGTGTTTTTTTTCGTGGCTACTTTTATTTCTACATATATAGTTTGTGATTTGTTGAGCCAATTTTGTTTTCTTACAGTTATAGCTTATCATTGCTTAGAAAAAGTTTGATTGATACTTTTTATCAGTTCTTTTTTCAATTGTTGAATATTTTTTGTGCAAAATGGCCTCTTATTCAAAGTCACCTTTGAAAAAGAAGTCGAAGAAGGATGGGATTGCCGGTCTGACAGTTGGTCAAATGCCTACGCCTGTCACTGGCCTTGTGACGAATCTGAAAGACGTTCACACGTATAATAACAACAAAGGTCAGGGCCAAGTGTTTTAGTTCATCTTGGTGGACGACTCATCTGAGATGCGAGTCAGCGTCTTCGGTGAGGATTTGCAAGCTGTCTGGGAAGTATGCAACGATGGTGAAGCCGTTCTCATATCCGGCGGGATGGTGAAGACTGCCAAGCCGGAGTACAAGTGTACGGACAATCCACTTGAGATTACCGTTTCCGTGGATTCCAAGGGCTTCATCTATAGAAGCAACGAAGTGCCGGTTGCTCGAGATCCAGTAATTAATTACACTAGCATTAATCAACTGCAACAGACTGAATTGGACAGGTGAGTGACTGATTGATTTAGTAGTTTTCCTCATGTATTAGTGCTCAAATATCGCGAAGTGAAAGTACATGTAATCGTGTTTTTGGGTGACAGTTAGTTTGTCTTGTGTTTGAAAATATTTATCATCGCAACACTGTACGAAGCTTGGGTTATTAGCTTCATGATGCTCCTGTAAGTGTACATAGAAATCTAATGTGATGCTTAAGTTAGTGTGCAAATAGTTAAAAAAAGTATTGCTCCCTTTCACTATCAGAATCGTCGATGTGCTTGGAGTGATCGACGCCAGGCAACCGTCTGAAGAAAACGCGTGCTGGGAAAAAGGTTAACGTAGCCAAAGTGACTTTGGTTGACCGAACCTTCGGCTCTGTAAGCTGCACGTTTTGGGGTTCGTCCTCAGCTCAAGTGGACAGGTGGAACATCGGCGATGTTTTGTCCATAAGAAGAGCAAAGGTGCAGTATTCGGGCTCCGTCACGTTGGGATGCTCGAACTCTGACGTAAAATGCAACAGTGACGATGGTGAAGCTAGAGTCTTGGCTGACTGGTATAGGAATGCAAAGGAAGGCGGTACCCGGTTTGAACCTGTGCCCGCTCGAGTGCCTACTCCAGGACTTGGTGCTGATGAGATTGGAGACGAAAGTGTGACCCATTCGGGAGCCTGCTGCCTTGTTTGAATTTTATGACAAACACTCGAAGGAAATTGTGAGGGACTTCGGAAATAGCAAAAAGGTGAGTGATTTTCTACAAATTTAGTTGATTATTAAATATAATAAAGTTTGTTAGGTTACCAGGTTAGACAGGTGTTCAGTTAAGCTAATTATTTTGAAAATCGCAAATTGAATAGCAAAGAGAACAGTACTTATTGTGTTGCTTTTATGTATTCATGCTTAATAGGTCTTTCTTGTTACACATATTTTATATCCTTATAAATTTTTTCTTCTCGCAGATTCGATACAGACGAGTGTCGACGGGTGATGACCGGAGTCAGTTTCACCGTAGTGGAGGTGTCGACGGTCAGGATGAGTCGAGCAGAATGTCGTTCGATGATCACAGCGTACAGAACAGCACTTCGTATTAGTAAGTTGCCACAGTTGGCGCGTGCCACTTTTTTGACCCGAGCGTCTGATGGCTGAGAGTGAAATCAAAGTCGCGTAGAGTCTCAATGAACTGATAGCCCTGAGAGAGTACATTGAGTAAATCCTATTTACGAGGGATGTTTCATAAGTTCCTCCTTATACTCATAGGACATAAATATAACAGTACTTAAAGTAGAAATTACACAATAAATACAGTCTTTTAACAGACAATGATGCAAGCCCTAAACAGGCAATACAGCCTCTAAACAGACAATACAGCCTCTAAACAGACAATAGTCTCTACTAAACAGACAATGCAGTCTCTAAACAGCCAATACGGTCTCTAGTCTAAACAGACAATACAGTCTCTAAACAGACAATGCAGTCTCTAAACAGACCATACAATGTCTAAACAGACAATGCAGTCTCTAAACAGGCAATACAGCCTCTAAACAGACAATACAGTCGTTTAACAGACAATAGAGCCTCTAAACAGACAATACAGCCTCTAAACAGACAATAAAGCCTCTAAACAGACAATACAGTCTCTAAACAGACAATAATACAGTCACTAATACAGTCACTGAACAGACCATAAAATACAGTCAGTAAACAGAAATAGTACAGGTATAAGCAGGTGAAACATGTATGTATAATTGGAATTTATGAAGCAGCCCTCATTGAGAGTAGGTTGACTGCATCTTAACTGGGCTAAAAGAGTTTGTGAATGGTGTATAGGAGCTGCTCTATATACCATGTGGTTCCAGACTCTAAAAGGAGCATTTGCAGTCAAGCTCTGTAGCAGCCTTAAGCAGAGCGGAGCGACTTAATGTTTGGTTTGAGAATGAATGTCTCTACATTTGCTTACACCCAATGCATGCAATTGAGCAGTGACGCGAGTCGGCAGGTAGTCAGGATGGCATATACATGTACATTTTTGCACCGCTAAAGCTATACTGGCTGCTTGTCGATGGTACCATCTGCTGAAGCGACAGTCGATCCTTTTTTTAGAAATTATTACATTATTGAAAATTTTCACCTGCTACGCTCGTATTAGCAGCAGAAGATCATATCATATCATTTGAATAAATACATGTGTTGGTTTAAATATTGTTTTAACTGCTGAACGTCAATTTTCGGTTGTTTAAAATTTAATTAAAAGCACGTACCGTTTGTTGTTTTTTGTTTGTTGTAGCTCGTAACAGATCAGTTGAACAGTACTGCTACTTTGTACATGTACTGTGTATAATAATCGTGTAACTAACAGAAATGTTTAATAGTTCGGCCAATTTATTCACGCAGTTTCGTATCATCCTACACTTAAGTATGCAAGTATTAAATGGTACGCGTACATGCACGTTCTTTGTAGTGATGTGCTATGGCGGAAATAAATAAAGCTTCAAATATTTCATGTCACTGAGAATATTCTGTTCACAAAAATTTGGTTGCATAAGAGCTTCACAAACTTATGCAAATGTCAGGCTGTAGGGTTAGTGTTAGGGTTGGTGTTAGGGTTTCAAAGTTTAGAGTTAGGTTCAGGGTATAGCGTTAAGATTTGGCTTAGGGCTAGGGTTAGGGTAGCTTATAACTTAGCTCATGTAGCCTATTAAAAATGTTTATGGAAGCGTCATGCAAAAAATAATGCAAGCATCATGCAAAAACTCGTGAACAAAATATTAAATTTAGGGTTATGGTTAGGGTTGGTGTTATGGTTAGAAGTTTGACAGGAGATTTTTTAAGATTTCAAGGTTTAGCTACATGTTGCTTATTAAAAAACCTGTATTGCATTTCTTTTGCTCCCCAACGGGGGGCATTGATTGCTAGTTCTATCTAACTTATGTTACGTATAATGAACTGTACGTAATTTTCAGGCTCTCGAACAATTAACACACTAAAGGCAGTGATGAGTATAGCAGTAACAAAAATACGAGCATGTCTGATTGCATATCTGATTGATTGCACAAATCGAACGCGTACAGTTTATAGTGCGTGCGCAACTCCTAAAAATATATAAATATGGAAATTGATTGACATTTGCAAATCTCTTAATTTTTTAGAGTTTTATGCGCACACCATCGACTGTACTAATAATTATATTGCAATACTATAACTGAAAACTATGTTAACAATTAGTACATGCAGAGTCTGTAGCGGTACATAGATAAAAGCACTGCCAAATAAATTAATCAAGTTATTGAGAACTTAGCATTTAACGCTTCCCGCGCATCACCTTAGCCCGCTGCTGCTGCTGCTGCTGCTGCGAGAATTCAGCTGCAACAGCCCTTCTCCTCCGCCGCTGACGAATTCCGTGCAATATAGAATCAGCAAGCTGGGTCGGCCGAATCGCAGCGGAATAGTCTTCGCCACAGCTGCCATTACTGCCAGCGAACATTGCTGCTCGTCGGACAACAAGAGCGGAGGATATTGCCGCAGCAGCGCCGCCGTAGACGACTGCTGGAGCAGATACTAGGGCGGCAGACGACGATGTTGACGACGACAAAGATGACATTCCCATCGCTTGCCGATTGTGTCTCACCTTCCCGAGGTGGCAAGCGGACAGGATGTGGTCACGCATCCTGGCAAAGAAGACGCAGAGGGAATCCGGCACGGAGCCCAGCCCACGACGCAAGTCGGAACTGTGCAACCGGCCCTTTTCAGCAACGGCAGGTAGCCATGGCCGACCTAGCTGCCGCACAACACCAGGCCAACCACAGTCGAGACGGGGATGAGAAGAGAAAGAGAACAAGCAGGACCAACATCAAGAAGAAGAAGAGACACCTTGCAGAAATAATAAGAATGAGACTAAGAACTATTGAAAAGAATCCGGGACCGAGAGCACAGGAAGCACCTAAAAAACAAACAAAAACGAATAAAAACGAGCGCAAACCAAAAAAAGACAAGTGAATGGAAGAAGAGGAGAAATGAAAGACGGAAAGAAAGAAGGACAAGAAGGAAGCAAAACGAGAAGAACCGCAGACAGAAGAGACTGAAAGAGGAGACTCGAATCACAACATGGAACGTGCAGAGAGCTAACATCCTGGACAGACGCTTCGGAGAAATAACGAAGAAAATAATGACAGAGAACTGGCAAATCACTCTAATCTCAGAACTCAGAGCACCAGACGATGGAATAAGAAGCTACCACCAAAAAGGAAAGAATGTCCACCTGATTTACAGCAGGAAAGCGGGAATTGTACTCAATGATGAATGGTACACCATCTGGAGAGACAGCGGAGCAAAGGTAACGAGGTGCGAGAGAGCGGTTATGCTTGAAATCTACGAGTTATCAATCATCAGCATCTATAGTCCGGTCAGGGGCAGTCAACAATACGAAACAGAGCTGGCTGCACTCCGACATGAGATAGAACGGTACATCCATGCGGATAAGACACCAAGACCACTGATTATAGGAGGAGATTTCAATGCTCAGATTGGCAAAAACTCGGAAAGACCAACACCAAACAGAGGGAAATTTGGCTTGGAGACAACAAATAAGCAGGGAGAAGACCTAGTGAACTGGTTGACATCCAACGACCTCGCATGGGTAAACTCGTTCTACCACCAAAAACGACGAGGGACATGGCAGAACCCAAGTAACAGAAGATGGTACGAAATTGATGGATTCGCGACAAGAGCAGAGGACCGTAATAAAATCATAAAATCAATTAAAAATCACAACGGCTGTGCACTGTCCGACCACATCCCAAAGACATTAATAATCAGGAGCGTTGCCGACACAGGAAAAAGACCGAACGCAAAAAGACTGTACAGGAGAAGTAATCAAGGCATCAACTGGAAGAAGCTCTATGATGAAGAGAACGCAACGAAATTCAAAAAAGAGTTGGAAAGAAGAATGCAAACGTGGAAGGAGAACAAGGAGGAAAGAGAACAACCACCATGGACAGAAGTGCAAAGAATAATCGTGGAGAGTGCAAAGTCGATTTGCGGACCAGCGAACCGACAAACAAATCCGTGGATGTCATCCCACGAAAACGACCTAAAGAGGTTGCACGAAGAATTGGCTGTAAGACTCCAACAGAGGAACAGGGCCAGGGAAACCCACGGCCCGAGAAGCGAGCAGACGAAGAGAGCAGAAGAGGCGCTGAGAAAAACACGAAAAACCCAAAAAAACACGGTGCGTGAATGGGAAGAACAGTGGTGGGATCAACTGGCCGACGAATGTAGAAACGCAGCAGACAAAGGACAAATAGCGGTGGTATACGACAAACTCCGACTCCTAGACAAAAGAGGCACGCCCGCTGGAAAATGGTGCCTCAGCGCAAGCGTGATTTTGGCGTTTTTTAAGCAGAGAAGGCGAGTTTTGGGTGTGCAGAGCGTGCTTTGGGCTGGCTGAGTGTCAGTTAGGCGTAAAATTGGGGTGGTTGGTGGGGGGAGAGAAAAACGCCAAACCCGCTTAACCAGCTAATAAACGCCTGGGCAACTTAGGCAGCTAATTTTACGCGCAACCAGCTGGAAAGACGCCTAGGCAGCTAAGTTTACGGCCATGTAGGAAAGTACGCTTGGGCCGCCGAAATTACGCTCTGCCCGCCCAAATGACGCTTTGGCTGCTCTGACAGCCAATTTTACGCTCAACCTACTGAAGTGACGCTTAGACAGCTAAGCTTACGCCCAACCAGTTGGAATGACGCCTAGCCAGCTAAGTTTACGCCAACGGGATCATGCAAAGTACCGTCGCGCGCTGGTCGCCGCCGTCGCTGAATTCAACGGCCGCGCGGCCGCCGCGCGCGTGGCAGTGACATGAATAATTTCTCGACGTCATCCCGCCGCCCCGCACGGTCAGCAGTCGGCTGACGGCCAGCCGCAAGGATGCGGCTAATATCGCAGCCAGATACAAGGAGCTAGTAGGGGAGATCACGAGCGCGATTGAAAATTTCATGGCTCCATATTCGGTGTCAATATTGTTACAGTATTAGCTTGCATGGTTGACTTTGCCAGGAAGCTGCACATTTACTAGCAACATGTTGCCGCTGTATTATCACTGCGGTAGATTATACCCTTTCTGACACCTTGCATTACGTTCTGAAACGCAACAATACAATTGAAAGTAATAATTAAAGTAGACTTTTTGATGGAATACAGTAATTCTGTTGGCAAAAGACCGGAAGCAAATGTTTTATTTGGAATTTAACTGCCGTCGAAGGCCCACTTTAAAAGACCAATGATGACTAATTATGAAATGTATTTCAATTGCGCAACTTGTTGAAAACATCTATTATAGGCATGAATGAACTGAGCGAGCACCCAACGTGTGTCTACAATTAACGACAATTGCGTTATCTTGCTCGAGTGGAATAGGCACAGATTCAAATTGCATTGTATTTTTCGCTCAGATCATGCCCAAAGAAGAGTAGTGCTGCACTTCTGTGATCTGCACTTACATTTAACTGGCTGGCATAACAGGCCTCTGCCTAAACCAGAGCTCTCTAATACTAAAAGTATTTTAGTCAATACTTGGAATGACTGGACCAACTTTTGTGTTTAGTAGTCGTTTATTTGTTGCCTAATTGTTGTGGCTTTGTGCAATGTTAAAATAAGTATAGGAGATTAGTAAGAGTAATCTGTTAAATGTTTCTTCATCTTTCATTGTAGGCAGCTTTCTAGCTGTACACTTTTTTGGCTTGTACTTAATTAATTATATGACCTTTGTATCATTTGTGTGGCAAAATTCTTGATTTTTGCCTTTGGCATGTATATATAAATAAGAATTTGTTGCCAATTAAAGTATATGACTAGACCTATTTACAAGTCGCATCTGATAAGATTTTTAGGCTGAGAAGGCCTAAGCTTGAGAGTTCATGTGTTTTGATTCATTATATTGATGTATTTAAACTGTCTTTAGACACATAATTTAGAGCTTTTTTTCTAGAAATCAATCAGTGTGAAATTGTGAAAATATGCATATATGATGTGATATGAATTTTGTATATAATATTTCATTTTTATTGGTTATTAATAGAAAGTCTACATTGCTTTTTTGTCATTTTAGGCACTATCAAGCTGAAAAAATGATTTCTTGCTAGCTACTATCATTCCTAGCTATCTTTTTTTAAAGATACAATCATGTCAAAACAGCTGAAACAATTTCTTGCATCTCATTTTGAATATCATACGAAAAGGGAAAACAAGATCTTGAAATAAATAAGTGTAGATCTCAAGCTTTCAATTCAAGATCTTAAGTCTAGGTTTCTTAATATGCCTAGGAGTAATTATTAATATGCATATTTAGGCGTAATAGGAAATTTTAATTAATATAATTTAATATAAAGTCGTATAGTATAGTAATGATACCATACAAAAAATGGACTATTGCCTTTAATGTCTGTAATGTATAATGTGTAATGTGTTAATGTGTAATGTATTTTTACTTGCAATCACTTCCGTTATTCCGTGTATTTCATTACACTGTCAGGTTCCTGCCCTCACCGCCGTCGTCGTTCGGTCGGCACTAAGTGACTTCAAGCGGGACCCGGACGCTCACAATCGGAGCCGCCTGATCCGGAAGCTGCTGCAGGCCCTCTTCACCAAAGAGGAGCTGCAAATCAGCAGCTGGTCCGGCAAGACCCGCCGGCCCGGCGCTGCTAACAGCCCCGAGAAAATGATGCAGGCTCCGTCGGCTGCAAAGCTTGACGTCCTGGCGTCTTTCCTGTTGACGGAGGCCGGCATTGCTGACTGCAACGACGAGGTCCGGGCCGTGTTTAAGAACATGGCCGACAACAGTCGGCGGGGCTCGCGCCCGAAGGCTGCTCGTCCTGCCCCTGGAGGTGGCGATACGCAAGCCGAAAAGCGCCCCCGCCATGCAGAGTCTGCTATCACACTGCAATCACGGCCGGCGAATGCGTCTAATCCTGAACCGGCGGCGAATAGGGGATCTGCACCAGTGGTTAATGATGGCTCTGAACCGGCGGCGACTGCGTCTGCCTAAAAACGTATAATCTGTGTCAAAATAACATCACAAAAATGGTTACACGTTTTCGTCTTCATGCTGGTTTAAAAGCGCTCTTGCAAGCTAGCTTCAACTCATCCACTGTTTTTTCAGTTGCAAGTTACTAGTGATTCCCCACAAAATTTGTCCCGGCGAAAAGTTCATTATTGCTGCACCGGGATATCTGTTGAGTTTGACTCAACAGCGCCATGCTTTTATTGTTCTTTAGTACTTTGCATTGCATTACAAAAAAACAAAAAAATTACATTGTGGCTCTCATTACATTTCCAGCTCCACTGTTTTTGCTGCTCCAGCTCCACAGCATTTTATTATGTTCCAGTTCAAGATTTACGTTTACAACTTTCTTTGCTGTTTGTATTACTTTCTTGTTACAGCTACGACTTTTATGCAGCTTGTCTTTTTGCTCAGTCATTTGCCAGCGAATTAATGTTAATGTTAATGTTAAAAAATAATATTTAATTAAATACATACGTTCCTAGTTGTGTTATAAATTAAAAAACCAATTAAGGTAACTAGCTAAAAATTTTCAGCCATTATCTCTTACACTTTTGATTATTTTCTACGTACGGGACGCAGCTAGTACAGTGTATTCCCGAAGTACCGCGGCGTAAGCAATTACCGGGCAAGGCGTATTTCAAGCGTAGCACTGGCGTATGCCAGGCTGGCAACATGCGTATCTCAAGCGTACCGCGGGCGTAAGCTTAGCGGGCAAGGCGTATTTCAAGCGTACCGCGAGCGTTAACCCCACCCCAAACCCCAGCTGGTTGGGCGTGCGTGTGCGGTTTCTAGGCGTATTTTTGGCGGTTTCTGAAAATGTGCCTCAGTTTTACGCCTGTTTTACGCTTCTTTACGCACAACCTGCTATGTTTACGCCAAGTTTACGCGAAGCTCCCCCATCCTCCCCATAGCCGCGCACCCCCACCCACCCCTCCCCCGGAGTGTTTTTAAAGCGCATTTTAGGCGTATTTCGCGCTCCGTTTTCCAGCGGGACGGCCTTCAACAATAGTGAAAGAGGCACGAATATCGACGAACAGGAATTCAAGGAACACCTAGAAAACATACAGAAAACAAGAATGGAGAACGAACCGGAGAAGATCGCAGAGCTCATTAGAAACATCAAAACCCCAGCGGGAAGTAAAACCATTAGCAAGGAAGAATACAGAGAACTCAGCGACACACCGAGTGACGCGGAGATCGAAAGAGCAATCAAAGAAATGAAGGACAAAAGCCCGGGAGAGGACGAAATACGCCTGCGCTACCTTAAGGAAGGGCCCGAAGAAGTTAGAGAAGCTGTCCGGGAAAGAATCCGATACCTATACGAACACCGAGCGTGGCACTGGGAAGCCAGTGAGAAGGTAGGCCTTATCATACCACTCTTTAAGAAAGGGGACAGGACCGACCTTAACAATTACCGAGGAGTGTGCCTCCTGCCGATGCTAAGTCGCATATTGGCAAGAATCATCGCCTCAAGGTTACGGGACTGGGCAGAACGAGTCGGGGCGCTTGACGACAATCAGAATGGCTTTAGAGCCAACCGATCAACGGCAGACAGCACCCAGATAATCATCCGTATACAAGAGGACATAATAGAATACCGCCAGGCGAAAAACGCCGTAGGAGACTGCAACCTAGAAGAAGACCAACTAGCATTTCTCCTGGACCTCCGGAAAGCATACCCCAGAGTCAGCAAGTGATTGACAAATTGAAGGACCTTCATGAATACACAGAGTACAAAGTGAAAGGAAAGAAACAGTCCAGTGAATCGTGGTTGCCAGAAAGAGGACTACGCGAAGGATGCCCGACATCCCCAGTTCTATTTAATATCTTTCACCAAGCATGCATCAGGGAAGTTGAGGAGAAAAGAGCACAAACAGCAAAGGAGAAAAAGCAAATATGCGGAATCGAATGGACATACCTCCCAGGAAGCTCACTCCCACCTCAGCGAAGAAACCAACCAAACTCGGAGACCAAAACCGAACTCATCAGAACAACAGTTCTATTCGCAGACGACACCACTATCCTAGGCAACCGCAAGGAACTCAGCGCGGGCCTAGAGTCGACGAAAGAAATAATGGCAGGATTCGAAGAACAAACGAACGACAAAAAAACAAGAGGAAATTATATTCGGAACCAGAGAGGGAGGAAAAGTACGCATGCTAGGATCATGGACGGACACGAAGTATGACACGAGCCAGAGATTGCAAAAAGCGGCGAGAAGCTGGTCGACGATCCGTAGACGTTTTATCAAGTGCAGGTTGAAAAAGACCACGCAAGCGAAGGTCGTTGAAGCCTGTATTGAGAGCATCCTGCTATTCCACGCGAACATACGCCCATTCCTGAAGTCAGAAACGAAGCAACTACAAAGCTTCATGGACCGGATCTGGAACACTAAGGGAAATGGAGGCAAAAGGAATAAATATGCAGGACATTCGCAATGAACTAGAAGTAACGACAATACAAACAAAGATTGAGAAGAGCCACCTGATCCGCATCGGACATGTGCTTCGCATGGAGGCGAACCGCCTAACGAAAAAGATGGTTCTCGGATGGTACAAGGGTCTGGAAAAGATAAGGAAAACACGTAAGAGAAAAGGTAACACCATCGAATATTGGAAGCGACTACTACGCCAAGCAGGGATCGAGCCCGAAAGGACAGAGAGACTAGCAACCGACCGCCAGAAATGGCGTAAAATTGTTCAAGAACGCATAAGCCACCTCAAGAGATGGGAACAACAACAAGGAAAGAAGGCAGAAGCAAGGAACATCGAAAGGAACGACAAACAGAAACAGGAGAAAACAAGAACACTCATATGTGAATACACAGACTGCGGAAAGGAGTGCAAAAGCAAAGCAGGCCTGACCATTCACCAAAAGAGGATGCACCGCAAGATAGAAGAACCAGTAACGTTCAAGTGCGAAAAATGCGAGAAGCAGTTCAGGCAAGAGGCAACGTGGTTAAACCACGTAAAGGTCTGCGGAGGAGAGAGAGAAGTGGGACGAAACCGCGTAAAATGCGCGAACTGTGCTCGAGAAATATCGAAATCAAACCTAGCGAGACACCGCAAAACCTGCGGTACAACGCGGGAAGAGACACGGTCCCCGGGAGGTGAGAGGAAGTACCGAGCGAAAACTAAACAATGCGAAGGTTGTGGGCGCACGCTCGCCGCGACGAACATGGCACGCCACCTACGCACCTGCAAGGACTGCTGACGAGAGACCCCGAAGACTGCCCATGCCACACACGGCGACAAAAGGGAAGAAGAAGAAGACATTCCCATCGCGGAGCTGTTGCCAACCGCCTGACGTGAGCGGACCACGGCGCCCATTTGCAGAGCTCGGTGCGCATTATAACCGTAATTACGGTATATAACTGCAGCAGAGGTGCCGTGGGCGCGTGCAAATGCGTGCAGCTGCGCAGGCTCCATCGCCAGGACAACGCTGCTCAAGGTCCGACGCCAGTCTGTCGCCACATAATGTCTGCCGAGCAATCGCTCTCCTCCGGCGCTGATCATCCGGCTGAAGGCGCTCTCAGTGTAAACCCGGCCGAAGATGTCTAGAAACACCGTGGATACCTCGACCGCAGGAGCAGCGACTCCGCGCGCAGCCAGGCTTGGCCGGATATAGCAGTCGTGCAGACGCAGCAGGGCGTCGCAAGACGTATCCGACAGCACCATGGTAGTCGGCTCGCCATTGTGCCCGGCCTTGTGCGGAACCTCTGTCAGCGGCATCACCAGGTGCGAGTGACCCTCCAGATCGGACTCCGTGGCGCTGATCGAGGTGTCCCGAAACAGCTGATCCATGTCGTCAGCTGCCCGGTGTCGCACTCTACGGTCCAGCAGATGCTGTCGCCGCAGATAGATCCACGGCAGGAGTCGCACTGGCTGTTCGACACTGCAGAAGAACAAGCACTCCTGCACGATGCGGCGGACACAGGTCACCTTGGCGTTTAAGTTCTCATCGCCGGCGTCTGCGTGGTCGTCGTCGGCGGTGGCGGCTGCGGCGGTGCTCCAGTTGCCAGTCTCTGGCAGTCCCTGCCAGCTGTGCTCGAAGAGCATCTTAAAGAAGCGGTCGCGCCGGTCGAAGATGGCGCCGACCTCGCTCCGCTTAACGTAGCTGGCCATGTAGGTCATCTGACGACCGTGATGGCCCAGCTTGTTCAGCTGTTCCTGCAGGGAGCGGATGGCGGCAAACTCGCCCTTGGCCTCGTTCAGCAATGAAAGCAAGCGTGAGACTGTTAGCTGCCTGGCAGCCAGCGAATCCTTACAGCAGTCGTCACCGCCGCCGTCATCATCTTTGCTGGCATTTTTTCCTCGCTCAAAATTTCTGACTGGCGCAGCCCGATTGCGTCGAGCACCTGTTGGAAACAACGGTTGCCGCGCACATTCAGCCAGCCCTCCAAACACAGAAAAATCGACACCATCTCTTGGCACTTGCGGCCGGCTGTTGAAGGTGCCAACTTTAACTCCTGGGCGACAACCTCAAGCCCGAAGACACTGGCGACGAGGTCGGGTCGCAGCACTAAGTCGGCCAGAGTCAGCTGCTTTCGAAGCCAGAGCCGTTCCAGCGTGGCGCCAACAGAGCAGCAAATTTTCTGTCAGCGACAGCTGTGGCTCTGGTTGGCAGAGACGTGCAGTTTAACTGGTGCGGACCACCAGAGTGCTGTCAATCGACCAAGCATGGCATCGATGGACGGTCGGTCTGCTGCTACTCCAAGGGCCACCTTTCTGGTGGGGTGCTCTTTCGGTGGTAAAGGTTCCAGCCTGAAATAGCGTCGGTGCTGTCCTGGTTGCAGCGTTTTTCCCTTTTTCCTTTGCTATCTCGCCTTCTTTCTGCGAGGAAGCAGCAGCAGCATAATCAGAGTGCCAACCTCAGGACTAGTCGGCTGCTGCAACTCGGGCGCCGCTATTTCCAGTGGTTCAGACGCAACCACGGCACTCAGGTCGGAAGCTCTGTCGTTCAACTGAATGCAATCAATAGTCGGCTGCTGCTGCGGCGACACAGTTATTAAAATGCTGCAGGCTGCTCGTCCTATTGAATCTGCAGCAACCATCAGACGATCGTAGATCGCCTAGTCGTCGTAATCTTCTGCTGATGCTCTTAACGCAGCAGACCCCATTGCCCCGTCGTCGCCATCCTCTGCTGATGCTCTTAACCAAGGACTTCTCTATATAGCATCTGGACTGGAAGCTTCGCAATTTTTTTTCCGTCTCTACACCTCACCGGGGCAAAAGAAGAAACGACCCAGAAGGAGGAAAGGATACAGGAAAAATTTAACTGTCAAGCTGGCTATAAACATGTCAAAGACACTGTACACAGAAAAGAAGCAAAGTTCAGAGGCATGCAGGGAAAAGCTCATGGGGTAAAGTTTTTTCCCCAACAATGAATCTTTAACATGTACGTTTATCTTGAAAACTAGTCTGCTATTCGGACTGAGTCATTACTGGAGGTGATGAGTGGGAGTCCCACTCCCAAGTTCTATATATACTGACGAGCTGGCTGTACTGTACAATAATGAAAAAGAAAATTTTGCCTTCAGTGCCTGCCTCATCAATTTCACAATACTGCTACAGTTGCTTCATGCACTGACAATTTTGTTCCAACAAAATGGTTAAGTCGTGCTCAGCACAGGGCTGCACTAATCGAGCCTCCTGGGACAAGGAACTGAGCTCTCATGGCTATCCAATGCACAATGCAGTCTTTATTGAACAATGGAAGCGAGCAAATCCAAGGCAGAATTTCGAGCCTACCAAGAGCTCAACCATTTGCTCTGCGCACTTCCACCCCCAAGACTTCGTGGAAAACTCTCTGGACACCAACGCGAGCCGCAAGAAGGGCCGGGACCAACTGTCGAGGCGGTATCTGAAGCCAGGGACGGTGCCGTCTATCTTCCCGAATCTCTCTTCTGCCAAGGCGGAACCGAGGTCAACTGCGGCAACATCAACTCAGCGCTTGGAGAGAGAAAATGCTGCATTGCAAGGCCAAATTGATGAGTTCCGAGATGCGGACTCAATCGTGGACGACGACATTGATGAAGTGCAGCTAAAACTGAATCGAGAGGAAGGAAAACCGGCAGGATTTCATACCACCATGCTTGCTGACCAGCTGCATCTACACGCTGAACATGGAGCCTTCATTTCATGTCTCCTGCTACATCTGCATGGCTAAGGACGACAGCATCACTATTGGAGTCAATGGAGTGTTGCTAAAGCCAACCCGACCCGACTCAGAGACTTACTTTCGGACGGGAAAGTATCGACTCTCAGTCGACTAGTCAACATAATGTCCAGAGTCAAGAACTGGGAGGTAGACAGTCCATCGGCCACTGGAAATTTGGAGCAGCTGAAACTCAGCAGGCAGCCGAGCTGCAGAAGGAGATATTCACAGCAGCTCATGATCTTCGCTTATGTTCTGTACCCCACCAGCGCTTCGGCTTATAAGACAATACTGGAGCAGGACATCCTCTGTTTTCCATCTGATCGAACCCTTCGGTCTGCTTCAGCCAAATTTGCTTCAAAGAATGGTCTAGACATCGAAAGCTACCTTCAGTTGAGAGCATCGAAGTTATCGAAATTTATCGAAATCGAATCGTAAATCGAAATTTTTAATAATCGAAATTATTAAAAAAAGAAATCTAAATCATTCAAAATAATTTTTTATTAGGCTCATGATTTATATAACAATATAAATGCATAATGGCCAGCTATCTAATATACGATGTAACTAGGATCTAAGCTATTTTGGGAAGGGCTTTTGCCCCTCTAAGGTATATGCGGGTGGGGAGCTTCTAGTCCAGATGCTATATAGAGAAGTCTCTGTCTTAACGCAGCAGACCCCATTGCCCCGTCGTCGCCATCCTATGCTGATGCTCTTAACGCAGCAGACCCCATTGCTCCGTCGTCGCCATCCTCTGCTGATGCTCTTAACGCAGCAGACCCCATTGCCCCGTCGTCACCATCCTCTGCTGATGATGTCACCGCAGCAGACAGATGGTCGGTTGTCACTGGCCGATGGACAGATGATGGGCATCGATGAGCTCGCAGTCGGCGGCGTGACTGTCCGCAGGCGGAAAAAACGCCTATCACTTCTAGACGATGACTGGCCTTGGTGCTGCGGCTGCATTTGATTGCTAGCCAGATCATGTTTTGCCGCTGTTTGGTAGTTGCGGCCGCCCATTCGTTCTCTGTTGGCCGCATCCGCTCCGGCATATCACTTAGTGAATAACTTTGAACGATATATTTCTCGTGCCGGTTTTTGTAGTGCCTCTGGATTTTTACCGGGCACGCACTCACAGCACGATGGGCAGACGGAGCTTCTTCTTCTAGAGGGCATCTTTCTATAATAATTATTACAAATCAAAGGATACGCAGTACAGTGTTGGAAAAAATGCCCGCTCTTAATCCAGCATATATATATATGTAGAGATATGTAGAGATATGTAGAGATAGGAGTTTCATATTCAAACCATCCTCCAATAACCCGCCTCCTCATATTTTATTGATGGCAAGCTTATTGGCTTTCAGTTCAGTCAATTAATCACTATTAAACGATTGACTTAATAACTATTGGTTAAATCAGCTGCGTGTCTGGGCTTGGCTGGCTGGCTGGCTGGCTTGTACTCTTTTGACTGAGTAATTTGATGCTTTTTACCATAGACTAAAGTTTACGGTCTCGCCCTCACTAGTGGAATTTTCCGTAGTTTCTTTTAACCATAGGCTGCTGCAGACCTGTCCGCTTGGGTTTATAAAACTCAGTCAGTCCCTTCCCTCCCTCAAACTGCAAGCATCATCGGCGCCCCAGCCTAGTCTACAGTTTCTACAGCTTTTCGAGTAAGTTACATTCATATCTGCTGCTCTGTGCATTATTCTATTACGAAAACAATCAGCTTTCACTACAGGGCCCTTACGGTGCTGCAGTTACAGGTGGAGCAGCAGCCTCTCTCTCTGATATAATATATACCCCTTTGTAATTAATTTAAACTCGAATGAATGCAGTTTACACTACAGGGCCCTTACGGTGCTGCAGTCACAGGTGGAGCAGCAGCCTCTCTCTCTCTCTCTCTCTCTCTCTCTCTCTCTCTCTCTCTCTCTCTCTCTCTCTCTCTCTCTCTCTCTCTCTGATATAATATATACCCCTTTTTAATTAATTTGAACATGCAGCTTTTCTAACATTTTTTACTCGCACTTAATTGCTGCTATGCCTCTAATCAGTATACATATAGTATTGGAGCGAAACAATAAACGTGTCAATAATCAGACTGTTGTCAATCAATCAATCCATCGCTTTACACCAAAAGCATGGAACCTGTACTGTACGTATACATACACTGCTGCTCTGATTCGCTGCAATATCAACACAGAGAGTGAATTCGTGTGTTCGTACGATTATAGCGCAAAAACCATAGACTCGTTCTTATCAGCTAAGCGAATTACATAAACTGATGCTGCTAATCTAAAAATAGCCACAACTGGCTAGCTTATAATTGGTGGAATTTCGTGTTTCATTTCTTGCTATTAAAAAGGCCGGATGAAAATGTTTGATTTCTGAAAAAAAGCTCGATTCATTATAAACGCTGTTGCTTTCGGTTGCTGCTGCGCTTGGAAATATAAAACTGAATAATAAGTGTTTTTTCGCGCCTCTGCAGCTTTTGATATGGCTCAAATGAGCCTAGGGAAACCAGATAAGGACCGGATAATTAGGAAAGTAGTGTTACACACTCATGTATTAGCAAAAATCAACTTCTAATCAACGGGCATACAAAACAAAATATCTTCCTTAATCTACACAAATGCACCGGTAATTACCATGAACTTCTGGATTTGCCCACGTATTAGAGTGGAAGAAATATACCAGGGACATACAAAAGCAGCGAAATGTCCATTTCAACCAACTCTCTGTCAGGCCCAGCACGTCTGCAGCCAGCCTGCTATCAACATTGGCAATGGCAAAAATATCCTTTGCAATATGTAACAATTTATCCTTAATATTCTATTGGAGATAGACCAAAAGCTAGTAATTTCTTTTGCAAAATCTAAACGCAAAATTTACATTGTATCATATCTTCTCTAAGGTACTAAGTCATAAAGTAACAAGGTAAGCTATCAGTTTCTTAGAATACAAATGTAGAAGAGATTCTTAGAATGCACTGTAGAAGAGATTCTTAGAATACAAGGTAGAAGAGATTCTTAGAATTCACTGTAAAAGAGATTCTTAGAATACACTGTAGAAGAGATTCTTAGAATACACTTAAAAAGAGATTCTTCGAATACAAGGTAAAAAAGTTTCTTAGAATACAACGTAGAAGTTTCTTAGAATACTCTGTAGAAAATATTCTTAGGATACGAAGTAAAATATTTATGATGCAATCTTTATTACATTGAGAATTCTAGAGTTTTTCTCTAGCACTCTTACAATACAGTCAATTTGAAAGAGCTGATTGAACCTTGCAAAAAGCATGTTTTCGAATACTTAATCCCCTTAGCATCGAGCCATTTCTTAGCGAAGACACAGGTACCGTCGCGGAAAAATTTCTTATGGAATGGTGCAAGTTTGAAGAAAATCGGTAAACCGTTTTTCCGAATTCTTAGAATACTGTGGCAGGGGGATGCCACGGTTTGATAATAACATTAACTGAAATTTACGTAACATCCTCGGGATTTTTTTTCTGTCGTCATTCCTTCCCCCGGTGTGAGTTCTCCCTCTCCCGTCCCTGGCCCTGTTTGTCCCGTTGTTGTTTCTGCGTTTTCTCCCCATTTGTTCCAGTGTTTTTCTGTCTGGTCCATCCCCGGTGTCCCTTCCTTGTCCCCTTTTTCCTTCCGCTGCCCTTCTCAACGTACTATTTAAAATTTGTGTTCCGCGCGTTATTTTGCATGCTCTGCTTCCTCTGCTCTGCTCTACTATTACTTTGCCCTGCTCTCTTGCTCTCTTAGTTTTAACAGCCAGGTGTTTAATAGTTATTTTGCGTGAATAGTATAGTCGCCTAGTTACAGTTTTATTTTAGTAGCTTGTGCCTCCGGCACCCGTGGAAAACCTCGTCAATTAATCAGTTATTCAGCCTGCAAATTTAACGATAATAATAAACCGAAGCAAACCCCAACTTAATTATTTTTATTAATATTTCCGTTGACACTAAGCCATAGTCTCTCTTGAGTCATTGCCCGTGGGGCGTAAAATAACCAAGTTCTCATCTCAAGGAAAGCTCTGAGACTTATCCGTTCCGTAATACGTAAATTACGGTGGTGGCAGCAACTACCCTATTGAAAACAACGAGCTCAGCAAACGACACAATTGTTTACGGTGTCAACAATCTCCGGTGTTTCATCGCTTTGAACGACCCGGGCCGCTACAAGACCGCTCGACTACGAATACGACTACCCTCCCCCCGGAATTGAGGAACCCGGCAGCCGGAGTAAAAGGAGAAGAACTTCGTTGTGATTCGTCTGCGCGATTTTCCGGAATTAATTCGTGCGAACTCAACGCCGTTCGCTTTTTGAAGAAAACCCAGCATTTCAAACCCACCAACTTCCAAACAAATTTTATTTTTCAAACTTCTCCACCCCCACCTCAATACAAAGTAGAAGATATTCTTAGAATACAAAGTAGATATTCTTAGAATACAAAGTGGAATATATTATTAGAATACAAAGTAGAAGATATTCTTAGAAAAAAAATAGAATACATTCTTACCATAAACAGTAGAAGAGATTCTTAGAATAGAAAGTAGAAGAGATTCTTAGAATAGATAGTAGAAGACATTCCTAGATTACAAAGTAGAAGAGATTCTTAGAATGCAAAGTAGAAGAGATTCTTAGAATGCAAAGTAGAAGAGATTCTTAAAATGTAAAGTAGAAGAGATTCTTAAAATAGAAAGTAGAAGACACTCCTAGAAGTGAAGGGAAGGGAAGGGAGAATTACATGTAGATGCTTGCTATTAGGGTACCAAAACTGCAATCAAGTTATCAGTCCATCTATATCTTAAATAGCCCATATCCGAAACTTTACGCTCCAAATTTGACTTACGCACCCAATTTAACGGTACATTCATATTCACGCCAATGCCAATGCAGCAGGAATTTTAGCATGTAGGGCCAGGGTAGCAATTCTTTTTCCATGCTAAAATTTACTTGTGATGGCTTTTCAACACGTGCTCCAATAACTCACTGATTTCTTGAACGGCCAGAGAAATCATCGCATGACATTCTGCTTGTTTCATCCGCCTGCGTACTCGATTCGCGTTGACTCGAGTTGGCTCTCACCAGACGGCACCAGTCTGTATAGCTTCTGTAGAAAGGTAAAGTTAATGTGAACAAAAATTTACAGGTCTGCATAAAACAATTGTACATTCCTGACCGAGTAATACACAATGAACTGTACTCAGAGATGACAAAATAAGAGGTGACAAAATACATTTGCGACGATAGAATGGGTCACAAATAATAGAACAGATCAGAGATCACAAAAATAGATGATTACTAGCAATCTTCGCCCCCCGATGGGGGACATATGGATAGAATCTTTGTTCTTTACAAGTAACAAATAGACAGCGCAAAAAAAGCTTTCATAAAAAAAACAATAGACATCTAAATATACTAAATCTCTAAGGTTTGTTTGTATGTTTGTCCATCTATATACTAAAAATTCTCTCTAAAAACAAAACATCCCAAGACAGCAAACATCCTCAGACAGCATCGATCCCCAAATAGCAAGCATCCCCCAGACTGCAAGCATCCCCGAGATAGCAAGCATCCCCCAGATGGCAAGCATCCCCCAGATAGCAAGCAAACCCCAGATAGCAAGCAACCCCAGATAGCAAGCAACCCCAGATAGCAAGCTTCCCCCAGATAGCAAGCATCCCCCAGATAGCAAACATAACCTGGATAAAAAGAGACCTTATAGATATCTAGCAACCCCCTCTCAGATAGCAAGTACCCTCCACCCCCCAAGAGCAAGCATCTGCCAATAGCAGGTAACCCCAGTAGCAAGCATCCCTCAGATAGCGAGTATCCCTCAGAAAGCAAGCATCCCCCTGATAGCAAGTATCCATCCTTAAATAGCAAGCATCCACCAGAGAACAAGTAGCTAGTGCAACAATTTCCTTAGCTTTATAGTGGCTCCATTTTGTTTGGCATGACACTTCTTTTTATGTTTGAAACGGTGGCTTTTTATGTTTGAAATGGTGGCTCTTCTATTTTTGACATGGTAGCTCTTTAATGTTGACATCTTGGCTCTTCTGTTTGACATGGTAGCTCTTTTATGTTTGACATAGTGGCTCCCTTTTGTGTGAAATGGTGTCTCTTTTGTGTTTAAGGTTTGACATGAAGTCACGTATATGTTTGACATGGTGGCTCTTTATTGTTTTACATGGCGGCTGTTTAATGTTTTACACGGTGGTTCTTTAGTGTTAGACATGGAGTCACGTATATGTCTGACATGGTGGCTCTTTAATGTTCGACATGGTGGCTCTTTTATTTTTGACATTGCGCTCCTTTTATGTTTAGCAGTTTCGTGTTTTTAAGGTGTTTTAATAAAAAAATTGCACTAATAAGATTCGAACCCAGGTCGCTACATTAGCAGTCCAGTCTGTTCGCATCTAGGCTATCTGTTTTCAATTGGAGAACATGATTTGTGGCCCTTATAATTCAATACTTACAGCAAGTCGGTTAGAGTAAAAAGTTATGACATAATCAATTTCTCAGCCAGCCAGTATCAGTCTCAATTTAATTAGCAATACGGTTACGCAATTTCAATCAAGAATTGTGTGCATTTCTTCGGCACTGTTTTCACCTTGTTGTGATGCAATCTATTTCAGAATCAGAATTCAACGAGTCAGTTTTTTCTCTAGCATTTTTATAATGCATTTCAAGTCGAAAATTTTGCTTGACCTTTGCAAAAAAGCATGTTTTTCGAATATTTAATCCTTTTAACCTTAAGCAATTTCTTAGCCAAGATGCATGTACCATCCCAGGAAAATTTCTGATCGAATGGTACAAGTTTGAAGAAGATCGGTTAAGCCATTTTTTCTGAAATCTATCGCATACCCACAGACAACTCATTTTTAGTATATTGGACTAGCCATTTAGCCCCCCGCGGGGGAGCCCGAAAGTGACACCAATTGGTTTTTATTTGACACAAGAGTAACCTTACTATAATTATCCAAAATGTTGATTTCCATTAATAAAAAATTACCTTTTCTCATTTTGGCAAAAATAAATTGCTATGAATCAGAACTTTCATCAGCCAAAAAAGTTTCCTTCATCAGCCCAAAACCCTTTCTCAATCAGCAAATAGAGCTTATCCGTTCAAGCACAAACTCTTAGTGCATATCGTCGCTGGCCGGGGCATATTCTTATCCGCAGCAAATATGCAAATCATTGACGGCCTTAGACCCTCTCTCTTAATTAGCCTAAATCAAAGAATGAAACCTTGAATAAATGCACTGTATTTCCTATTAGCAGAAATCAGCATCACTTGTGTGTACAATTTCATTATCTGAATTACATGAGCTACTTCAGACGTACTACCTAACTACCTGACAATCGCCCAACAACCATGAGTCCATGAGCCTTGGCATCTTAGCAATTCCTCCTTACT
The DNA here is from genome assembly GCA_002269645.1 of Macrostomum lignano. Taxonomy (NCBI): domain Eukaryota; kingdom Metazoa; phylum Platyhelminthes; family Macrostomidae; genus Macrostomum; species Macrostomum lignano. The sequence goes on from NIVC01000277.1 coordinate 79,869, forward strand.
TAGAATTACTTGAACATACTTAGAACATACTTGAATCCATGTACATTAAAGACCAAAAACCTAATCTGAATATTCAGCTCTCCCATAGTGGTGCGGGCCATTTGCTCAAGGTATTCTAAGTAAAGGCACAAGTCTGAACAATGTACTTGCAATCTATGCTTAACATTTTTGGAAAATTCTGCCCATGACATGCCCTTTGGACTGTACAGTAACATTTGTTCACTTATAAAGTTGTTGTGTGAGTTAAAAATACACCAGACCCTGAAGATGGCCATTGTTGGTCCGAAACGCGTCGGTAGAAAGAATTAATTATAATCTATGTTGATTTTAACTTTTGTATTTCAAAGCATATAACTAATTCGCCCAAGAGCATTTAATCTTAGAAATTCCTTAATGAATCATTTATGATTGACACGACGATGGCTCTATAATTGAACTCAAACCCTAACCCTTAACCTGCAGCCGAGTCACAGTATTTCAGCAACTCCTTCTCAGCCCAAGAATTTCAAAAATTCCCCAATGAGCTTTTGAAATCTTAGCAATTTCCCCATGAGCATGAAAATTAAGCGACTAACCTTTTGATATCTTGGCACTTTTACATGAGTCTTATGGTTGAAAACTAACTCTGCCAAGTCACAGCATTTTAGCAATTCCCACTGTAAGCCACAACATTTCAACAAATACCCAATGAACCTTGACATTTCGTGAATTTCAGCTATTCGCTTTAGGAGCCTTTGAAATCTCAGCCATTCCCCTGTGAACCTTAGCATCTCAGCAATACACAAGAGTCACAGCCTAAAGCATTACACGGATCCCCCGTGAGCTTTGAATTCTCAGCTATTCCCCAATGAGCCTTGATATCTCAGCAACTCCTATTTGAGCCACAAAATTTCGGCAATATGAGTAGGTGCTGTAATCACAACAATCCCCCTGAGCATTGAGCCACATTATAATTTGGATATCCCCCCATGAGCCTTGACAACTTAGCAATTTCCCAATGAGTATTTAATGTTAGACAGGCCTATTAATTTATATGGTTTACGTCTTACTCTTACCCTAACAATGTCGGCAATTCCCCCAAGAGCAACAGCATTCTAGAAATTATCTCCATGAGCCTTGACAGCAAATAATTTTAATGAGCCTTGATACCTCAGCAATTTCTCAAATGAACTTTGAAATCAAAGCAATTCTGCCCAGAATCACATCAGTATAGGAATTTCCCTCTGAGCCTTGACAAGACATCTCCGAATTTCTCCCATGGGCCTTGATCTGGCCCAGGGCCCAGTAAGCCTTGAAATCTCAATAATTCCTCAGTAAGCCTTGACATCTCAGAAATTCCCTCATTAAGATCGAAATCGCAGCAATCGAACTCAAGCTTTAAAATCAAAGCAATTCTCCCCAGAATTACATCATTATAGCAATTACCGCTGAGCCTTGAGATCTTAGAAATTCTTCCATGAGTCTTGATATCACAGAAATTTTCCATACCAGCCCTGACATCTTAGAAATTCACATTGAGTATTTTATTCTCGACAGACCGCTTCTTTTATGGTTGACATGGTGATTCTTTTGTCGCTTTTTCTTGTGTTGAGTTTTCTTATGTTTAAAGTAGCATTTATTAAAATCTTACTTTTCAATTATTTACTCAGAAAAACAAAGAAAAACAGGTAAACACTTTAGCAATGGTTTACCATCACTTTAGCAATGGTTTACCATCACTTTAGCAATGGTTTACCATCACTTTAGCAATGGTTTACCAGCAGTTTAGCAATGGTTCACCAGCAGTTTAGCAATGGTTCACCAGCAGTTTAGCAATGGTTCACCAGCAGTTTAGCAATGGTTCACCGGCAGTTTAGCAATGGTTCACCAGCAGTTTAGCAATGGTTCACCGACACTGTTCCGCAAAATCTGCATAGGATACAATCATTATTGTCACAGGTCACAAAGATAAATTCGCTGCTTCAATGCAGGCTCTAACTGCTGACATCAAAGCATTCTGCTTAGCTTCTGCCGGATACTGCCTGCCTACTGCGGCTGTTTTGCCTATAGACATGTGGTCGAAATAATCTAGTTTAGCAACTTCAGCCGTTTGAAGTTAACCCCCAGAAATAGGCATTTATCCCTACAACAACCTGAAATTATCCCTGCATCTAATCCCGCAAAAAGACTGCAGTTATTTCTTAGCAGCCGGCATTTATCATCCACTTTGCATTCTACAACTTTTACTAAAATTAAGCATGTATACCCTCGGCTCATAGAATTGTCCTCTTAGCAAAAAATATTTCACTTAGCAACCCGCAGTAATCCCCTCAACAATTTGTACTTGATCTTTCACAGTTAATATCCACTCAAAACTCAAAACTCAGTTTTTTGTTACCCTCAGAAGTCTGCCATTATCCCCCTATTAGTCGGCAGTTTTCCCTCTCAGCAGTCTGCAGCTATACGCTCATACGTCTGGAGGAACTACCTCAGCAGTTTGCAGTTGTTTCCCCTTTGCAATCTGCAATGATCCCTTCGACAGTCTGCAGTTCCCCTCAGCAGTCTGCAGTCATTCCATTTGCAGTCTAAAACTGTTCAATTAACAGTTTTCATTAATCCTCTCAGCAGCCTGCAGTTCTCCTCTCAGTCGCCACCTCAGCTCCTCAGAAAACTGCAATTTGCTAAGCATTTTACGGCTCACTAATAAAGTTTCGATACATATCGGCAGTCTTGCAAAACTCAGCATTTAGCAATAACTTCAGCAGTTTTTTCAGAATGGTCTGCAGTTTAGCAATTTCATAATTTCATGGAACTATGCCATATACCCATTGATGGGATCAGTACGCTCGTAAAACATGTACTCGAAGCAGTTTTTACAAATCAAAATTTCTTAGCGACTTGTGCCAAATAGCAAAAATAGTTCATTAAGTGTGCCTTGTTAATTGAGCATAATAGTTCCAATTAGTCGAAGCACAAGCTAAAATGAAATAATTAGTTCAATTTTAATTGTCCGCTGCTAGGCAGACTCTGAACCTGGGACCTTACGCCTATCCTAAACCTTGTCCTGGTGCCTACAGTGCGGCTACTCCGCCTATTGATCGGAGGGCGACAAAATCAGCCATACATGCTTTGGCACTGCAGTCAAATACACAGCAGTGATAGGCTGCTTAGTGCACGGGTTGCATGCAGGCAGAGTCAAGTAAGCCTTGACATCTCAGCATTTCCCCAGTAAGCCTTAACATCTTAGCATTCCCCAGTAAGCCTAATCTTAGCAATTCCCCAGTAAGCCTAATCTTAGCAATTCCCCCAGTAAGCTCTGAGATCTCAGCAATTCCCTCAGTAAGCCTTGACATCTCAGCAATTCGCCCAGTAAGCTCTGAGATCTCAGCAATTCCCCCAGTAAGCCTTGACATCTCAGTCGATCTTCTTCTATCTAATCTATCTAGCTATCTTCTAGTCTTCTTCTATCTTCTATCTTCTAAATCTAAATATACTAAATCTCTAAGGTTTGTATGCTTGTCCATAACGCTCTAGAGAGAACAATTCTTTCACCGATTTTGATCGCGTTTCGCCAAAAGATTTGTAATCAGCCTGGGATTGTATGGTTAGAATTTCTTGTATCTGCTTCAATCGAAATCAGCCAGCGAAATTAGCCAGTGCATTTTAAAAGTATTGAAATAAAATAATGCTCAGTGGCTGCGTGTGTACATTCTTCTGACCTTGGCTGAACGGCTCTGCCGGCACCAAACCTGTTCATACTGAGCAGCCTATCACTGCTGTGTATTTAACCGCAATGTCAAAGCATATATGGCTGATTTTTTCGCCCTCCCATCAGTAGGCGGAATAGCCGCAGTGTAGGCACTAGGATAGGTTTAGGCTAGGCGTAAGGTCCAAGTCCGCCTCGCCGGCTGATAATTAAAATTAAATAAATTAGTTCATTTATACCTAGCGCCTCAACTAATAGAATCATTTTTTATTAATTAGTAAGCCACACTCAATGAATTATATTTGCTATTTAGCACAATATTTTTGCTATTCAGCACAAGTTGCTAAACAAATTTGATTTTGTCAATTTGAATTTGATTTGATTTCAGCCAGTGCATTTTAAAATTTGATTTGTAAAAAACTGATTCGTGTATTACTGCTTCCGAATTGCAGACGATGCTGCTAAATAGCTAAACAGCTGAAGGTACTGCTAAATGCTGAGCTGCGCAAAAGACTACCGATATGTATCGAAAATTGATTAGTGAGCCCTACTAAATGCTGAGCAAACTTTCAGAATACTGAAAGAATCATTGCTGAGAAGACTCATTCATGCAGACTGCAAAGGGAAAAATTGAAAAAAAACTGCTGAGGTATTCTTCCAGACTTGAGTGTATAGCAGAGCAAGTTGTTGAGGGGATACGAGTAACTGCCGACTGCTGAGTGAATTATTGTAGCTTGCCGATGCTAATGAAAGTTGTAGACAGTAGTACCTGCAGGCTGCTAAGAGTATGACTGCAGTCTGTTTGCGGGATTAGAAGGGATAGCTAATTTCAGGTTGTTGTGGGGATAACTGCCGATTTCTGGGGGGGGGGTTAACTTCAAAGCGCGAAGTTACTAAACTTCTAGAATAGTAGGGCTTTTAGTAGAAGGTCGGCAGTTCGAGTCTACATTGAAGCAGCGAATTTATCTTTGTGACAATAATCATTGTTTCCTATGGGAATTCATGCAAATTTTTAACATTTTATTTTATATATACTTTCGCTGAGGCTACGCTAAGCTTCAAGAGCAGTGCTTATCTGCTGTAAGTGCTAATTTGCAAAGGGTATTGCTAATCTGGGTGAGCAGCGCTAATCGGGGAGAGCAGTGCTAATCTGTCGACGCATATAATAAAATAATAAATATGTAAGGAGATTAAATTTACCCTGCAAGTTGCAAAAACATTTTAAATGGTTTCGATTATGCAGAAGCAATATGGCAATTTGCAAAGATTAGTGGCCATCTGCTCACTGATTGTGCAAAAAAGTGCTGGTGAACCATTGCTAAACTGCTGGTGAAGCATTGCTAAACTGCATTGCTAAACTGCTGGTTAACCATTGCTAAACTGCAGAAAGCTATAGTGAAATATTGTATTTTTTAATATAAAATTCTTTTAAAGAGAAGAAAACGCAAAGGCAAGAAAAAACGAACAAAAATCATCATATCAATCATAAAAAAGCGCCCTGTCGAAAGTAAAAGTCTCATCGGGAATTGCTTACTGTTAAGACTGCTAAGACTATTTCTACGAGCATAATGCTCGTATGGCAAATTGCTGTGATATATCAATACTCATGGAAGGATTTATAAGATATCAAGACAAAGGGGAATTGCTATAATTATGTCATTCTGGGGAGAATTGCTTTGATTTCAAGTTTCATTTGTGAAATTGCTGAAATAAATTGTTGAAATGCAAGTGCCAAGATATCAAAAGGTTAGTCACTCAATTTTCATGCTCATGGAAAAATTGCTAACATTTCCAAAGCTCATTGGGGAATTGCTAAAATTCGACTACAGGTTAAGGGTTATGGTTTTGGTTAAATTATAGAGCGATCGTCGTGACAACCATCAATGATCCATCGAGGAATTGCTAAGATTAACCCTATCGAACCCGATGGTACGCATAGCATACCATGGCTCACAGCTTTGCCCGCTTACTATCATAGACAACTTTTTTTAAACCTGCAGAAATCTTAAGACGCAAGAACACAGACTTACAAGTGACGAATGGTACGCCATGCATGCCATGATTAGAGATGCAATTACTTCGTGGCTTTCGAAAGTTTTTTATTAAAGCTTTTAATGGTTAAGTACTATAGAAATAAACTAATTTATCGAACAATTTCTCAATAATTTCTTGCAATAAAAACTGGAACACTGGAACAGAAAAGTATAAAACACGAGAAAGGTTTTTTGAAGGAGGTATCGAGGAAAAAACTGATATTTGAAGTTTTTAAGCATTTGTTTCTTGTGTTTCGACCCCATACGAGCTACCTGGAACTCGCAAGCACCTGTAATTTTTTCAGATAACTAAATTGTCTGATTTCGTTCATTGCTAGTAAAAATTTACAACTTTTTACAATATCTAATCCACATCTGACATTAGAACGAGAATAATAAACAACGATACATACTCAAGTTTCGTACATTGCACAGGATAAGTTGCGCAAACTTGTGTAAGCTCTAAACGCTGGCTGAGGAGTCACACGAACCAGGGACTGCACTTAAACGTGCCACTGCTCGAAACAGTCTCCAATGCACAGTCCCGGCTGATTCACACAACCCTTGCAGACGGTCACTGTGCGCTTTGATCAAACGATTATAAACGCCGTAAAATAATAAGCCGCTCGTAAAGAAAGAAAGATAGGCAAAGCGAAAAATTCCCGCCTAGCCGGCACTTAAGGGCGTGCTGCCAAAATTTTTGCGGCCACAAAATATTCTATGGTACGCTATGCGTACCATCCGTCACTTGCATGAGTGAGACCCAAATGCATCAGTGTGGAAGAGGTTTTAAAGGCTCTTGGGGCGAATAACTTGAATGCTTTGGCTCTACGGGGAAACATGCCAAGACTCACTTATGGGTATGTTTGGGGGTTTAGGGTCAGTTTTGGTTCAATCATAGATTAACCGCTGTCAACAATCAATTAAAGACTTGCTAAGATATCAAAGCTCATGGGGGAATAGCTGAGTTATTAAGGCTTATAAGGGGATGGCTAAATTCTTGGGAGAGGGGAGTTGGGTTGTTGGGATGTCAAGGCTAATTACTGCGCTAGGAGAATTGCTGCAATGTCGAGGCTTAATGGGGGAATTGCTAAGATCTCAGATCTTACTGGGGGAATTGCTAAGATTAGGCTTACTGGGGAATGCTAAGATGTTAAGGCTTACTGGGGAAATGCTGAGATGTCAAGGCTTACTGGGGGAATTGCTGAGATTAAATAAATTTTAACTGTCTTCTTTCCAGATAATTACAAATCTTTTGGCAAAAACGCAATTAAAATTGGACAATTGGTTCGATCTCTAGAGCGCTACACGAATACACGAATACTAACACAAAGTCTGTTCGAGTGAAAGTCACACGAAGCAGCTATGACATAATTAAATACGCAGGCAGTCAGTATCAGTCTAAATTAAAGTTAGCAATATGGTTACGCAATTTCTGTCTTTTAACTTGGCACAGTGTTTTCAAATTGTTGTGATGCAATCTTTATCAGAATCAGAATTCAGCCAGCCAGTTTTTTCTCTAGCATTCGTATAGTGCACTTCAAGTCGAAAGAGCTGCTTGACCTTTGCAAAAAACATGTTTTTCGAATATTTAATCCCTTTAGCATTGAAGCAGATACAAGAAATTCTAACCATACAATCCCAGGCTGATTACAAATCTTTTGGCGAAACGCGATCAAAATCGGTGAAGAATTGTTCTCTCTAGAGCGTTATGGACAAGCATACAAACCTTAGAGAAATACAAACCTTAGAGATTTAGTATATTTAGACTAGCTAATTAGAGCTGGCTGCCAGCAGCCAGAATAATTTTTTATTGCCCCCCTTTAAGTGGGGCCGAGTGAGTTTTCTTATCAGTTGGCTCTGGCGCAATCAATTAAAATTGACTGTGAAGTTTCTCGCTGATAAAATTTGCATTGAAAAAGGCCATTTAAAACAGTTTTTCGAATATTTAATCCCTTTAGCATTGAAGCAGATACAAGAAATTTTAACTGTCTTCTTTCCAGACAATTTTGAATCTTTTGGCGAAAACGCGATGAAAATCGGTGAAGAATTGCAATCTCTAGAGCGTTATGGACATTCATTCATTCAAACATACAAACCTTAGAGATTTAGTATATTTAGATTTAGTATATTTAGATATTTAGACTAGAGCGTTATGGACATTCATTCAAGCATACAAACCTTAGAGATTTAGTATATTTAGATAGCTAATTAGAGCTGGCTGCCAGCAGCCAGAATAATTTTTTATTGCCCCCCTTTAAGTGGGGCCCAGTGAGTTTTCTTATCAGTTCGCTCTGGCGCAATCAATTAAAATTGGCAGTGAAGTTTCTCGCTGATAAAATTTGCATTGAAAAAGGCCATTTAAAACAGTTTTTCGAATATTTAATCCCTTTAGCATTAAAGCAGATACAAGAAATTTTAACTGTCTTCTTTCCAGACATTCATTCATTCAAGCATACAAACCTTAGAGATTTAGTATATTTATTATATTTTGAATCTTTTAGCGAAAACGCGATGAAAATCGGTGAAGAATTGCAATCTCTAGAGCGTTATGGACAAACATACAAACAAACCTTAGAGATTTAGTATATTTAGATTTAAGATAGAAGATTATTAGAGATTTAGTATATTTAGAAAGAATAGTATATTTAGATTAGAAGATTAGATAGATTAGAAGATAGATTTAGAAGATTTAGATATATTAGATAGATAGATTTAGATAGAAGATAGATTAGAAGAAGATTAGAAGATTTAGATAGATGGATAGATAGATAGATAGATAGAAGATAGATTAGATAGAAGATAGAAGAAGATTAGATTTAGATAGAAGATTAGAAGATAGAAGATAGATTAGATAGATTAGATAGAAGATAGATAGAAGATTAGAAGATTGGATCGATGGATGGATTGGAGGATTGGATGGATTGGATGGATGGATTACAAGCAAACAAGCATACAAACCTTAGAGATTTAGTATATTTATATATTTATAGGAGATTAGAGAAGATAGAGAAGAGAAGAGAAGATTAGAGATTAGAAGATTAGAAGATGGTTCACACAATGGGTCAAAAAAGAAAAAATGAATCTGAAAATATCCTTCCTTTATTTCCCATTAACAGTACACTTTTGGTTTATATGCACTTTTAAGTCCCCGTTGTCACTGCCATGGTACAACCTGGTAATCACCATCACCACATCTAGTTTCACTACATATATCGCTTGAGCAAAACATGCAAACATGTGTACGCCATAAACTCACGCATAATGCCTAGTTTCCTGTGAGCACTTTAGGGTAAACAACGTTCCTAGTCTTGGTTCCGAAGATTCGCACACGGACATAGGCCGCGTTCTTCGCTCGTGACAGAGCCGTGTACAGCTGGCCATGAGTGAAGCAACCGACTGCCAGGTCTACGCCAACTGTGTCCAGAGACTGTCCCTGCGACTTGTGGATCATCAGACAGAAACGGCTTCACAGGGAACTGCATCCGCTTAAAACTGACCGACAGGTCCGCATTGCTTGGAATCAGCGGGATTCGCGGCAGAAGAATCTCGTCTCCCGTGAACTGGCCGGCGGCAATCTTGCATCGAAGCACGTTATCGCCCATTGCGAGTATGATCAGCCGCGTACCATTGCACATCCGTGGCGGGTTGATATTCCTGAGAAGCACCACCGGTATACCCACTTTCAGCCTCAGCAATTGAATCGGAAAGTTCGGGGCATCCAGCTAGTTGAGCAACTCAGGCGGGAAGTGCGTAGCGGCATCCTCATCGGCCACACTGTCTATCGAGCGGTACTCCCGCAGGCTGCCGGGAAACATGCCCAGACACGTCTCATTGATGGCATCGACAGAGTCGTTGTAAGGCGCCAGGATCGCTCGGCTTGCAAAGTAGCCGTCCCTTTCCACTGGCTCTTCAAACGATGGGTAACAAAATTGATTGGATCAGTGAGTGGCCCCTCCGCGGAAATCACAATCTCGGCTGGGAGGGACACTTTCTCCTCGACATCCTACTTCATTGTTCCGATCCGTGAGGAGTTAAACAGTCAGTCAAAGGCTAGACAGAGTTTTAGGCTAGAAATTCTGAATAAAGCACAATAAAAGCATTTCGCAGCTCTTCCACAAAAACCCGTTTAAATTTAACATCCTATATTATTAAGTCAACAGAAACCAAACTTACCTGCTTGAGTAGCTCGATGTACTTCAAATACGTTGCAGAATCGGAGCTGCTCAACAATCCTGCATGCAATACCGGCCTTGAGGCAGGCCGTACTCTGGCAGGCTTTTGCCGACGACGGAGGTCAGCATGCTCTGCAGCTCGCGCAGCGCCAGGTCAGTAATCTCCTCAGTGATCAAGTCTCGGTGGTGAAACCACAGGTCCTCGCACATATCCTCGGCAAAACTGCACCATAGGTCGTTGCCATCATCAGGCTCGCCCCATATGAGAATGACAGCCAGAAGGTGTCTCAGGGCTCTTGGCATTCTTGACTGAACGGCCTCAGCTAGGCACCGCCGCCAGTGATCATCTCGTTGCCGCAGGCCGAGGGCCATGCAAGCAGCCTTGGCGCTCGGGTGCACAACGCCGTCAACAGTCTGCAGCACCTAAAAGCTGGTTGGTCCCCTAACCTGCAAAAGGAGCATGCGAACATAAAATAAATCACCTGTTCTTGGGTTCACCGTGTACGTGCGTTCAACGTTTGTGTTCCGCACTACACCCGGGTGGCCGTCGACTTTCGCGTCTCGCTTCGCTCGCCGCCACACTCTTTCACTGGCGTGCCACACGAAGTCGGACGGCACCTCCGTGTAGAGCAAGGACCGAGCAAACTCGTCAGTACGGCACAGCTTGAAAAATGCCGTCAACGTAGAGTCCCTCGGCGTCCTCGCTCTAGCACTTGCGGTCTGCTCGTTGAAATATACGAGCTGCTCCTCCGACTTGTGAACGCAGAGCCGGATGACCGCCGGAAATCTGTCATGCACCTGATCAAAGGTGGGAGAGAAATTAATCGCTTTTAAGTTGTTGCTGACTACTAAAAATCACAGCTTTGCAATATTTAAAATTTAAAATAACATCAAAGCCCAAAATGGTATTCACGGCTTCCATTGGGCCAATGTAGCGCGCAGACAGATACTCCTTGATTTTATCACGCGGCCTCTCCATCGTTTGCCGCTGCCATCTGTGCCGGCTGCTGGCTACCCACTGGCTGCTCTCTTGGATCAGTTGAATTCTTATTGGCATCGACTTTGAACGTCGCCATGTGGCCGCCCTTTAGCAAGTACTTATCACGTACTTGACCGACTTCACAGTGGCACAAACTTCAACGTTCATGTGGCACGCAAACTGGAGCAACAGTTCAGGGCTATAAGGCACAACCCACCTGTGTTTTAAGGAAAAAAACATTGTCAGACGTTTCCAACACAAAATACAAGAGGCACCTAATACTCATGACTCGCCTGTTGTCCATGCGAATGCTGCGGCCTTTACAGTTTGTACACTGTAAATCCACCCATCTCAGGCGACAGTCTGCGGTACAGTGGGTAGCCAGTATCGCTGGTCAGCGTCACTTGCTGGTACTCCTTCGGAAAGCCCTTGCTGCATTCGACATTCTCCATACACGGGTACGCTGGATTGTCCTTGCCGCAGGGGCCATGGATCATGTGAGTCTTCACCAGCTCATACAGCACAGGCTGCTGCTGTGGGTCCGGAATCTCGGCAGACACGATGTCATCGTATCGGTCCGGAGTCACCCGCTGGCCGCTCGCGAGCCACAGCAGAAAGTGCACATGGGGGAGACCTGGATTATCAAGAAAAGTATCAGGACATCTTTCAGTCCAATTATCCAATTTGTATCGAATTTTCATCACACAAACCCACCTATATTTAGTATCTTTATAACGATATAGCGATATAAATTTCATAAAACTTAACACTCATACTTGCACTCACCATGATTTTGGTACTCTAGCGAGCAGACGTGCGCGGCCTCTTTTCCCAAAGCGCTTCGTTAGCTGGACCAGCAGAGCTTTCTTCATTTCAAGACTCGGCTAACAATGTCCGGTCGGTGTTCAGCGCGCTGTCCAGGCAGCAGCTGGGCGCTGATCTCATGCCAATTCGGATTGCATGTTGCCCTGACAAACAGGTCCGGCTTACCGAACTTGTGAACATAGGTCATAGCGTCCTGAAGCCTCTCCATCAGGTACCTTGGCCCGCCAACAAAGCTTGAGGACAGAAGCACATGCGCGGGCTTGCCTACGTCACTCGGATCTCTGTCCGTAGACCTGCCATCAGCTGCAAACAGAGCGTCCCGCAGACCACTCACTCACTATACGTCTCGCTGCGCAGGTCTTGCTGATGGGTCCGCAAATACAGCAGCCTCTCTGCCTCAATCTTGGCATACATGTCCACCAGGTACTGCTGAAATAATCGTCGGCCATAGTGCAGCACACTGAACTGGCCTGCTCGCACCATGATTTCGCTTGCATAGTACCTGGTACTTCATCGGCGTCAATTTCTTGTCATTACTCATCCGCAACTCCGGGTGCCATCCGTCCTCGCCATTCGGGAACAGAAAACATACTCCAGCGGGTCATATGAGCGGTGCGTCTCCCTGATTCGCTGGGAACCGCCTCCACGCAGTTGAATCACGACGTCCTGACTGGTCGGTGCGTCCTCATTGTCTTCAACGATCAGAATACTGACCTCATTTGCCGTAGGCAAGTTGTAGCGCCTGATTTCGAATGATTTTCGAATTAGCTACTATATTGCAGATAAAAGACGAAGCGAAACCACAGTGAATTCTTAAAGCATGGCCGCTCAGCCAGGTGCTGGAACCGATTCCACAATTCTTTCCAGGCTTTGCGCATGTCAGAGGAAATGTACAGCGCAAAACTGCATATTTTAGACATTATTATACTTGTACCTATGCTTCTATTGGCATATCGATTGAGGTAAGGAGGCAGTATTTTTATTGGAAATCAATACACTGCCGCCTTATATTTTGTGGCCATGATATCCTTGAAATGATACACCATACTTGTTTAAATGCAGTTTAACAACTGTATTATCCTTTTTCGGAACATACAACTGGTGACAGCTAGTCATTAGAAAGCACCTCTGGGTACAAAATTTTTCTCGTTCTGTTATCAGAAAGCCAGACGCGAACATTGGCTGCGTCTTTGGCCCGAGACAGCGCGGTATACAGCTGGCCGTGCGCCAAGCAGCCGTCAGTCAGTTCGATGCCCACGGTCTCCAGCGACTTGCCGTGCGACTTGTGGATCGTCAGGCAGAAGCTGGCCTTGACGGGAAACTGCAGGCGCTTGAAGCGAATTGGCAGACCCGCATTGTTGGGCACCAGCGGAATCCGAGGCAGCAGAACTTCATCGCCTGCGAACTGACCGGCCGCCACCTTGCATCGCAGGACATTGTGACCCCGCGCCAGGACAATCAGCCGCGTTCCGTTGCACAGCCGGGGCGGGTTGATGTTTCGCAGCAGCACCACCGGCATGCCCACCTTGAACTTCAGCAGGTGCCTCGGCAGGTTTGGGGCGTCCAACCCATTCAGCAGCTCCGGTGGGAAGTGGGTGGCCGAGTCCTCGTCAGCCACGCTATTAATGGACCGGTTCTAAAGATCATTGATCGCGTCCCACCGACTCGTTGTACGGCTACAGTATCTTTCGAGTCGCAAAAAAGGCATCCCTGACATCGGAAGCTTCAACCGAGGGGTACACGAACTCAATCAGATCTTTCAGCTGGGTGCCTGCCGGCAGCAGAATTTCTTGAGGAAGAGACACATTGCCCTCTGAATCCTACTCAATCGTGCCAGAACCGACCTAGAGAAGTTCATAATACGTGGCCTCCAATTTTACAATATTCTTAATATACTTACCCACCACACCACCTTACTCAATGCAGGTTAATTATATCGCAGAAGTCACATAAGCGCTGGAAGGAATATTTATTAAATTGTTAGAAATCAATTCGCAGTCTTTCTTAATATACTTTGTCAAGAGTTGACAAAACGACGATAACGGTTAATAATAATTAGATTACGCAACTGGCAAGCAGATCTCAACTTGAAGAAGAAAAAAAAGAAAGACACCGAACACGGGACCACGGAGAAAGACTCCTAACCCCTGGCCTAAACCAGAACCTACGCTCGAACGAGAGCCCTGCCGAACCGACCGTTCAACGGAGTACCGACTAAATTCTATCGGCACTGCCCTTCAGTGTGACACTGAGGCCCTCGGGGTCGAGACCGCGTACTTGATCAGATCCGACGGTCTCTATCTAAACCGCGCTTGATAGCGACGACGTCGGACAAGGATGCCGAATCGTTACGCTACAAGACTGAAGCGGTCGGGCGGGGAACAAAGTATGGACCGGGGGTGACGAACTCAAACGCCTCAAAGCGCGAACCAAAGGGAAACACGTCACCGGCCGGGAAGCTGGAACACAATCAAAACCGGGGACGGAGCAGGAAAGAGAAGGCGAGATCTGATTGCCAAACACACTTTCATATATAGTCAGAGTCACAACTCCTCAAAACCCCCCTGAAGCCAGGTGGTGGTCGTCTGGCCGGCCGCTTGCTAAGCCGACTTGCACTGTGCCCGCGGCGCCGGGTAGAATTGAAACTTGCCGCGTGCCAGGGTCCAGGCCGGTTCCGATTGGCTGACCGCGCAAAGCTGGGGTTCGCAGAAAACTCAACCCTCCGCTGAGTCACAAATGGCGTCTGACTTCTAGCCTGTTTACGCAAAATTGATTCTAACTAACAAGGAAAAAGTACACCAAAAACGTATGACTAAACTAAAGCAAAATAACAATTCAATAACAATAATGCAAAACCTAACTAATAGAATACAAGGCTATCGCAAAAGATGCTCACACTACAGCATAGACAAGTCTGCTGTGGCCGATAAATAAAACTAAATCCACTAATAAGCACTAATAAGACTACACGAGGGGATACGAAAGCTAATTCTACTGACAAAGCCTGAAGAATGTTACGCTTACAGGTAGTTCGATACTCGCAAACGCTCATACTGAAGAATCATTGCATCATTGAAAGAATATGCAATCGCATATTCTTGGTCAGGCGGTGCCTTTGGATCGACTTCCACAACTCGGATCGGCAGACACAGGCTGCAACGTTGTTCGCCCTGGTGCCATTCTTCACTACCGGAAGCAACTGGCGGAAATCCCCAGCGCACAACAGCACCACTCCTCCGAAAGGACAATTTTGCTTCTGAACGTCTCGCAGGGTTCTGTCCACGGACTCAAAGTCCTGCCGGTTGGTCATCTAGATCTCGTCCTAGACAGTGAGGCAAGTGCTCCGAAGCATGGCCGCCTTTTGCGACTGCGCGCCAACACTGCAGATGTCGTTATCCGAGCGCACCAGGCGAACCGGGATGCGAAATCTGGCGGCAAAAGTTTTTTATGTGAGCCAGATTTTTTAATGCCTGATGCAATGATTGCGTGCAATTTCATTCAAACAGCACTAAAAAACTTTTGGCACTTATAAAAGACGCACGTCTAAAAAGCAATTTGCTAAAATTCACAAAGAAACTCACGCTGAGTGCGCAGTCTGTCCACCAGGCAGCAGGGTGGCTGCGATGCCGGATGCCGCGACAGCAATGGTGGTCTGACCTCTACTGCGAACAAAGGCCAGCAGCACCTCCAACAGAAAGGTCTCGGCAATCTCAGCCTGCTCTGCCGCGTCGAACTGCACCGGGCCAACTTGGGGCGCAGCGGAGGCGGCAGGCAGCCTGTACTCTGGCAAGCTGCAGCCGCCAATGGAGCTTAGCATGCTTTGCAACTCGCGTAACGCCCTGTCGGCCACCTCGGCGCTCAGGTCTGGGCGGCGATAGAAAAAATCCACGCACAGATCATTCTTGAAGCGCTGGCACAGCTTCTCACCGTCCTCTGGCTCTCCCCAAATGAGGATGACAACAAGCAGGTGCCCGAAGGGCTCTTGGCATCCGAGACTGCACAGCCTCAGCCATGCACCTTTCCCAGTGATCGTCTCGCTGCAACAGACCGAGTGCCATGCATGCAGCCCTGGCTGTGGGGTGTAGCACGCCGTTCATCCTGCTCTACAACATGAAAGTTCTTCTTTGAAAGTTTAGAGCAGAGCATCCGTTCATGACCATCAGTCTCGCCACATTTTACCGACATAGACCAGCATATGTTGTTCATCCAAAGCTGTCAGACCGGCATCAGTGCCTGTGTCCAAAGTGCGAGAACCTTGACCTATTAGTTGAGGGTCTCTACTCGTTAGGGCTTGTCAGAGCTAACGACAAGCACGCTCTGCTCCTAGAAGTTATTTGCTCAGAAGAATCAGCCGCCTGTCTCCGCCACCAGTGCCTAAAATGCCGCTACAAATCTCCAGTCGTCATGGAAGTCGCTGCTGGTCTGCCGGGGGTCACCTACTGCAAGTGGGAACCAAAAGAGGATTCAAGCGGCATGGAGATTGTGCACCTGAAAGTCAAGTGCGAGGTGGCCATCTGTGAGCTTCATAAACTGCTTCGAGATTACAGCACCCACTTTATGCGGTTGCGGCACCAGTAACGAGCCATTCGTGAGCTGAGATCCAGTCTTGGGCCGCACCATTTGGCCCTCCACATTGACTTCAGTGAAGCGTATGGTGCAAAGTATTTCAGGGAAACCCAGTCAGCGCATTTCGGAGACCGCGGTCAGGTAACGATACATCAGGGCGTCGCCTACGTGGAAGACAATGCACCGCAGTCGTTTGCCTCCCTGTCGGACGACAAAAGCAAAAAGGCTGAAGCCATCGCTGCGCATCTAGAGCCAGTGTTGGATCACTTCCAGACTCTCCTTCACAACTCTATTGAGCGAGTTTCCATCATTTCGGACTCGCCAAGTAGCCAATATCGCAATCGGAGGACGCTCTATATCATCGACCGTCTATTACGCCTGAGAAACATCTTTCGGTGGCAGTGGCTGTACACGGAATCTGGACACGGCAAAGGTGCAGCTGACGGCGTCGGTGCTGCCATCAAGCGGCGCTGCGATCGGCTAGTGTCCACCGGCGAAATCAGGCAGATTGTGACGGCAGAGGATGTGCAGATGGCCATGGAGACTCCACAAAGATTGGACATCATCCCGTTTCGAGTAACGACTGAAGCAATCGCCAAGTACTCCAATGTGCTGAATATGGTGCGGCTACAGACGATGCCGGGCATCGCTAGCGCACACCATGTCTGCCGGTTGAGCACAGGTGTGCTGTATCGCGAATTGGCATGCTCCTGCAAGGAAGCTGCTGCAAACTACTTGTGCCACGAAGCGAAGTCTTGGCTAATTTTTGATGCACCAACGCGTACTGAGAGTCGGCAATTAACTATGTGTGAAGCGACACTGGCTGATGATAAAGGCCAATGCCGGAGGATTGCTACTGCTGGCAAGGGCCGATGTCAGGGTCGAGGTCACAGACATAATGGTGCAACAAGCCAGCGCTCCGGCAACCTTCGCGGCCAGATAGGCTTTCAGTGCAACCCAACCGTCGTCATTTCTTTTCAATAGTACTCGTAAGTTACAGTTACCATTATTTCTCTTTTATGAACCGGTTTTTATTGCTTTAGTATCAAGGACGACTAAAGTAACTAGTAAAGTAAAGTAGTCCTTGTTTAGTATTTTCTTGATGTTGCCTCTGTTACTGAATTCAAGCTGACCAAATCGCAATGCCTCCCCAACTATGGTCGCGGGCACTGATTGTTAGTAATTACTGTTGTGTATTGCAAAGGCATGCGATGCGTAGGGGTAGTTCGGGGACAGCGTTTCTAGAAACTTCCACCGCGGACTTGTTTACGCATAGTTCCAGAAGTTTCCTTCCCCGGTCTTTCTAGAACTTTCCTTCCCCGCGTGCATAAATATACGAGCCGCCCTCCTATTGGCCAAGCCCTCTTTTGGTGCCACTGAGCGCCCGGATAATTATCTATCTTGTTGCTGCGTTCGTTAATTCAACAACAGAACATTGGCGACGAGGATGGCGGCTAGCATCCCCGCACCCACGCCCTTCCTGGCGAACTGCGGATCACCGACAGTACCATGGAGCCGATGGATTGAGGCCTTTGAATTTTATTACGAGGCGGCCCAATTCAAGGAGCCCAAAGGGAAGGAAGAGGCGAAACCGCTGAAGAGGAGCCTTCTGCTCCATCTGCTTGGATTCGAAGGTCAGCGGGTTGCTCGAGCACGCCAAGCAATCAAGGAGAACGACACGTTCGCAGCAACTAAGGCGGAGCTCGAGAAGATCTTCGGCGAGAAGCCCAACGTGATGGTAGCCAGATATCGCTTCCGCCAGCGCCAGCAGCTACCCGGCGAGGACGTCAAGACCTTCGTGGCAGCCCTGAGGGAGCTGACGGAGCTGTGCAACTACGGCGCAATACAGGACGATCTCATCAGAGACCAGCTGGCTGAGAAGACCAGTAACCCCAGAATCCGAGAGAGGCTGCTGACGGAGAAGGTGGAGGACCTCAACCTGGCGAAAGCACTCAGCATCGCGGTCTCCATCGAGGAAGCCTCCAAAGAAGCCAAGGCGATGGCGCCATCAACCTCGAGCACGGCAGCCGTCCAATCGATCCGACAGCCGAGGGGCCAGAAGGTCGCTGCAAAGGGGAGGCACCGCCCAGCACCAGCTGGCAGGACGGCCAAACCCGGCGGCGCCTGCACGCGCTGTGGGCGAGACCACGGACCGACGACCCACTGTCCGGCCAAGGGCAAGACATGCGAGGCCTGTGGCAAGAAGAACCACTTCCGGAGTTGCTGTCGCAGCCAGCAGGCTGCTGTCAATGCCGCGGACGAGGTGATCACAGTCTACGCAGTGCCGGGTGGCGACAGGGAGGTCCGGGCGACGCTGGAACTCGGACCGGACAGGACCGCTGTCAGCCTGATGGTGGACTGCGGCGCAAGGGTGTCGCTGCTGTCCCGACAGACCGCCGATCGGATCTCAGGTGCAGTCACCTCTCCCACTACGACGAAGCTGCGTGCCTACGGCGGACTGCCAATCCAGCTAAGTGGTGTCACCGAGCTGGAGGTGCGCTACGGCGACAAGGCGATGCAGCACCGGTTCTTCGTTGCGCCAGGCGGCGACAACATCGTCGGTAGAGACCTGATGGAGAAGCTGGGCTTCCGAGTCGACCTTAGCGGGCAGCCGCCCGGAATCGCGGAGGTCAGCGACTTGACGGCGGACTTGCAGGCGCGGTACCCAACGACCTTCAGCGGTGCGATAGGATGCTGCGCCGGCGCTGTACACCAGCCCAGGGTCGACCCAGCAGTGCGACCCGTCCAGCAGCCACTCCACCGCCTGCCCCTCATGCGACAGGAGCAGGTCGGTGCCGAACTCGACAAGATGGAGAAGGACGGCATCATCGAGCGAGTCAACGCTAGCGAGTGGGTCTCCAATCTAGTGGTGACGGCGAAGAAGGATGGCAGCATCCGAATCTGCGTCGACGTTCGCGAGCCGAACAAGGCACTGATCGTCGACAAGCACCCGATGCCACAGCTGGACGAGATTGCCTCGAAGATCAAGAAAGGCCGCGGCCGAGTGTTCAGCAAGATTGATCTGAAGTCGGGCTACATGCAGATGCAGCTGCATGAATCGAGCCGCAATCTGACAGCCTTCATCACGCACAAGGGGCTCTTCCGCTATCGTCGAGTTCCCTTCGGCCTGGCATCGACACCAGCTGCTTTCCAGCGCATGCTCGACGATCAGGCCGCCGACCTCGGAGTGGAGCACATCCTGGATGACTTCATCGTGTACGGGCGCAGCGAGGAGGAGCATGATCGACGACTGGAGAAGTTGCTCCAGCGCCTCGAGGACAAGGGCATGACGGTGAACAAGCAGAAGTGCGCCTTCAAGCAGAAAGAGGTCGAATTTTTCGGATTCGTGATCTCCGAGGCCGGCATCCGGCCAACGGAGTCAGCCACAGCGGCCATCAGGGACATCCGGCAGCCCGGAGATCAGAAGGCGTTGAAGTCATTTCTAGGCGCTGCTAACTTCCTGATGCGCTTCGTGCCGCACTACGCCGACATCACAGAGCCGCTTCGAAGGCTCCTGAAGGCCGACTCCAACTTCGACTGGACGCCGGAGTGCCAACGGGCGTTCGAAGCAGTGAAGGACGCCATCAGCAAGGCACCGACGCTCGCCCACTTCGACCCGAAGGCCGACACTATTGTGACCACGGATGCCAGCGCCAAGGCCATCGGAGCCCAGCTGTCGCAGATCCAGGACGGCGTCGAGCGACCGGTCGCCTTCGCCGCCCGAGCGCTGACGACGACGGAACAGCGCTACGCCGCGAACGAGCGCGAGGCACTGGCTAGCTTCTGGGCGATGGAGAAGTGGCATTTCTACCTCTACGGTCGCCACTTCGAGCTGCGCACAGATCATCAGGCGCTGCAGCAGCTACTTCTCGGACCGACCGGCACGGGACACCGGCCACTGCGGATCCATAGGTGGTGCGACCGGCTGCTGCAGTACGACTTCCATGTGCGCTACCTGCCAGGAAACAGCAACTACATGGCCGATCTGCTGTCCCGGTGGAGCAGCGGATCGGAGCTGAACCTGATCCACCTGCCCGACACTCCAGGCCCGAGAGTCAAGGCGGTCACACTGGAAGCACTTACCGCAGGGACCTCGGCTGACGAGACACTGGGGACAGCCATCAGGAGCGTCATCAGCGGCCGGAGGCCAGCTGACATCGACGACGTTGAGCTGCGGGCTCTCTGGAAGGTGCGCGAACAGCTCAGCGTCTGGAACAACGGCAAATGCCTCGCCTTCCAGGAGAGAGCAGTCATCCCGGAGTCTCTCCGCGGCCATCTTCTCGAGCAGGCTCACGAAGGGCACCAGGGCATCGTGCGCACCAAGCAGGCGCTCCGCGACTCAGTCTGGTGGCCCGCCATGGACAAGGCGGTCGAGACCTTCGTGCGACACTGCGTAGCGTGCGAGACAGCCGAGAAGAACTTTAAGGTCAGTCCGGCCCCGCTCAAGACCATACGCTGGCCAGATTCACCATGGGCAGAGATCGCCGTGGACATCGTCGGAGAACTGCAGGCGGCGCCGGCCTCTAGCAGGTACCTCATCGTCGTGACGGACCTGCACAGCAAGTGGCCGGAGGTCATCCCGACGGCCAGCATCACCACGGAGACCATCTGCCGTGCGATGCGCAGCCTGTTCGCAAGGTGGGGGCTGTGCGAGAAGGTGCTGACGGACAACGGCCCGCAGTTTGGCAGCGAGTTCTCGGACTTCTTGGCCGAGCAGGGCATCCGGCACGTCAAGACCAGCCTCTACCATCCGCAGACCAACGGCCAGACGGAGCGTCTCAATCGGTCGCTGCTCGCCAGCATCAGAGCGGCCATGGCGGAGAACAGGCCGTTTCAAGACGCCGTGACCAACTTCTTGTCTGCCTACCGGAGCTCCAAGCACAGCCTGACGGGCAAGTCACCGGCCGAGCTCATGCTGGGTCGGAAGTGGCGCACCGCGATCACCATGCTGTCTCCCGGAGGGGAATGACAACGACCGAGGCGACGCCTCAGGCACTGCGGCAGCAAATCGAGGCGCGGCAGCAGCGGATCAAGGCCTACACCGATGCCAGACGAAGGGCCCGCCCCGAGACGTTCCACCCCGGCGATTGGGTGAGAATCCGACGGCCCACCAAGAAGGGCAAGCTGGGTACCCGCCTCTCACGGCCACTACAAGTGCTCCGTCAGGCGGGACACCACGCGGTCGAGCTCAGCGACGGCACCAGATGGAACCAGCAGCGGCTGATCCGAACGCCGCACCCGGCGCAGCCGAGAGAGCGGTTCGACCCACTGGTGGACTCGGCGCCAACGACCGGAGCCGGCACGGCGGCACCGGCGGCACCGGCGGCGGAGCCTCCGGCAAGAACAGCAGCGCCCCGCCGATCTGAGCGAGCCAGGCACCCGCCGATACGCTTCATGAACTGCCGCTGGGACTGATTAAAGTGAAGCTTGGGGACTGTTGGACTCCTTGAAGGAGGGGAAGAATGTTGTGTATTGCAAAGGCATGCGATGCGTAGGGGTAGTTCGGGGACAGCGTTTCTAGAAACTTCCACCGCGGACTTGTTTACGCATAGTTCCAGAAGTTTCCTTCCCCGGTCTTTCTAGAACTTTCCTTCCCCGCGTGCATAAATATACGAGCCGCCCTCCTATTGGCCAAGCCCTCTTTTGGTGCCACTGAGCGCCCGGATAATTATCTATCTTGTTGCTGCGTTCGTTAATTCAACAACAGAACAATTACTACTTATGCTTGTAATTATATTATAATACGAGTACGTAAATATATATGTATGTATGTATGTATGTATGTATGTATGTATGTATGTATGTATTATATTATAAACATGTAGTCATTTTTTGTTGCTTCCAATTTTCAATCAATATTGGTGCTTTATATCGAGCATGTTGATATACTACAATGCTAAAATTCAATGTGAGTTACAGATTATGAATAAGTAAATTTATTTCTTTGAAATTTCCTTCTTAATATTAAATTGTACAATAAAATGCTTTAAAGTGCAGTTAAAATTTTCAAGTAAAATGCTATAGTATAGTGCATCAAATATTAGTATTTTTGGACAAACAAAATGCATTTTAGGAATAAAAGGCCTTTAAAATTTAAAGATATATGAATGGAACGGATATTTCCCCTTTCATTCTCAATATTGTAAATAAATCCGTTTGTAATATCAAATATTATACGTATAAATGAAAATATAAAGTTTGATCATTTGATGTGTATACTTGAAAATTAATATTTAGAATGTCCTTTTGCAGCAATGATTAACTTTATATTTAAATAAGCCTAACATTTCGGTTTCAGTAAAGCTTACGATGCAGTTCAAGAATTGATTATTGGTATTACGCTCGTACAGCTTTCAAATCCGAAGGGAAGTTGTAGAGTCCAAGGGAAGCTCCAGAAAAAATAATTTGATAAGAAATAAGAATGTTTTTGAAAAGCTCATGGGCCAATAGCTAAAATTATTGCTGTACGTGTAGCCGTAGCTGTAGGTGAATATTGTAGCCGAGCAAATTAATAAATAGAAATTTTAATACGTGCTCCCTTTGGGAAGTCAAAATCATTCGGTGTAATTAATTGTGAACATGTTAACAAATACACATTAAAGTGTATTGTAAAAAGAGTTTATTAGGTGCTAACTTGCTTTTATTGTATTGTATATATAAATTTACTAAAAAAAGATATTTCATTTATTAGATTTAGGTTATATAATTCGGAATCGTGATTTTTACGGTGCAAATAAACAAATATCGCTAATGAATGCTTTTTTCAGTGTTTCCTCTGCTTTTATCTGTTTTTTTTGCAATGTAGAAACACTACTCTTTTTATTGAAACTGCAAGTTTACTGATTTGCTCTGCAAAAAATATTTTCATTACAGTGTCCCAAGTTTTGAGAACGACCCTTAAGTTATACCTTGGTGAAACGTAGTCGTGTGGTGTCTGGCGTTGTTGTCATCCAATTCCTAATATACTTGTACAATCGTTAAATATACTAATCATCGGCTATTTCGTTACAATAAGTTTCTATTTCTCCTCCATCAAATCGAAATTCGGCAACATTGTTTTATCATTCTAATATTTGGCTCTGAGCTCAGCTAGCCAACAATAGCAGCCCCAGCTCGTCTACGCGAACTCGCTCCGTCAGAACGCTACACTATTATATATGTTTCATTAAATAATAGTATAGCTAGAATTATTTAAATATTTAAATAAAAATATTTAACTAGCCTTGGTTAAGTACAACTAGTTATATGGTTAGTGTAAATCTATACTACTAACAATAAAAAATTTTATTTAAATATTGTTTTTAAAACCTTCCTAATTACTTGCCTCCTTGTATTAGGCCTATTTTATTGCCCTTCATATTTTCCTATCTTTTTGTTGTTCTATCATATTATTTATTTGCTCTAACTTTGCTTTCTCATTTCCTTGCTATCCTACTTTCTCCTATTGCCTTACCCTCATTGCCACTATCTATTTTGTTGCTATTACCCACCTTGGTATCCCACCTTGCTATACCATGTTCTACCCTTATTATTCCTTTCTACTACTATCCCACCCTCCTTGCTATCCTAGCCTATTTTCCTACCTTTTTTGTATTGCTATTATCTACTTTCTTTTCTATACCTCTGCTATTACTACCTACCCTCCTTGCAGTACACTCCTTGCTATTATTTACCTTCCCTACTGTTCCATCTCCCTTTTTATTCCACCTTCCCTACTGTCCTGCCCCATAAAGTTCTACCCTCCATGCAATACCCTACATACTATCCCTCCTCTACCCTGCTGTTCTACCCTCTCTATTGTCCTACCCTCCATCCCTCCCTGCTGTCCTACCCTACTGCGCCACCCTCCTTCCTAAATCTTGATGCTCCAACCTCCCTGTTGCCCCACTATCCCTCCTTGCTGCTCCACCTTCCCTGTCAATCCCTTCTATCCCACTCTCCTTGCTGTCCTACCCTCTTTACAGCTCCACCCTCCCTGCTGTCCTACCCTCCATACAGCTCCACCTTCTCTGCTGTACAGCTTCACCCTCCCTGCTGCAACCTTCGCTACTGTCAAACCCTCGCTGCTGTCCTACCCTCCATACAGCTCCACCCTCCCTGCTGTCCTACCCTCCATACAGCTCCACCCTCCCTGCTGTCCTACCCTCCATACAGCTCCACCCTCCCTGCTGTCCTACCCTCCATACAGCTCCACCCTCCCTGCTGTCCTACCCTCCATACAGCTCCACCCTCCCTGCTGCAACAGTAGTAGATAGAAATATAGTATATGGCCATACATCCTCCTTCGTCGGAACATTCACTCTGCCACTCTCTCGCTTGCTTCGCTCCTCGTTCGGGACATCGTTCATTTGATGTCCATATACTATATTTCTATCCACTACTTAGAATCATTTTTAAAGAAAATACATTTTCCTTCTCTGAAGTTCTAGACCCCCCTAAAGACACTTTTTGAAAATATTGTGTTTTTTAGTGTGCGTCAGTGAGTCATGAGTCAGTGGCTCAAACCAAAGGGTACCTATATTTTATTGTATACTCAGTGTTAGTATTTTAAGTGACTTCAATTTTGGCAGCCCATAGAAAAAGCATACGCATGCCAACAACATGTCTATGGTCAACTGTGGTAGAATCCGTCAAAGCGTGCATTCAACTTTGGCAAAAGTGAGCGAATTTTGGCAACTCAACCGAACAAGATGCTGAACGCGCGTATATCGCTGCAGGATCGAAAACGGCTGGTGCGCAGCTACCAAGAAGGAAGAGACTAGAGACGACTGGCGAAGGACCTCGACATAAAGAGAACCACGGCCGACACAATTATCCACAGGTTTGTCACTGAAGATCGCGTTGCGCTGAAGCAACGAGGAGGAGCCGTGAGGCCAAAATTTACACCACCAATGTTAAATGCTGTGACTCGGTTTGTTGAAGAGAAGCCCACTATAACGTTGAGGGAGATGAAGGAGAAGATGGAAGCCAAACTTCCAGGCGCACCTGGCGTGTCGGTGCAGGCAATTAGCCGTCGCCTGGACTGTACTCTGTACATCACGCTAGTCCGTTTATTACCGTTTTCCGATCAGTTTATTGTGTTGCCAAAATTCGCCCACTTTTGCCAAAGTTGAATGCACGCTTTAACCGATTCTACTACAGTTGACCATAGACATGTTGCTGGCAGGCGTATGCTTTTTCTATGGGCTGCCAAAATTGAAGTCACTTTTGCCAGAATCGAGCTTGAAAAGGTATATATATCAGATGTTCTCACATTTTAGGAAAGTTTTCAAAGGAACGCCTCGTGCATCTAAGCCATAAATACAAGGCATTTTCATCGGCAGAGAAAGCTATCATAGCATCTGATATTAATGCCACTCCTCAAGGCGGAGTTAGGCATGTTTTCCGCGACCTTGATAGGATGGTAAGGTACCAGTATTCTTTATTTCATTATGCAGCTGTGTGCTACCAAAGATCTCACCTTAATGATTATTCATCCAAAATCTCTATTTATGGGTTTCTGTAATGTTAGTATTGATAGTTGTATTTGCGCGTTACAACTAGAAAATTTATTTACATCAAATTTTTATGCTTTACTTTCTGTTTCGAAACGTACTCTGAAGGTTACCAGTATGTTCCTCTACCTTTAAAAATACTTTTTTAGGCTCGAGGCATGTTTGACGACTACGACGTCCTTCTGATCGTTAGGTCTAAAAAATCGGGTACGATCTCGACCTGTGCGTCACCAGCCGTTCTGCCTCTCGTCATGGAGGGTGATATTGTGCAAGTCATGTGAGCAAATTAAAAAAATAATAACGCTTTCGAAGTCCCTTTTTAAATATTTTATTGCAATGATTATCTTAAGTGTTCTCTGCAATTCTTCAGAAATTCAGCATTCAATCAATATGCCCTAGTGCCAACCGAAACCCGACGATCAAGGTTATGCGTAAAGAATTGCGCGCTGCTGCTCGAACGGCTTACAGTAAGTGCTTTATATTCGAACCTAACGAATTTTGATTATTAAAAATATTTCATATATAAAACATACAGGCATGATTCATTCAGTATCGATTCACAGTATTCAGAATTGAACAATACATTTTCAGGTAATGCAAGTATGGCAGCAAAAATGACTTACGACAACCTAGGTGGACAGTTCGTTCCTCCCCTTAAGAACCCTGCTACCTTAAAAGGAGCGGAGTTAAAGGCAGCTTTCGACGCACGACAGCAGCTACGCTTCATACCTCAAACTCAAGTTCCTACCGATGCTCATAATCTTGGCAGTTTGGCGGCATCGCCGCCTGAACGTGGCGGTCTGGCCGCTTCGCAGCCTGGACGTGGCGGTCTGGTCGCTTCGCAGCCTGGACGTGGCGGTTTGGCCGCTTCGCAGCCTGGACGTGGCGGTCTGGCCGCTTCGCAGCCTGGACGTGGCGGTCTGGCCGCTTCGCAGCCTGGACGTGGCGGTCTGGCCGCTTCGCAGCCTGGACGTGGCGGTCTGGCCGCTTCGCAGCCTGGACGTGGCGGTCTGGCCGCTTCGCAGCCTGGACGTGGCGGTCTGGCCGCTTCGCAGCCTGGACGTGGCGGTCTGGCCGATTTGCAGCCTGGACGTGGCGGTCTGGCCGCTTCGCAGCCTGGACGTGGCGGTCTGGCCGCTTCGCAGCCTGGACGTGGCGGTCTGGCCGCTTCGCAGCCTGGACGTGGCGGTCTGCATGTAGACGTACCCTGCATGCAATCCGTTACTTGGTTCTCTGACTTTGATGAGGATATTATCATTGAGTGTGAATAAACAAATTAGGCTCGTAGAAGAATATCATGTCATAATATTTCGCTGTTAATTTGAAATCAATGTATTGAGTGCTATATAATTCTTTCGATCCTTTTTATCGCATAAAATCAGCGCCTACGAGTATGCAGGAAAAAGACTAATAAATGAGTGCGGAGCGCCTATCGAGAGCCCACGGTCGTTAGACGCGGGGCCGTTGGTACAGTGAAATCTTGCGAAATCTTAAGTCGCTGTACTGTGTTTTTTTGTGAGTATTAGCCTTTTGCCCTCAAAATTTTGGAAAACACTTTATTATATCGGGGTAAGAATCGTGAGATTCTGGGGGCTAAGAATCGTGAGATTCTGGGGGCTAAGAATCGTGAGATTCTGGGGGCTAAGAATCGTGAGATTCTGGGGGCTAAGAATCGTGAGATTCTGGGGGCTAAGAATTGTGAGATTTTGAGGATAAGAACTGTGAGATTTTGAGGATAAGAATCATGCTCAAAACAATTTTTTTATTTCAAAGTAGCTGCTATTTTTGCGAGCTAAGAGTCGGTACAACACTGCTTCATCATCATCCATTCTCCCTTAATACATGTACTCTACGAAACATGCTAAAGTCAATGAAGGTGCTGATTTCCTTTATGAAGGTGCATTCCAAAGCATATCAAATAACTTTTTTAGCCTCCAGAATGGTCTCTAGGAAAATGTGTACATTCTGACTGAAGCCAAGTATAGAAGCATGCATATTTTAAAGTAGAAAGAGAAATTTTAATATTTATTTGCAGAGTTCCTTTAAAAACATATGCTTACAAAATTACAAAACAAGATTATTGGAGGGGCTGTTCGTTGCTGGAGGGGCGCAATTAGCAGGCCGCGCCCTGATACTGCCAACCTCGTCATGGTCAAAGATGATCGACGAGGTACGCCCGCAAGCCGACTCTAACACATCAAAAACCAAAGTTTGCGCCCCTTAACCCCAAGACTGCGGATGGCCTGCTCTGCAGGTCATGGTCTCATATCTATGGTCTGCGGCTCAATTTGCTGCTGATATGTTAAAACATTTCTAACGAGTCTTAGTTTGCGGCTGTGGCCTGCAGAGCAGGCCATGA
The DNA here is from genome assembly GCA_002269645.1 of Macrostomum lignano. Classification (NCBI taxonomy): domain Eukaryota; kingdom Metazoa; phylum Platyhelminthes; family Macrostomidae; genus Macrostomum; species Macrostomum lignano. The sequence goes on from NIVC01000277.1 coordinate 107,985, forward strand.
AAAAGTCGGTTGTTTTAAGTAACTTTTTTGTTCCTTTTAACATCTGATTTTTTCTATACTATGGCGCAACAGGGATACTAAACGAGTTATGAAGTGTGAATATATTTTCTCAACAGTCATTGGAACTGTGAATAAAAGTTCAAAGACATAGTGAAAAATTTACGAAAACAAGTAATACGAACAAGTTTAAAATGATAAGCGAGTAATTCAACAACGACCAACAAACATCGATAACACCAAGTACGAGTAGCAGTCATAGGCATAACAGCAAGTGAGTCACAATTTAACAAATAGTTATAATTAATTTTGATTTTGAATCTCCAAAGCAGGGCACAGCGCAAAGACCTGGATTTCCCTGGCAGTGATTGCAACAATAGACAGTTTTCTTGACTCGGCCACTCTTGTAACACTGTCTGCAACGCTTGGCTGGCCGAGCCTGGGCACCTGTTGGCCGGAGGCGCTTCAGGAGATGCTGCTGCCTATTGGGTCCTGTGCCAGGCTGTGCTTGAATTTGCCGGCTCCGTGCAGGTCCAGTAGTCTGGATGAAGCCCTTGATGGTTAATTCCAGGAACTTCAGGAAGTCGTACGAGCCGCCACGGGACTGGAACACAACCCAACCGTTTCTGACAAGGACCAAGAAAAAGTGGGCCCCTAGCTTGGCAAACCACTTTTGTGTCCTTCTGTTTGGGCTGTATGGCTGTAGGCCAGAATCCAGTTTATCAACACCGCCCATAAAGCTATTGTACGATGTTGCTGTTAGAGGCTTGAGTTCTACAACTTCATCATTTCCTTGAATGATGCGGTGAACATGTTGAATGGCGGCGGCATTTTTGGTGTCAATAAAATACACTGTCTTTGTACCAGATGCCTTTCTGACGACGTACTTCACAGCAAGTACACTGCCGCTTCGCATGAAGGCACAGCCTGGAGCGGGCACGGCCAGATCTCTCAGTTCAACGGGGACACCGCGGTTTGCACGCACTGTGCAGGTCAGCAGTGTGCCGTGACGCAGCAGGTAGTCTGCTAGGCGATGCGATCCGAACCAGCTGTCGCAAACGACATGGTAGCCAAGGTCCAGTACATATCGGCATGTCTCAACCAGCACCTTCTCGCTCAACGAAAGTCCTTCACATCCCAGATCTTGACCAAACTTATCATTCTCGGCTCTGCTCGAATGCACAAGAAAGTTGCAAACATAACCTGTTTTTGCCTCACACAAGCAATAAATTTTAATGCCATACCGCGCTTTCTTAGCTGGAATATATTGGCGGAACAGTACTCTTCCTCTGAACAGCACCAGTTCTTCGTCTACGCTTAGCTCCTTCTCTGGCATGTACACGTTCCGGCAGATCCGCGACACACAGTTGATGAAGGGCCTGGCCTTAGCCAGAGGATCAGCGGCGTCAAAGTTGGAGCAGTCATAGAAGCGTAGTAGACTGCTGATCTGCTGAAACCTGTCTCTTGGCAGACATGCTTGCTGCTGGAAGAATGGCGGAGAATAGAACTCGCTTTTAGACCAATAGTGGGTCACTTCCGGTTTTTTTACTACTCCCATATAAAGTGACATTGCGACGAACTTTGTAATCTCATTTACAGTGACATCCTTCCAGCTGGAAAATCGCGATGGTAGCTGTTCATCCTGAAGATCTTCGAACTCGCGCCACGCTCGAGCATTCGTCCAGTCGCACAGCTTCTGTAGCAATTCGGGTGTCAGAAACCTTCGGCTGAAAGCTACTGGATCTTCATCAGCGTTCTCGGGTTGCGGCAAATCCGGATTGACACCTGGCATGCCAAGGAACTCCGGGTCCTGGTTCGGCTTCTGATCTTGGCCAGGGTGGCATGCATGCCAAACATTGGTTGCACCCTGGGCAGCGGCTAAGCCTTCATGTACCTCTTGCATTTCCATGCCTCTTTGTTCGGTTTCGTCCTCATCATCAGTGAAAAAACTGTCGTCTCCTTCTTCAAACTCGGGATCAGTATCAGTATCAAAATGCTCCGCTTGAGCCATAATGACGATAAATAGTGTTAAAAAAATTGAAAAGGACGTTAATAGAAACTGCTCTAGCTTAAAAACTGAGCCACAAGCTGTACAAATACAATCCAAAAGTTTCAAAGACTAAATACTCAGTAGGAGCTGATACCGCAAACTAAAGACATGTCAGCCAAAGATTAAAAAATGTTCATGGCCTGCAGGGCAGGCCAAGCCGCAAACTGTGTCTATGGCATGAACTCATCAACGCAGTCTAGGGGTTAAACTAGATTTTTTGCCCCCAAACGCCTTTTGCGCCCCTAAGCTTGATTTTCTGCCCCTAGCTACACGCATTTTTTGCGCCCCCTACATGTAGCTTAAAAAGCGCTCCTTATACTCGTGTTGGCGCCCCAAACTTGGACCCCCCCCCCAAAATGAAACTCTAGATCCGTCACTGCCTCCATTCCATAGCCTTAAGTTGACATGATCGAGATCCCCATTTTATCCCCTTTATCCCCTGTGACCTCAAGGAAGGGACTCGGATGGGATGTCTCGGCGATTCTAGTCGCCCAGGCCGACAAGTTATCGATTGCAGTCGGTTTGGTCCGAAGTTGAACTTCGGGCTCCATTCTGGCATGGTGCTTAAGTTGACATCCCCTTTGTATCCCCCAGCCTATACTCTAGGTGCACTTGTCGAATTTACACCTGATCAACCTGCTGCCAGTAAAGATTATGCAAGTAAACCGGCTGTCCTTGCAGCTTATAACTAATCAAAACTATACGCGAGCCGCTGAGCAGTGTGGCCCTGAACGTCTGTACATTAAAATCACCATCAATCTAGTATTGGAGTCTGCAAGGCTCTGATGCTGGAGTTTCCTAGCTTTATACTCCACAACTGGAGTTATGCTAAAATGTACTTCTTTCCGAGCCATACTGTACCCCAAAACGATGGATTTTGCGCATAAAATTTTACTCGATATTAGGTAAAGAAATTCTGCAACAGCTGTACGAGAGGTGATCAAAAAGTTTGCAACCTCTTGTCATAACTTTTCACTATGGAATCGGCAAAAGCCAAAAACTTATACATATGTGGCTATATCTGTATGCTATATTTATATGCATTTTTGACTTCAAATGTTCCTCAGTCAAATTTAACAGCCATATATTTTCCATGTGTTTTCAGCAGCTGATGGAACCATTAAAAGACAGTGTTCGCTTCTTATATCTGGATGTCATCACAGGAGACGAATGTTGGATCTCCTTCTTTACCATGAATTGGATAAGCAGTCCAACATGGTCTAGCTGGCAGAAGATGAGCCAAGGCCTGAGGTGCTGAAGACTTGATTCTGCAGTTGGAGGTGGATGTTCACCATTTTTTCAACTCTTGAGGGTGTTGTCGTATCAGTGAACATTCTTCCAGCGGGTGCCACAGTGACTGCCAGGTACTACACAGACACTGTTCTGCCAGGCGTGCTGCAAGAGCGGCAGGAACGTGCGCGAATCAGGCATGGACCTCGACTCCTGCTGCACCATGACAATGCGGCATCGCACAGAGCGGCCTCAACCATGGCGTACCTGGAGCAGCAGGGGGTCCAGCTGCTGCACCATCCACCCTGACTCTCTCCAGACCTAGCACCCCTGTGACTGTTGGCTGTTCCCGAGGATCAAATCCGTCATTTCTGGGAGGCCATTTTCACGCATACAAGACCTTACCCAAGTGGTGCATTCAGCTACATAGGGTATACCAACTTCGGAGTACCATGACTGCTTTCAGACATGGTGCACACGCATGCGACGGTGCATGGTGGTGGAAAGTACTTTGAGGGAATGTGACACTGATTAGACGGCTTTGGCTGCTGTAGCACTGAGTTGTGAGATCACTTTTTGATCACCCCTCGTACTTTACCGCTTGTCAAAATATTGAGTGAATTTCCAAGTGCTCTTCAAATCAGCGTAAATACGCTCGTATATACGGTATTTAGTCCAGTCCACGGGGCCGCTCGACTAGTCAGCTCAATCCACTCCACGGCTGTGTGGATCCACTTGACTAGTCGGGTAATTTTTCTGTAGTGAACTATCCGACTAGTCGAGAGCCGTTAGGTGCACACTGCACAGTACATGTATTGTACTGTACGATTACGTAGCACATGCTCGTCGCTCACACAGAAGTGCATATAAAAGATCTTCCCGGACTTTCGCATCGTCAGCTGGCATTGTGCACTCACCCTTGCCTTTGAGATTGGACTTGATCTAGGGCGCAAATTACATGTACACCCCAAATTAATGTGGCTAGCCGCGGATCCGCTATACGAGCGTACGAGCCCCCCCCCCCATTTACCGCCATGATGACTGTATGGGCTCGGTTCGTGGGCTCACTTTAAGTTATACTTAAAGGTTTTTATAGTAACATATTGTAATGATCATTGAACATGACTGCGGCCGACTACACACATTTTATGCTTCTACAATCTACACTCACTCTTACGAAATTGGCACAAAAGCTACGAGCGCACAAGTGCAAATGTAAACTATAGAATTCAAATAAAAAAATATTGAAGCCGGTCACATTGTCATAATTGACACAACTAAGCCACAGAAACTCGCCATCGAAATTGATGTCTGGGAATTTATTTCGTTAGCATTGTACATGCACATAATAAGCATAATTATAATTATTACACAATGCACGATACGTTAATCTAAAATGTTATTACGAGCCGTATTATACAACAAACTTCATTTCAAGTCACGTCGACTACGCTTTAAATACTATTATATTTCAGCAGTAATATTCAAATTCAAATTAAAACGTAAAATCCAGCACTTTCTGTATATGCTGTACGAGTACACACAAACATTTCTGCGACGGGCAAGGTCGAGCAGAACTTTTTGCTTGCTTCTTCGATAGGTTTTTGCTTTGGATAAAGTTCTTACTTTAAGACCAGCCAAATGTAAATTCAACATCGCATTTAATATAAACGCGATAGACCTGATTTGAATTAAACAGAGCGACTCAGTTCAGTCGTCACCGCCATAGTCTGATTCCGAAGACGAAGTCGTACACTCGGAAGCACTGAGGTATTCGCAGTCGGGTGCGAGAATCGACTGTGGCGGATTGCAGAGCACTTGCTGCTCGGCACCAATGCGCTGAACTTCTTCAGCCAAACGGACGGACAAAACGAAAACGTCAATAACAGCAAGCTGGACCGACACAGGAAACGGTCGGGCAAAGTAACAGTCGAGGCGATCGTAGACGGAAGACGATGCGTCCTCGAGGAGATTCAACGGATATTGGCTGCCGTTGGACAAAAGCAGTCGCTTCACTTCGCGGTTAATTTCGTCCACCTTCCTGGTTAGCAGCCGACTTCGGTGGGAGCCTGAGCATTTGTAAGCAACGATAAGGCTACTTGTTTTTGTCTGGCAGTGGTTATGAAAAAACTTTTTGTCCAATCCGTCTGAATACTCTACCAGGGAAGGTCGTATACAAAAGAGAAATGCGGTATATACCCATACTTTTTATACTTTTGACTATCCTATGGCAACTAAACTTTTAGACAATGAAGTTGATAAAGCATTACTATACCAATGCAACGGTTCAGTTCGTTCAAAGTCTGCCTCTTCTCTACTGCCAGCCGACGTGTCTTCTGAAGCCAATCGTCACTTCACGATCGGCATCTTCACGAAGCCACTGCTCGCCCAGTTGCAGTAACTGCTGAGTTGTAAAGCCTGAGGAGTCAAACCAATGAGTTAATTGCTATTTGTAACACTAGACAAGTGAAAACGAGTGAGTGAAGTGAAAGAGTTTACTTACCCGGCTGAGGCACCAGCTGATTAGCCTGGCTGGCACGTTGAACGATGAGCTCCTCCTTTTTGGAGAGAAGCTTTCGTCTGGCCTGTAGACAGGAGTCTGAAATAGAGAATGTGGAAGGGCAGTAACTATCAAGTTCAACAGTGAAATGATATATGATATCAGTAGTATCAGTAAATAAAATCAGTACCTAACTGTGAGCACTAAAAATAAAATTAACGATTATAATACTATTATTGTCTATTCACTTACCGGGATTCAGGCGCAGATGGTACAGTCCAATTATATGTGCGATGAGTCGAGTCCGCCTGTCGATGCGCATTTATTTAAGAATGCGCCCAAATGGTCTCAGAAGTGAAAAAATCCGCTCGCAGATTTCACCGTCGGTGATGCCCGTTCCAGACGTAACGCGGATGGAGTTGTTCAACTGATATGAAAACGAAATTTCAACGAAGTGGTCTCTAACGTATTGCTACATGGTATTTGTATACACAATTGCAGTAAGCACGAAGATAATAATTTACACATAGTTATCATGCAATAAGTGCTTGTGGCAGGCCAACTGTCCCCTATAAAATAAATAGTAGGAGTACCAAGGGGGATTCAACCTGGAATGTTAAGGCTAGGCTGTTTTTTCTGCGCCACGACTGAGCAACGCAGACACACGAAATTCAATAACAGAACTTTCTGTTGCGCACCTTATAAAAAACTATGTCGCCACCTTCCAGGCTGTTGACATATTTCATGATTCTGACAAGGTCGAAAGGGCTTGATATAACCAGTGTTAAACATTTAAAGGAAATTCCATGCATGGCTGATACTATTTACCCGACATTTTGACTCATGTCCGTAGGCATGAAAAATGGGCACCGCTAGTTTAGCCTTCACTTGGTTGCCCAGCTTGCACGCGACGTCGTAGACAAAGGTAATAGACTCTTCTGAAACTCCAATACGCTGAACCGCCGATTGGAGAAGAGTCTTTGGGTAGATCAGACTGAAATGCGACAGGGATGGTATTGAGACGGTGTATCAAAATATCTCAAGTCTTAAACAAGAGCCTCTCTGTTTGTCTGTTAAAGTTTCAGTTAATTTTTTACACTTACCGCTCCCCAGGAGTGCGAACGTCAGAGCACGCCCAAATGAAGCCGTGGCGGCAGGCAATAATGAAGAAGCCGTTGATGTCCAGCTTCTTGGAGCTTCTACACGCTCGGGAGAGCTCGCCTGCCGTCCAGTTAGAACAAGCTCCAGGGGTGGGCGCGATCTGCGATGAGATATCGACGTTTGAAAATGGAAATGGCAGGCCTCCGCTGCTAGGCTCCGTAATCAAACCCGAAGCAACGGAGGCTCTTCGCCTCCAGCCCATTAGAGCGTCTCCGTGTAAGATGGGACCCTGTTAAAATATTTTTATAGTAAAGCACAAACGTTTAGGAAAGAAAACATGCATACATGTATCGGGTATATATTTACAAGCAATGCTCAATCACTTACCAAATCTCCACTGCCAGTGGTGCAAAGAGCGCACGTGGTGGGAAATTTTGCGACTGTAGAAATGAATTCTCGAAATTTTCCCATCGTATTGTAGCGAAGAAGGTCATGGTAGAGATCCCTCTGTGTAGGCGTAATTATGATGGAAAAATAATAATTTATGTCAACGATTGCCGCTAACCCCAAACCTAACTCTCAAAGCAACCGATCAAGCAAATATATTATAGATGTCTGCGCAACCGTTTGTATTTTCTTAAAGACACATATAGCTCGAAGTATAAACACAGACAGTAATATAAGCTTACCTCGCAACGCTGGCTGAGAAACAACAGTCTGTTTTGGATGACACAGCAAGCTTTCTGGAGGGAAGTTATTCCGTTCACCATTATGGAGTCTATGTTGTAGAGCAGCTCGAATGAGGCAAACGTAGCGCCTAAAGCAGAGACAGGAAAAAATGACTTCGACATCAGATACAGTCGGACGTGTAGGTCACTGCATGCATTGACGTGCGCTGAATGATAGCCTGCAAATGAACAGAAATAATGTAAGGACACCCTCCAGTAAATTATTCTTGAGTAGTCCTATGACAAGAGGTCATGGAAACATTTCTCATAATGGTATAGTCCCTTATAGTCGGGGAAAGCCACAAAATAGACTTTTACAAAAGGACACAAAACACTTTACTACCGATGGTTACAAGTAAGAGGTTAACAGTTAATCCCCAATGTTTAGGAAATGCTTCCAACAGAAAGAGTAAAAAATGCCTACCTCCATATGAATCAATGAGCTGCACATTGATATCTCGTGACTCTGGTGAACAGCCACACTTTAGGTGGACATCACGAGGAAAAAAGGCGTGATTCTAAAAGCCGATAGCCAATATTTAATTTCAGATACTAATAGAAAATATGACACAAGGAGCACCGCATCCCAAAAAATATTACACTCGCCTCTGAGACAGTGTGCACGAGACCCATGTGGCGAATTTCAACACAGATGGCGCAGAAAAACGACGCGCATTGTGCACAGTGGATCGTAGAAGTCTTTGAGCATCCAGCACAAGGGCCACTACGTACCGCTTGTCCTCCCAAACTTGGGACTCTGGCTCAAAATTTTCATCCACAGAGTCATAAGAAGTTGCCTCAGCAGGCTTGGCTTCAGATGAACCCGCAACAGAATGTTTCGGAGCATGCGCGTGAGAAGCAGTTTTAAAGCTTAACTTAGCTTAGCTTGCGTTTTGCGACCATTTATTCGGACGCAAAGATTTTTTTGATTGCGACCCTGAAAAATTAAATACGAGATGGGTAGAGCCACTGTGGGATAAACCAAGCTACTGATGGCTACTCAGGGAAACGCTGGTCCACGGTCGGATGGGCTTGGCTATTAAGAATGGGCTGGGCTACTGAGGGATAAGCTGGGCTACAAAGAAATGGTTACTTTGGGATAGGCTGGGCTATTGTGAGGGGCAGGACTACTGTAGTATATGCTGAGCTATTGTGAGAGGCTGGGCTACTGTAGAATATGCTGAGCTATTGTCAGAGGCTAGGCTACTGTAGAATATGCTGAGCTATTGTGAGAGGCTGGGCTACTGTAGAAGAATATGCTCCACCACAGACCATATAGAATATAGACCAGTAAAGTGAAGAAAAAAGTGGGCCATTTCCCCCATAAGAAACTGGTCCCTCTCATCCACCCCAGCTCGATCGATATGTGGTACAGGGCGGGCCTCTTTTCCATTGTGCTCCTATTGGACACATGCAATTAAGATACATTTTTTCTTATTTTTCACATAAAACGCCACGAATATCAAATACATAAAAAGTAATTAAATTTAAGTTGCTAACCCCGAAATGTTCTTCAAAGTCCAAGCTCTCACAGATAAAGAAAAATTGATGTGCGCAGAAGCTTCTGTCTCCTTCCTGCCTTTCTTAATAAGTGCGACATGTCTTTCCCAATTTTCTTTATGCGAATTCTGATGTAAAAAATCATAACTTTCATCAAATGCAGCTTGTGTGACTCAATACCTCTGCTAACAGCTGCTGAATGCAAATCTAATTCAGAGAATAGCGCGCTGGACATTCTTAAAGTCTCATGAACAGCGATTGAGCTTGAAAAACAGCTATCAAAGCTGGAGCGGCGAATAATCGTTTCGGCGTTCATCAGAATACGAAGCCACATCTAGAGTCGGGAAAATAAGTCAACCAAGTCCTTCTTCTATCTTCTATCTATCTTCTTCTTCTAATCTAAATATACTAAATCTCTAATATTTGTTTGTTTGTTTGTATGCTTGAATGTCCATAACGCTCTAGAGACTGCAATTCTTCACCAATTTTGATCGCGTTTTCACCAAAAGATTCAAAATTGTCTGGAAAGAAGACAGTTAAAATTTCTTGTATCTGCTTTAATGCTAAAGGGATTAAATATTCGAAAAACTGTTTTAAATGGCCTTTTTCAATGCAAATTTTATCAGCGAGAAACTTCACTGCCAATTTTAATTGATTGCGCCAGAGCGAACTGATAAGAAAACTCACTGGGCCCCACTTAAAGGGGGGCAATAAAAAATTATTCTGGCTGCTGGCAGCCAGCTCTAATTAGCTAGTAATTACTCTATTTAAATTGCGCAACCATACCAGGGGTCAAAAAATAAAATTATTCTGAAGGCTAGCAGCGAGCTCTTTAAGCGTCAAAGATCTATTTTTCGTAACGCTTTACAGACTGCAATTCTTGACCAATTTTGATCGCGTTTTCGCCAAAAGTTTTGTAATTATCTGGAAAGAGGACAGCTAAAATTTCTTTAATCTGCTTCAATGCTCAAGGTATTAAATATTCGAAAAACAAGTTTATCTAAATGCTTTTAATGGAAGGCCAAGCAGCGTTGAATTCTTGACTGGCTGAATTCCAATGCTAAATGATTGCGCCACAACTGCGTACTGCATATTCTCGCTATAAACTGACTCTGAGCTTTTCAGCAGGAGGCAGTGTGCCAAGCATTGCGCAGGCACTCTGGAGGGAGAGAGAAATCAGCCAGTGCATTTTAAAAGTATTGAAATTGAGAGATTTACTTAACTGTGCAATGGCTCTGCCAGCACCAAAACTGTGCACACTGCTATGTATTTGACTGCAGTGCCGAAGCATATATGTCTGATTTTTGCGCCCTTCCATCAGTAGGCGGAATAGCCGCAGTGTAGGCACTAGGACTAGGTTTAGGCTAGGCGTAAGGTCCAAGGTTCGAGTCCGCCTCCCCGGTGGATAATTAAAATAAGTAAATTCATTCATTTGTAGCTTGTGACTCGACTAAATTTAACATATTTTTACTAATTTTAATTGCAAATTTTTTTATTAATTAGCAAATAATTTTTTGCTACTTGGCACAAGCCACTTATCAAATTTGATTTAAAAAAACTGCTTCGTGTATTACTGATCCCATCAACGAGTACTGCCTCGCACCATGAAAGTATGGAATTGCTATTAAACTGCAGACCATGCTGTTAAAATTGCTTTTTAAGGTATTGCTAAATTTTGAGCTTTTTAAGAATGCCGATATGTACTGAAAATTGTTTAGTGAGCCGTAAAATGCTGAGCACATTTTTAGATTATTGGAAGATTGGAAGATTATTGGAAAGGAGAACAGAAGATGCTGAGGGGAACTGCAGATTGTCAAAGGGATCATTAATGCAGACTGCAAAGGGAAAAATGGAACAAACTGCTGAGGTAGTTCCTCCACACTTTTGAGTGCATAACAGCAAACTGTTGAGGGGATTACTATCTACAGAGTTTAAAGTGGATAATAGCTGTGAATAATTAAGTGCAAGTTGTTGAGTGGATAACTGCGGACTGCTGAGTGAATTATTGTAGTTTGCTGATGTTAATGAAAGTTGTAGACGGCACAGTGGATATCTGCAGGCTGCTAAGAGTATGACTGCAGTCTGTTTGTGGGATTAGAAGTGATAGCTAATTTCAGGATGTTGTGGAGATAACTGCCGATTTCTGGGGGGGGGTAACTTCAAACTGCCGAAGTTACTAAACTTCTTGAATTTAGTTTAAATCTTGAATCTTGAATTAGAAGTTTTAGTAACTGCCGAAGTTACTAAACTTCTTGAATAGTATAAGGCTTTCAGCAGAAGGTCGGCAGTTCGAGTCTGTAGTGAAGCAGCGAATTTATCTTTGTGACAATAATCATTGTTTCCTATGAGGATTCATGCAAATTGTTAGCATTTTCATTTTGTAGATACTTTTGCTGGGGCTACGCTAAGCTTTAAGAGCAGCGCTAATCGGGGAGAGCAGTGCTAATCGGATGTATAAAATAAAATAATAAATATGTAGGGGGTTAAAAATCAACTTTAACCTGCAAGTTGACAAAGCATTTCATATGGTTTCGATTATCCAGAAGCAATATGGCAATAAGCAAAGATTAGTGGCCATCTGCTCACTGATTGTGCAAAACAGTGCTGGTGAATCATTGCTAAACTGCTGGTGAAGCATTGTTAAACTGCTGGTGAAGCATTGCTAAACTGCTGGTGAACCAGTGCTGAAATGCTGGTGAACCATTGCTAAACTGCTGGTGAAGCATTGTTAAACTACTGGTGAAGCATTACTGAAATGCTGGTGAACCATAGCTAATGCAAACTGCTGGTGAAGCATTGCTAAACTGCTGGTGAACCATTGTTGAAATGCTGGTAAAGCATTGCTGAATGCTGGTGAACCATTGCTGAAATGCTGGTGAAGCATTGCTAAACTGCTGGAGAACAATTGCTGAAATGCTGGTGAACCATTGCTGAAATGCTGGTGAACCATTGCTAAAACTGCTGGTGAAGCATTGCTAAACTGCTGGTGAACCATTGTTGAAATGCTGGTGAACCATTGTTGAAATGCTGGTGAACCATAGCTAATGCAAACTGCTGGTGAAGCATTGCTAAACTGCTGGTGAACCATTGCTGAAATGCTTGTGAACCATTTCTGAAATGCTGGTGAAGCTTTGCTAAACTGCTGGTGAACCATTGCTAAACTTCTGGTGAACAATTGCTAAACTGCTGGTGAACCATTGCTAAAATGCTGGTAAACCATTGCTAAACTGCAGAAAGCTATGGTAAAATATTGTAATTTTTTATTAAAAACTTTTAAAGAGAAAAAAACGCAACGCAAGAAAAAGCGAACAAGAATCATCATATCAATCATAAATGAAGCGCCCTGTCGAACGTAAAAGTCTCATCGGGAATTGCTTAGACTGTTAAGACTGCTAAGACTATTGCTACGAGCATAATGCTGGTATGGGAAATTGCTGTGATATCAAGACTCTCGGTAGAATTTATAAGATCTCAAGGCTCAGAGGGAATTGCTATAATTATGTCATTCTGGGGAGAATTGCTTTGATTTCAAGTTTCATTTGTGAAATTGCTGAAATAAATTGTTGAAATGCAAGTGCCAAGATATCAAAAGGTTAGTCACTCAATTTTCAGGCTCATGGGGAAATTGCTAACATTTCCAAAGCTCATTGGGGAATTGCTGAAATTCTACTACAAGGGTTATGGTTTTGGTTCAATTATAGAGCGATCGTCGTGACAATCATTAATGATCCATCGAGGAGTTGCTAAGATTAAATGCTCTTGGGGGGGAACTTAAATGCTTTGGCTCTACTACGGGGAATTGCTGACAGGTCAAGGCTTTCGGTGAAATTCTGATTACAAAGCTTATTTATGAGGAAGTTACTTTAATGCTGAGGCTCAAGGCTTATGGTGGAAATTGCCAACACGCCAAGACTCACTTATGGGTTAGGGTGACCATTAATTAAAGACTTGTTTAGATATAATCAAAGTTCATTGTGGAATCGCTCTGTTGACAAAGCTCATAAAGAAATTGCTGAGTTATCAAGGCTTATAAGGGTATTGCTGAATTCTTGGGAAAAGGGAGTTGGGTTGTTGGTATGTCAAGGCTTACTGCGCTGGGAGAATTGCGTGATGTCAAGGCTCGAGTTTAATTGCTGTGATGTCGAGGCTTAATGGGATAACTGCTGAGATGTCAAGGCTTACTGGGGGAATTGCTGAGATGTCAAGGCTTACCGGGGGGCAATTGCTGAGATCTCAGAGCTTATGGGGGGAATTTCTGAGATCTCAAGGCTTACTAAGGGAATTGCTGATATGTCAAGGCTTACTGGGGAAATGCTGAGATGTCAAGTCTTACTGAGAATTGCTAAGATTTCAATGCTTACTGGGGGAAAGCTGAGATTTCAAGGCTTACTGGAGCAATTGCTGAGATCTCAAGGCTTACTGGGGGAATTGCTGATATGCCAAGGCTTACTGGGGAATTGCTGAGATGTTAAGGCTTACAGGGGAATTGCTGATATGTAAAGGCTCATGGACGATGGCTGAATTTTGGGGGGGGGGGGTTACTAGGTTATTGGGCGATTGTCAGATAGTCAGGTAGTACGGCTCAAGTAGCTCATGTAATTCAGATAATGAAAAAAACACAGAAGTGATGCTGATTTCTGCTAATAGGAAATACCAGCGCATTTATTAAATGTTTGATTCTTTGATTTAGGCTAATAAACAGAGAGGGTCTAAGGCCGTCAGGGATTTGCATTTTGAGCTCCTGCTGCGGATCAGAATATGCCCCGGCCAGTGACGATATTCACTAAGAGTTTGTGCTTGAACGGATAAGCACTATTTGCTGATTGAGAAAGGGTTTTGGGCTGATGAAGGAAACTTTTTGGCTAATGAAAGTTCTGATTCATGGCAACTTATTTTTTCAAACGTGAGAAAAGGTAATTTTTGATTAATGAAAATAAACATTTTGGATAATTATAGTAAGGTTGCTGTTGTGCCAAAATAAAAACCAATTGGTGTCATTTTCAAGGCTCCCCAGAGGGGGGCTAAATGGCTAGTCTCTCTTCTAAACGTTCTTCATTGAGCATCAGGGAGAAAAAAATGTGAGGGCTAATTTTTCCTTCGCTTGATAGCAGGGCGGATCTACACGGCACCGAAGGCAGTTTCCAGTAGTTCTTCAGCCCTAAAGCCATCAAAACAAGTGCAGATGATGCTTCCTGTTCGCTTACATGTACGTTCCCATCGCCCTTATCGACAAAGCCAAGGAACCTGCCCTCGAAATCGCTCCATTCAACCAGGACTCCAGGGACATCTCGTCTGCTACAATGTTGCTGTAGTCAAGGGCTTGGCCATTGGCTGAGCTGCGGCGACGTGATAGTCGTTGAAATGCTTGGACACAGAATCCTGGAAGGCACAGCAAACTTGAGATCCATTTTCGTAAAGACGATGGATGCGGAAGCTGGAAAAACTTTCTCACGTATTTGTATGCCTTAGGACTGTAATAGTGCAACGTGGAAGCAAATCGCCGAACTTCAGGAGGAAATTTTTATCCTCTTGTTTTTGGTTGGCACTAGACAGCTCAATAATGAATGCAGAAACTGCAGACGGGATGCTGCAGCTTTGTCCACAATATTCTTTGCCTGCAGCACTTTCACAATTTTAGTCAGTGACTTCGGACTTCGACCGCGCCTTTAGTCGCTGGTGCTTCTTGTTCAGCGCCCTGAGCACAGCAATAGTTGCCACACTTTCTGGCGCTTTTCTCTTTTCTTGATACACTAGAAGCTGGCTGCATGGATAATTTTGCAAGGAAATATTTATTTTGCCTCCTTGGGGTTTTAAAACTCCTTATAATAAGTAAATTTCAAGCACTGGCCCGCTTCAAAAACTTGCACTTGCCCATTTTTTGTCCCACATATCGATCGAAGTTGAGGCTTTGGGGGAAGGACCATTTTTTGTGTTGCTTTTTTGTCCCAAAACGCGCCTGGGCAGGCCCCCGAGATTTGCAGTCTATATTCTATATGGTCTGTGGCTCCACCATCTCCTTGGGGAAGATGGATGCTATGGGGAGGGTAAGAGGGTACGGAGAGCGTAGGGACAGGGAGTTTATAGAGGTCATGGGGGAAAGCATAGGGAGGGTATGGAGGGCAAGGGGAGGGTATAGAGGGCAAGGGGAGGGTATAGAGGGCAAGGGGAGGGTATAGAGGGCAAGGGGAGGGTATGGGGGGCAAGGTGAGGGTATGGAGGGCAAGGGGAGGGTATAGAGGCCATAGGAAGGGTAGGCAGGGCATGGGGGAAGGTATGGATGGCAAAGGGAGGGTATGGAGGGCAAGGTGAGAGTATGAAAGGCAAGGGGAGGGTATGGAGGACAAGGGGAAGATATGGATGGCAAAGGGAGGGTATAGAGGGCAAGGGGAGGGTATGGAGGGCAAGGGGAGGGTACGGGGGCAAGAGAGAGTACAGAGGGTAAGGGGAGGGTATGGAGGGCAAAAGAGAAAGTGTAGAGAGCAGGGGAGGGTATGGAGAGCATAGGGACAGGGAGGGTATAGAGGCTATAGGGAGGGTAGGGAAGGCATAGGGAGGTTATGGAGGGCAAATTTAAGGTATGGAGAGTGTAGAGAGGGTACAAATGGCAAGGGGAGGGTATGGAGGGCAAGGGTAGGGTATGGAGGAGGGCAAAATGGAGATTATAGAGGGTAACTGGGTAATGAGAGGGTATAGAGGGCATAGGGAGGGTATGCAGTGCTGAGCTACTATGGGATAGGCTAGGCTATTATGAGCTAGGCAGGGCTACTATGGGATCGACTAGGCTACTATAGAATATGCTAAGCTACTGGGGGATAAGCTAATCTTCTATGAGATGCTAGGCTACTGATACTGTGAGAAAGGTTAGGCTATTATGGGAAAGGCTAAATAAGCTCAATTAAAATCTAAATGATAAGCTAGTCTACTAAAGTATAGTCAAATAAAAAAGTGTGTAAATGAAAATTATAAAATCTAAATAATAATTTATAAAACAGAATTTTCATTCAAACAAACCATAAAATAATAGCAATAGTTGTATAAGCCCTAGCTACAGTAGAATAGATAGCTACAAAATAGATAATAGCCAAGTCCATACTAGTTCACACTATATTAATAATAAATGCAGAGCTACTTTCAAAATTTTGGTCTATACTAGGCTTAGTGCCTATCTGCTATAAATACTAGATCTTTAATAGTACAAACAGTATCATTTATTGTAATAATAGCAATTAGCTAGTCATTAGGCCTACTGCAAACAAGGTAGCTATTGAAAAATATATTATTGAATGGAACTTTTTTTTACTTAAAAGATTAAGTCCAATAGGTCTATAAAACTAAAAGCCATATAACTTATATAAGCAAAATGTATACAACTGCTGGGCCTATCTGTATTAAATCAGTAATCACATTCATAATTGTTCGTCTTAGACCTTGGAAAGCAATGATAAATAATATAGCATGCGGCATTCTTACACGTGCGCGCGCGCTTAAATCGCTACTAAACAATTTTAAATTGACGCGACAACGAAAGAGCTTTCAACTCCCGTCGGTCCCATTCAAATATATTAGAGTCCGATTAGAAGGGACAGAAAACACGCCGAGATGACATGCGACATGTCGTTTGTTTGATGCAATCGTATAAACAGGGTGTACCTTTTTCAATGATCTAATCGGTGCCATACGGGTGGCGTGCGCTCGCTAGAGACAAACATAAGCCGTGAACCACGGTACTCCAAAAGAAAGCTTCTTCGACTTATACTTTTATTTCCGATGATAGCCTTGAGGCTGCAACCATTGTTTAAGAAGACATAACAAATATTAAAACGAATATAAAATTAAAAAGACAGGTAGCATGACGACACTAATATTAAAACGAAACTGTTAATATGATACTACCATTAAAACAACGCTACTGGTAAAACGACACTATTATTAAAACGACACTACCATTAAAACAACGCTTCTATTAAAACGACACTATTATACCTTTTCAACTTCGGTTTCGTCAAAAGTGAGTTCAAGTTCGTCAGCGTATGCAAAACTATATGGCGCTCAAGGGGAAGAGAATGAGTGTCTATGGTAAATTTTTAGAGAAAGTGACTTCGAATTCGTCTAAGTAAGTGAAATTCGTCAGTGCAAATACAGCCTGATCAGAAAAATTTCTGCTTTGTCCATGGTAAGAAAAGAAGTTGTTTATGGTAAATTTAAGTAAAAAGTGAGTAAATTTCGTCTGTGGAAAAGTAGCCCAATTTCCTGAAATCTTTATTTTGATGTAACCGCCCTTGTCGCCTGTCCGCTCCTATTAAGAGACGAACGCTTGGCTAGAGGGGGCAATGACCGTAGGCTGCCTATGACCGGGCAATGACCTGACGGACCTCCAGCACCAGACTGTCCCGCCCACACGATTAGTAGCTTTGGTAGCGCTTCGTGACCAGAGGGCCAAGGACCCACATGGACCCCACCTGTAGCCAAGGTGCAATAGTTGGTCACTCGGTCATCGTATGACCGAGTGGCTGCCACCACTCTATGTGACCTGGCGCACCTGGATCTTTCTACCAGACCTCTCGAGGCTAGAGCCCCGCCTGGATTGGTTACCAGGGGATTTAGGCTAACAGGGGAGACGCATGCAGCCGAGTACAGGGACTCTGCTTGGGGCATGATCGGGAACTCTGGGCTCAATCCTGGAGGATTTCTCAGCAGGGGATCCTTTGTGGCTGTGAGCGAGGCTGACTTGCGACTTTGATTACTAAGAGTAGTATGAGGCGAACATGTACTGTCTACAGTTTAGATTGCTCAGGGCGAAGGGACGCGTCAGCATGGGGTTGCAACCTTCCTACTGCCATTCTGTGCCAAGACTCGCTAATCCCTCTACTGCACGCACACGCGGCCCCGCAGCACGCACTCACAGGCGGGCTTTGCACGGGGTGAGGCCATTAGCTTACCCAAACTTCCTTATGCTTTGCCACCCCGGGAGAAAGGCTTAGCAAGCCATGAGTGAAATGATGGTGAAAGATTGAATAATGATGAAGTTAGTTAATAGTTAATAAAATAATTAGCCCTTAAGCGAATAATCAGGCAATTAGGCGGCTTCACTATTGAGTAAAATACAGCAAAAGATACGGTATCACAATTGGCTCAGCTCTCTAATCAGACAATGGAAAATAGGCAAACCCCGGATAAGCAAAGGCAATTAGAGCACAAATTAGTAACAGGAACTTACCGGCAGCTGCACAGAGAGAGAGAGAGAGAGGCGGAGTGACCGAGGGCGGCTGTAGGCTGCAGTCAGGCAGACAGTGAAGCGGCGATGCGCTGGAGCGACGAGGCGCTGATGTAGATCAGGCGATGCTGATGATGCTGGGCGGTATCAGACCGCTGGCCGATAGGCGAGCTCACTTGGGGAGCTAAGGATAACTTGGCGGTAACAGACCGCGGACCGGCAGGGATTCGTCTTATAGACGAATGGGTCAGAACTCAATCTGACAGCAAGTCCAAAGAAGGACGAGGAGAGGAAAAGGTTGAGGATTCTCATGCCGAAATCGCTTCCTTTTATAGACCTCACAGCCGCCTCCTCAAGGTCGTTACCATGGCTCCCTCTCTCTGATTGGCTGCCGGCAGAATGACGTCAGAATGAGTCATGATGAGAAGCATGAGACCGGCATAGCAACATGAGAAATAGGGAAATTGCGCAATCCGGAGGTGGGGTGGGGGGATAATTGGCGCAGCGGGTGGTCGCAAAAGTGTTGCGCAAGCAAACATTGAGAACAATAGGGCTGGGGTCGAGAACAAAGGAATTGGAAATCGGGGATAATTGGGGAAAACTGAGAACAATGGAAAAGTAAACATTGGAGAAAAGGTGATAATTAGGTGCGAAAACGAGAACAAAAGAAAGAGAAAATCGGAGAAAATGTGATAATTGGTGGGGGTCGAGAGAACAAAAGAATCAAAAACGAGAACAATAGAAGCGGAGGTGGGGTGGGTGTCGCATGAGAAATTTGGGGAGGAGAACAATGGCCTGAGAAAAGGTTGCGCAAGAGAGGGGGATGAGTCATCGATGAGTCATCGGGGGGAAGAAGGGGTCACACGACTTGCGTCACCGTTTGGGAGTTTGGGAGGGGATGGGGAGACGGTGAGCACACGAAATACTGTAAGTAGACACAGAGAAGGAGGGGACAGCGCAGGAAAAGAGTGCAGAGAGAGACAAAAAGAGGGGGAAAGGGAGAGTACAAGAATAGGGTGGAGTGCAGGGGAGATAAGGTAGAGGGGAGGGTACAGAGAGGGACAGGGAGCTCCGGAAAGGCAGGTGTGGCGGCAGGGGTGACGGAACCAAGGCAGTAGGAGGGGTGCAGCAGAGCGGGAGTCTCCAGGCCTGGGCGGAGACCTGGCCGAGTCTCGACAGCTCTGTGCAGAGGGTGCACGGGATAGGAGGCACTTTCGAAAAAGTTCCCATGCCCTATCCCGCGACCAGAGCGTGGTTACATCAATTTCATGCTTTGATTGTTGTCAGAGATGCCCTAAACGACAACAAACAGCCAATGTAACGCACAAAGTCCTGTCAAGCCGACGACTGATTGCCTGCGTTGCCACAGCAGGAGCAGCAGGAAAATCTGCAACAAGCTTTTGCTGCATTTCTTCGAGGGTCACAGTCGGCTTCCCTTCCACATACCTCGTCAACGCCCCGAGCATCTCCTCAGAAAACTTTGGTCTCACTGCACCTCCACGCGCGTTGAGATTAATCCTACCCTTATCAACATATCTCCTGACGATGTCACTGGCAGTTGTCCTCTTGATATCCAGTTCAATTGCGAGTTGTCTCCAGTCTCGTCCTTGTTGAAAACATCGCACGAGTCTACAGCGATCCACAGACGAAATTCTCATGTAGGGGATCTCTGACAACAATCAAAGCATGAAATAAAGATTTCAGGAAATTGGGCTACTTTTCCACAAACGAAATTCACTCAACTTTCTTACTTAAATTTACCACAGACAACTTCTTTTCTTACCATGGACAAAGCAGACATTTTTCTGATCAGGCTGTATTTAGACTGACGAATTTCACTTACTTAGACGAATTCGAAGTCACTTTCTCCAAAAATTTACCATAGACACTCATTCTCTTCCCCTTGAGCGCAATATAGTTTTGCATACGCTGACGAATTTGAACTCACTTTTGACAAATCCGAAGTTGAAAAGGTATATTAAAACAACAATATTACTAAAACGACACTAATACACCTCCGTTAGGTGATGTTGCAAAATTACTCCCGTTAGGTACATATGTAAACGCGCTCTTGCCAAAATGCTCGTATTAGATGCTGTCGCCAGTGTTCTCGCTAAAGTGCTCCCGTTAGTTGCAGTTGCCAAAGTGCTCATGCCAAAATGCTCCCGTTAGGTGCCATTGCCAAAGTGCACTCGCCAAAGTGCTACCGTTAGGTGCCTATGCCAACGCCTATGCCTGTGCGTATTCCAACGCCTATGCCAACGCGCTCTGGCCAAAAAGCTCTCATAAGGGTGCATTACCCATAGATTTTATATTCCCTAGATAGGCCACTCTCAATGAATTCAATAAGAAATGACAGACCACGCAAATTACAAGAAACATTTATTAAGCCGACAGCGTTTGAGACAAGTCTGAGGTCACTAGCTAAACGGACATAAACATATTTTTGCCGCGGTTGCAAAAGTATTTGCAAAAGACAATGTAAACCAGTCCTCGCGTGCTTGCGCTTTGCTATCAAACAAATGGAAGAAAGAGTGCTGAATTCGAGGAGCTGCTGTGTTTGGGGTTGCAGCACATATAAATTGTCACCACCAATAAGTGATGAAGTCAACATCTCGCTGCACAACTTCTCTAAGAGTGACTCTGCTGCCCAGACGTGGATTGACGCGTTAAGCGACCCCGAAGCCGATTCTCAAGAATGTCAAGAAAAATTACGCACTATACTAAAATAGCTAAATACTCGTATGCCTTTAAAACTTATGATACGCGCACAAGCTACTGATCTGATACCGTGGTCGCAAAAAATTTCAAGAAAGACGAAGACTATGGGCATGCTTGTGGTCGCTGAGTGGCTTATCTAGGGAATATAAGATCTATAGTGTTGCTAAAGTGCTCTTGCCGATTTGCTCTCGCTAAAGCGCTCTTGCCAAAATGCTCAGAATTCTGATTGGTTGTCTATGGGTGTACAATCTAAGTAAAGGGAATCCATCAAGAGCCTTGCTCGTGCTCAATGCGCATATACTTTATGGTTGAGGCGAAAGGGTATCAAACTCTGCTACGAGAATCCCAAGGCCATCTGAGACCATTCTGTTTATAGTGAGAGCCATATGGCATGCAGTTGGCATGAAGAATACGTTGACGTCGAATTATATTATACCTCGTAGGAATTCCTACGTGTGTTTCAGCACAACCAAATTCAAAAGTAGCAATGCTGCGTAAAATGTTTTAACTCTTCTCCAGGCTAAGATTAGTGAGTAAAATAATGTGACAAACGGGATCCTATATTTATTTAGTAAACTACGATTCGGAATCTTTGGGTTTCAGAAAGTATTACGCTATCATACGTTTCTCTTAAAGTAATAGATCCGTTAAGTTAAACGTATTATAAATAGCTAATGGATAAGTCTGAAAAAAAGTAATATACGAGCCACTGTAGTCCAGGGCCGGTTTCTGACTGTACTTATTTGATAGTTGGACTTACAAGCGATCTCCTTTAACAAAGAACTGTCAATCTATTGCTATCAAATTTCTTGAAAAATATTTTTAGAAGATTCTGGTAGTGAAGGCGAATTGAACTATTATAAACCGAAAGGAGAGTGGACGAATTGGTCAGATATTGTTGGGCGTGTTCGAAGGAACCAGCAAAATCAGCCTTAGTAAGAAATAACTAATGGCCCTGCTTAATAGTGTACCACATCTGCACTTCATTGTGACAGCTAACGAAAATGGCTAACGATTAGCTGGCACGACTCCGGACGTCAGCGGTGAAACTGCCGCTATACACAGCTCGATTCCAGATACAGCTATCAGCTCTGCTTCAGCTGTTGCGGAGCGTCGCCATTTATCTGTTAGCCACCTAGAGCTTTGTGGGCGGCCAGGTTCTGCACACTTGCTTGCTAGCCAAAACTTTGCCGGCGGCTTGGTTCTGCGTATTCTGATGGAAAACCGTTTGTTTATTTTTACAGGCGACAATGGCGACGCGAGTGATGTCCCGCAAGCCGAAACAAGTGTCCATTAACAGAAATAAATGCTGGATTGAAGTCTGATCCGGATCCTGTTTAATTAATAAATTGCGCTGGACGAGCGGTTTCGGGAAGAAATGAAGCATTTTATAATGTCAGATCAAGGCTCGAGAAGACAGTTAAACCGACGAGGCTATCAAAGGGTTCCTCAATCTGTGAAAGAGGGAAGCTGTATGGCTTGATGAGCCAATTTACTGACTCGTAGTCAATACACAGTCGTTGAGACCCGTCCTTTTTCTTTACGAGAACTATAGGTGAGGACTTTTCTGAGTCACTTTTCTATTACTCCCTGCTCTAGTAGCTGAGTGATGTGTTGTTTATAGTATATAGCTCGTACTTTTAGTACTTTATATAGTAATTGTCAGATACATAATATTGATTAATATTGTTAATGCAAATAGCTGTGCGTATCCCTTTCTAGAAAGTTCAATAAATATTCAATACAGTATCGTACCGATATATCTATGGTTGTTAGTTCATATCGCAAATACGCTAATACTTTAAGTGCCCCCCCCCCAAACTGCTCAATTTTTCATCTTGTGTTTTTCTTTTTGTTCAAACTGATAAAATATACTTAATTAAAAGAAGCAAACTTCAACAGGTTATGGGCCCAGCCGAGGCCACTGCGAGTACTTCGATGTACTAGATCATTCTGGTAATCTGGTTGTTCGTGCCATCTGGAAACTTGATCGCTCGGTCGATCAGTTACGTTGCTATGGCTGCAAGCGAAGAAAAATGGCACATAGAGAAGCTCACGAAGGACAATTGGATGACGTGGAAAATCCAAATGAAACATTGCTTAATCGCAAGAAGACTCTGGGGCATAGCTACCGGAGAAGATGTTCTTCAGCAAGACGCAAATGAAGCACGACGCAATGAATTCAAGGAACAGCAACAGCGAGCAGCAGCAATGATAGTTCTGTCTCTCAGCAGTGAGTACATCTACCTTGTGACTACATGCGATGATGATCCGAGGCAGATGTGGCAAATTTTATGTGGTCATTTCGAACGTGACTCGACTGCCAACAAGTTGTTTTTGAAGAAAAAACTATTTAGACTGCAGATGACTGATGGGACTCCAGTTCAGGAGCACATTCGCTGTCTGAAGGAGTTAACTGACAAGCTGGCGTCCATTAATGCTGCTGTGTCTGACGAAGACCAGGTTGTGATTCTTCTTAGCAGTCTACCTGACAGCTACAGTCATCTGGTTACGGCTCTGGAGACCCGAAAGGAAGAGGAGCTGACTTTGCTGACGGTTCAACAAGCACTGCTTAATGAAGAAATGAAACGAAGTGAAACTATGAAATACGAATCCCGTGATTCGGAATCTGCTCTTCGTGTTGACAAATTTAAGGGACGCAGACCAATTAAGTGCTACACATGTGGCAAGGAAGGACACTTCAGTAGAGAGTGCAGGTTCAACGTGAGCAACAGGCAGCAAAACTCAAAATCGACTCTGCATAAAGCTAAAACTGCAGAAAGTACGAGTCATTCGAATCCGAACCTGGACAACGAGATAGCCGATAGTGCCGCTACATTTCTTACCTCTGAAGAAACTGGTCCTCAGGACACAACCGCACGGTGGATAATTGACTATGGTGCGACAAGACATATGACCTGTCAAAGGAATGCTCTAAAAGACTACACTGAATTCGATGAACCGGAAAATGTAGGGCTCGGAGACGGGCGAACAGTTCAAGCTTACGGAACTGGACGAGTGAACATCGTCACGAGACTCCCTGGTGGTGAGCGTTCTAACGCAGTACTTGGATCTGTACTTTTCGTACCTAGACTAGCCTGCAATCTGTTCAGTGTACGTGCGGCTACACTTAAGAACAATGTCATTCAGTTTGGTCACACTAGGTGCTGGATTCGAAACCAAACAGGGAAGCTAGTAGGCTTTGGAACACTAGTTGATCGATTGTATCAACTTGAGTGTGATGTAGATTGCAACTTAGCTACAGCTGCAGTAACGACTACAAAGTCAGAGCTCGAAACTGCCAATTTGTGGCATCATCGTCTAGGACATCTCCACAGAAATCAACTCGAACAACTATTCAAGAAAAGGTACGTCGAGGGTACTGACACTTCCATTGTGAGTGATATGAATTTCTGTGAAGCGTGCGTTGAAGGAAAGGCGCATCGAAAGAATCACAAATCAGTCGGAGAAATTCGCTCATCAGAAGTACTGCAACTTGTGCACAGTGACATTTGTGGACCAATGCAGACGCAGTCGTTTGGCGGGAATCGATTTTTTGCGACTTTCATCGATGATTTCTCTCGCATTGTGAAGGTCTATTTTCTGAAGACTAAGTCTGAAGTCTTCCAGAAGTTTAAGGAATTCGAAGCGCAGGTGACAAATGAGACTGAAAAAACAATAAAAGTTCTCCGAACTGATGGTGGAGGAGAGTACATGTCCAAGGAATTTTCTGCGTTTTTACTTGCAAAAGGAATTCGACACGAAATTTCGGTAGCCCATACACCAGAACAGAACGGTGTTGCTGAAAGAATGAACCGTACTCTCATCGAATCTGCTAGAACAATGATAACTCATGCTGGTCTTAGCAATGCTTATTGGGCAGAAGCCATCAACACAGCCGCGTATATCCGCAACAGAGTCCCGACGAACTCGGTAGCGCCAATGATGACACCCTACGAAAGATGGTGTGGACGAAAGCCAAACATCTCACATCTTCGAACGTTTGGCTGTGTAGCTTATGCTCACATTCCTACAGTAGAGAGACAAAAACTTGATAAGAAGACTACCAAGCTAAGGTTCGTTGGCTACAGTGACAATCAAAAGGGCTACAGATTGTTTGACGAAAGAACTAGGAAAACAGTTGTTCGTTACGATGTCATCTTCAATGAGGGAGACTTCGGAAAGTTGAATGATTTCCAGCAGAATAATGAAAAGATAAATTCACATATGGAAGTCAACCTCGACGAGCACAACAGCCGAACAACTCCGAATGAAGAAATTGAAACTGAAATCCAACAAATTCTGCCAACGACCACGCGACAAAGGAAAACCCCAGAGCGTTTTCAATACAATGAGAACTTCGAAGTAGCTAGCCTAAGTACAACAGAGCCACAACATCGTGCTTTTCGAGCCATGGAGATTTTGGAACCCAGATCGATTGACGAGGCTTGGAGTTGTGACAATGCGAAGGAATGGAAAGAAGCAACAGACTCGGAATACAACTCTCTGATAGAAAATGATACGTGGGAATTAGTTCCTCTTCCAGAAGGACGAAAGACTGTTGGCTGCAAGTGGGTATTCAAAGTGAAGCATGACAGCTGCGGAAACATTGAACGATTCAAAGGACGCCTGGTTGCCAAAGGGTATTCTCAACAACCTGGAGTGGATTATGACGAGACGTTTTCTCCTGTGGTAAGATTCTCATCAATCCGTACTATACTGGCATTCGCAACTCAACGAGAAATGCACATTCATCAAATGGATGTGGTCACTGCATTTCTAAACGGACATTTAACAGAAGAAATCTTCATGGATCAACCACCCGGATACGTTAAATGCGACGAAGAGAATTTAGTCTGCAAGCTGAAAAGATCGCTATATGGTCTAAAGCAATCACCCCGGTGTTGGAACAAGGCCCTCTGTGATTACCTAATCTCGATTGGATTCAAGGAAAGTGGAGCAGACCCATGTGTGTTCACTCGCAAACTTGGAAACATGTCAATCATTGCGGTTTATGTTGACGACTTGGTGATGGCTACTGATACTATGGATGAAATGCAGAGTATCAAGGAGGAATTCACTCGACGATTCAAGATGAAAGATATGGGAGAGCTTCATTACTGTTTAGGAGTGACAATAGTGATTGACTCAGAGAGACGATTTCTTCAACTTCATCAGAAGCAATACATTATGCAACTACTGAAGAAGTTTAAAATGTTGGAAGCAAACCCAGCCACAACCCCAATGGATTCAAGCGTCAAGCTCGTTGAAAACGATAGCTACAGCAAATTCGTGGATCCAAAGGCCTATCAATCAATTGTAGGCAGCCTATTGTACGCAGCGATCGCTACACGGCCAGACATTGCTCAAGCAGTGGGAGCAGTATCGAAATTCAATTCCAAACCAACTGAGGCTCATCTCACCGCTGCCAAGAGAATTCTTCGATACCTGAAAGGCTCATCGAACGTCTTTCTGAAATATGAGAAGTCTGGAAGTAACGAGATCATTGGCTACTCAGACGCTGATTGGGCGTCGGACTTGGATAGCAGACGCTCAGTCACTGGAAGTGTTTTCATTATGGCCGGTGGAGCAGTAACATGGTTAAGTCAAAAGCAAACCACGGTGGCGTTGTCAACGACAGAAGCTGAGTACATGGCCCTTGCGTCTGCGACACAGGAGGCAATATGGCTTCGTCGACTTGTAAGTGATTTGGGTGCCAATATCACTGGGTCAACTGTAATTAAGGAAGACAATCAAGGAGCCATTGCAATGTCAAAAAATCCGATTCGACACAAGCGGACAAAGCATATTGACATCCGCTATCATTTTATTCGAGATGCTATTCAAGCTGGTACTGTGAAACTGGAATACTGTCCGACAAAGGAAATGCTGGCGGACATTCTAACAAAGCCAATTCCCAGGCATCAGTTTGAAAATCTGCGATCAATGCTTGGTATTAAGTGTATGGATATGAATTGAAGTAACTGGAGTAACTGAAGTAACTAATGTCATTGTCATCCATTTTTAATATCAGAGACTACTGAGTAATCTACCGCGATTAACTTAAATCTTCCAATGATAAGTTTCTGACAATTAAGTGGGAGTGTTGTTTATAGTATATAGCTCGTACTTTTAGTACTTTATATAGTAATTGTCAGATACATAATATTGATTAATATTGTTAATGCAAATAGCTGTGCGTATCCCTTTCTAGAAAGTTCAATAAATATTCAATACAGTATCGTACCGATATATCTATGGTTGTTAGTTCATATCGCAAATACGCTAATACTTTAAGTGCCCCCCCCAAACTGCTCAATTTTTCATCTTGTGTTTTTCTTTTTGTTCAAACTGATAAAATATACTTAATTAAAAGAAGCAAACTTCAACATGATGTGCATATCTAAGAAAACTTTAAGACTTGTTTAGTGTTTTTGTTTAACACGAAATTCCAACTGTCACAACCTCATAGCAACCAACTCAAAAACTTAAGTGACTGATAACTTTTTTGTCCAGTAGAGGAGTTGGAGCGAGCGGCCGGTGGGTTCAAATGTCTTTGAAATTAGTATATAGCGAGAACAAATACTAATCAACACCTAGAAGTCACCTAGAAGTCAAAGACAAAGTCGTATATCAGTCATCAAAGGTCAAGATTCGAAACGAATCCCTTTAACTAAAACTTGACTCAACTACATGACTAAAAATCAGGAGAGAATATGGTAGAAGCAGTTAAATAATTACAAAGATCTGGTTACCTTTGCTTTAGAAAGGGACATGAATATACTAAAGAACCCAGAAATTTTATAATCAAGGGAAGTGTCAGCAGGCAAATCCAACTTTGCTAAATTGTCGAGGCACATGCTTTTGTTTGCAAACTTCCTCAACCTTACGCTGACTGGAGGACCTGCCATTGAGCACTTTTTATTAGGTTCAAGTCTTTATCAGGGTATCGACTACGATGCTACATACATTGTTTCAAGTCATCCATGATGACGATGCTGGTGTCTCACATTATTATTCGCCTGCAATCTATTCCGCGCAGGTGTTAAGCGAGCTGTTTCAAGTTGGGTTGCCGAAAGTGATATGTCTATCTGATACTATGCATCGCAGCTGCTGGAACAGAAACTGCAGTTAGCAATGAGACATCGCAAATGGCTGTCCCCTCTCTTGCTCAATTGTACAGCGGTTTTCAAGACCATCCACAAAAAGCTAGATGCTGAAGATGACATCGGCGGCAGCAACAGCAGCTTAGATTTGCCTTGGATAACCGTATGTTTCCTGCAGCTGGGCGAGTATTCGGTACTCGGTTCTCGATAGTTGGGATACCGGTACTTGGTTCTCGGCACTCGGGATACTCGGTGTGTTTCGTACTTAATACTTCTTTATAATCGAGTTTTGGCAAGTATAGGAAATCAACTTTTACAGTCAAAAAGCTGCGCAGCTCAGTACGCTTTTTGATTTTGCTTATTGTATTAAATTTGTGCTATACAAATTATATAAAGATCTGGGCGAGTACTCGGTACTCGTCCCCTTTTTAGCTGCTCGTTACTCGGTATTCGGACATCCTGGGTTAGACTTTTTGGTACTCGCTGAACCGAGTGGCTAAAGTGACTGAACCAATACTTATCCAGTCCTGCTGTAGACGCATATTCAAAAGTGAAAATCAACCACAGCTCAGTGGTGGCTAACAACTTAAGTTTCTTTTTATAACCCTCTCATTTTAACTGTACGCTTTTTTCAGTCAAGAGCAAGTATACAATGAGTTGGTTAGCTCAGCCATTTTACCTTTAAATGTTTTGCGAATCGTTCTAATTATTATTGATGGCAATTGATTTTTTCATGCAGTATGGAATCAATTGCACAACATCCCACTCGGAACAGATGCAGCTTGTCTGGGACAAAGGCTGTCCTGTCAGGTGGCGCAGACTATACCCGACTTAGTTGCGGAAGATATTGTTGCATCTAAAAATGTTAACGACATTATGAATGCCTCTTTTACTAAAGGAACAATTGTGCCTGATGAAGTTGTTCCACTCATTAGACGCTGTTTTAACATTGACCTTGTGTGGTGATCCCGAGTAGTTAGCACAGGCTGCTTCGGGGATCCCCGCTTAGTCCTGGTACGAGGGACGTACAATGTATTCTGCACATGGGGCTCCTGCTTGATTTAAAACAGAGCACTTATTTCCATACATGGACCAGATTGCACATTTTATCATCTATTTATGTTGAAGTTTTCATTCAACTCACATTAACAGTTTTTAGTTATCTAGATATTAAATGAAGCACCTGTTTTCCAGATGCCAAACTTCACTAAAAACGAGTGGAGGGCAATCATTCATTTCCTGTATAAAGAAGGATTAACACCGATTGAGGCTGCCGAACGCCTACAGGCCCACTATGGTGACTCGGCTCCAGACAGATCCACAGTGAGCAGGTGGATCGCCCGCTTCGCTGCTGGGCGACACGACCTCGAAGATGGTGCGCGCAGTGAGGGGGGGGGGTCCATTGACTGTGGCAACAGAAGAGAATGTGGACCGTGTAAGAACCCTCTTGGACAAGGACCGGCGGCTCGCATTTGATGAAATCGAGGCATCTACAGGTATCTCTCGTTGCTTTTTGGAGAATATTGTTAACGAGGATCTGCAGATGAAGAAACTCAGCTCCCGTTGGGTCCCGAGGCTGCTGACGGCCGAGCAGAAGGCTGCTGTGGCCTGTGCAACCACGTGCATCGATATGTTAGAGGACATGGGCGACCGTTTCTGGCAGCGCATCATAACCGTTGATGAAACCCCTCTTCCACACTTCCTGTCTGAGACCAAGCGCCAATGCGTGCAGTGGGTGGGTCCTGATGAATCGCGACCAGTCCATGCCAAGTCAGGTCCCTCTGTTGGCAAGTTTTAACACTGTATTCTGGGACTGCGAGGGAATCATCCACACCGACTTCTACCCTTCAAAGACAAGCATCACTGCTGCCTATTACAGCACTTAGCTGGAGGAAGTCTATCGAAAACTGCCCTAAGTCAGACCTGGAAAGATCATGGTCGTCGGCTCCTCCTTCAGGACAATGCACGAGTGCACACAGCACATTTGTCTATGGTCAAAATTCTACAACCGAAGTGGCAGCTGCTCCCACACCCACCCTATTCTCCAGACCTGGCCCCCAGCGACTACCACTTGTTTGGACGGCTCAAAGATCCCTTGCGTTGCATCCACTTCACAGCGGAGGAGATCCGGGCTGCTGTCCAGGTTCGAGGAGAGGATCAAGAAGCTGGAGAGACGATAGCAAAAGTGCATTGCGTCGGATAGGGACTATGAGCATGTTGAGAAGTGACGTCATACGTAGTAAGACTGTGCCCTTCACTGTTTCATCACAGTAGGGATTCGTGCAGAATAGATTGTACGCCCCTAATAACTTAGTTTAGTTAGTGTTCAGGCTAAAGCTAGGGGTAGCGGGGCTAGGACCAAAGCAAGCGCAGCGCGCCCTTTCCTTCCTCTCCTTGCCTTGTGCAGGCTCGGGTGTGCAGCCTTGTCACGGGACAAGGCATAGACCTGGCATAGACCTGGCTTTTGGATGCTTCGCGCACGGCCAGCTTTACACTACGCCGTCGAGGGCTAAAAACGCTGCGAATGTTCGAGTCTGTCTGTCTCTGCACTCGGACCAAGAACGTGGTCTATCCAGACGTGCTAACAGGCGATTAGAACGATACTAACGATACTGACAATTGCATACGTTTCGAGTACCTAGCAGTGTTTGCAATGAAAGTAAAAGTCTTGGGCGCTGCAGCAGTAAAAAACAGTCTTGAATATTAGCACAAGAAATTTTCTTATTTGCGAACAAAAGAATAGAACATAATTTTGTACTAGACGTAGCAAGAACTGTCCCTTACAAGGACGATATATAACAACTGGATTGTCAAACTCCACCTAGAAGGGTTGAATACCCCTAAAATGTGACTCGCAAAACCCCTGCTTCCTCCTAATTGGCTGCTTTTTAGCTCGTTTGCTATACTGACTATGTATAAACATATTGCTGGTGGTTAGAAAACTATCTAGGACGGGGGGGCTCGCGGGCCGTAGTGGATGCAGATAAATTTAAGGTTGTGTTAACATTTGGAGCAAGTTGGTGTTATAACCCTTCAAGGTAATCTTCCTGATAGTTTCTCTGTTGCTGATAGCTTTAGAGAAGATGGCTTACCACTTTTCTCTTCTCATATAAGTTTCTCATGATTCGCAATAATCTCATGGAAGCTCTGCAAAAATTTCATGGCTCCTTTGCAATAATCCCATAGCAGCTCTTCAAAACATCATAGTAGCTCTTAAATAATCTTATTGCAGCTTTGCAATATTCTCATAGAATCTGCACTAAAAACTCCCATATTTTCAATGAAATATCTACTGCTTTGCAATAATCTCATGGAAGCTCTGCAAAAATCGCATAGCAGCTTTAATTTAATCTCATAGCAGCTCTAAAGTAATCCCATAGCTGCTCTGCAAAAATCTCAGACGCTTTGCAAAATATTCTATATTCTCATAGCAGTTTTTGTTAGCTTTCAAAAATCTCATAAAAGCTTTGGAAAAATCTCATAGCAGTTTTGTAAAGATTCTATGAGATTATTGCAAAGCTGCTATGCGATTATTGCAAAGAACAGCCAAAGTTTCATAGCAGCTTTCTTAATATTCTGCTTAGCAAAGTTCCCAAATCAAGCTAGTACTACCTAACTCGTACATTAAGCTAATAATACATACACCAAACTTATCAACTCCTAATTAAACAACTTATCTTCTAATTAGGTGAATAATTATCTTACTCCGCTTATTACTCGTTGATTTAGCTTACGATTACCTAAGCTAACTGCTGTCTTCGAAACAAAATTTTCCCCTCATTAAGGTAACTTTCTCAAAAGGCAATTAATTGCACTTGTAATAGTCCCAAACTCATTATCCCTTCATTAGGCATGGACGCACACAGACGTTAGTGATTAGGTGTATAAAAAGAGAGAAAAAATGTAAGATGGATCCAAAGTATGTCGTGGGAAAAAAGTATGGCTAGAAAAACAGGCAATATTCCTCTATTATAATTTTAAAAATGCTTAAATCTCAAAATTTTGACTGTTTTAGACACGGGTTTTCAACAGCATTTAGAAACCTGATGAAAGACTAAAGAACAGGCAGATCTTGCAAACAGTGTTTACTTTTTGTTTTCCATCTTGCTTTTAACGTTTATATTTTCACTTTTCTTCTTTATTTTGCATTCTCAATTACTCGTTCCAATAATTTACTCGTCGTACTTTCATTTTTATTTTAATTTCTTGTTTGATATAAAAAGTCCAACACAGAACAGACTCCCTTTTGTGAAATAGATAAAAAGGAAATAAAAATAGATTTTTCATGGATGTGGCCAGTATAATCCGATTCGCCTATTGGCAGTTGCATTGTTCGTATTTGAATATGTGCTGTTTGGCATTGGTTCATAAACTGTTTCAGTGTTTCAAGTATTTAATTTTTTTTCAAATCAATTTCAGCCAATTACATTGATAGTGTTGAACTCTGTATTCGAGAACAAATTTTCCATGCACCTTGTTTATGGCCGACTATTTGTGTCGATCTTTAACTGGCGATTTATAAAATAGTTTTGTTACTGACTTTGCCTTGTCAACTATGCAGTAAGCAATAACTAAATTTTTTAAATATTAGACTTGAATATTAGAGGATGCAAACGTACACTCATTAACAATTCTTGTTCATATGGCAGTTGCATAAAGTGCAAGACTTTCGCAAGAAGGGTCGGTTTTTTGTATTAGTGTAACAACTGCTAGTAGATAATATAGGACAGAAAAAAATTGTGTGCTGATGAAATAAGCGGAATATAAAATCGGCTCATTGCTCTTTGATAAGTCAATTTGAAAAGTCCCCTAAATTAAAAGTTTTTTTCTATTTTCCAATGCAACGATTTTATCTTAATTGTTTCGGGTTTTGAGCATCTATCCCGATTTCCCACACTTATGGAGATAAGATAAGTCGGTAAGCATTAAGGTCACTTAAACTGCAGAATCATTTGCAGTGACTTGATAAGCGGAAATGCCTAAATTTTATTACTTTTAAATGTTATGCATCTGACAACGATTTTGCTTGCTGCTGCGTCAAGGAAAAGCCTCTATCTTGGTAAAAGAAAAACCCTGACGGACAGGAGTCAATGTAAACAAGAAGCAGACAATTATTTTGTATAAAACAAGTCAGATTATGCAAAGAACACAAAATACATAAAGCATGTTGATTGTAACCTCAATTAAAGCAGAGTAAAGTAGACTTAACTACTTTAACTAAGGCAGCAGTATACTCAGCTGATTGTCTGCTTCTGAGTCACGACGAGAGGGAATTGAGTAAATATATTTATGGAAACTATCAAATTTTGAAAGGCGTAGCTTCTGTAGCTAATAAATTATAACATTGTCATAATTTATTTTCCTTTAACTCTGTTGCTAATGCATTAATAGTCGGTTCCCTGCTTCTTTAAGACATTGTAGAAAACCTAGGCCATTCTTATGATCATAAGAACGGGCTGTCCCCCACCTTTATTGCAAGACGACTAAAACATGCGAATGGTCGCTATTGAAATTTTTCTCAGAAGAAAAACAATTTCCGAAGGCGGAGACTAATTTGCACTAATTTTAACATGCACCGTTTTGGGGCTACGTTTTAGCTACGTTTTAGCTACGCGGCCCCCTTGGCCCCCTGCTCAATAAATAAACCTATTGATACGTTCAAATGGTGCCGTGTCGTTCTTGAGTCCGACCGGCGCTTCCGGCGCGATATCCGAGGCAGAACTGACCACAACAGTGGCACTTACAAAGTGGGGGGCCGCGGCGAGAGATTTGGGGGGCGCGGCAGGTGATTGGGGGCACGGCGGTTGATTGGGGGCGCGGCGGTTGATTGGGGGGGGCGCAGTGGGTGATTGGGGGGGCGGCGGGTGATTGGGGGGGCGGCCGCGGCCCCCTTGGCCCCCTGCTCAATAAATACACCTATTGATACGTTCTAATGGTGCCGTGTCGTCCTTGAGTCCGACGATCAGGGAGAGCAAGAGCAAGGAAGACGTAGGAAATACAAGGCGAGAAGAATGAAGCGCAAATTCGAAATTTTTCGCGACGGACCAAAGTTGACGAAGGTGCGCATTGTAACGTCAGAGCCAATGACAGCCTCCTGCCCAGACCCGAACGAGCTGTTTGCCCAGTGGGTCGAGGTAAAGTGTCCGCCGGGACATCGAGCGGTTTTGCCCCTGCTTTCGAAGTTCCAATGCGCCGCTGAAGAGACACTGCCTCAGCCCAAAAGTATATTGTTGGTCGGCGAAAAATGCCGACGTGTACTTTATGGGCAACAAGCCGTATGCCTTGTTTTAACACGGCTTTCCTGGCAAAAAGAAGGACCACCTGATTCCACATGTTTTTGTCTATTAAATGTGCGACCTGGGTTTGTTTTAGAGATTCGTCGGTGATTCTATACGTAATGCTTACAAACATATGAACATTTTATTTGCTTTGAACCAGATCCGAACTGTGATGACGCCTGACAGGAGCGGACAAAGGAAGACTACGCAAGTTTTTTCTTTTGTTCTGTCTAATGACTCGGGCGAAATAAGGGTGAGTGTGTTTGGCCCTGATTCGCGCGACCTGCACAACCTTTGTGGGAGCAATGTTGCTCTCCAAAGTCAAGTTGAACGGTTAAAGCAGCTAATATGCAGTGTAATAATGCTGACAATATCAATGAGATTAAGCTGTCAGTGGAAAGTGTTTGCCGTATTGAGCGAAGCCATTTAGTCGTCCAAGCGAAGCGACGCAGTGATCAATTTTATGGAATTGACGATTTAAAGCGGCATTAGTTTTTTCTTAATCAATAATGTTAATGATTTGAATTATATTTTAAAATAGTACAATATTCTTTTTTATTAAACTAGTCTTGAAATTGTATAAGCTTTTCCTTCAAACGAAACTTTTAGTAGTCCATTACTTCCTCTTGATAGGCCTCGTCGTTTCGAAACGTACAGAAGTAACTATGCATTTCGCATACCTTAAATGTCTTAGCGTAGTATCATCATAGTAGCTAATTCTAATTTGTAAAATGTCGTAGAAAGTATTTTAGATCTTTAAAAATGGTTATCGAATATATTGGCTTACACTTTTCATTTTATTATAATTGATTGAAGCCGTATAGTTTTTATTTTTTAGTATATTGTGATTACCTTATCTAAAACTTGGAAATTCCAGATCCTATTCGTGTTTTACAGGTACTTTGACGTTATTGGCGTTATCTATAGAATAGACGGCGAAGAAAAAAATAATCAAGAAAGACCAGCAGTGTACAACGCTGAGCAGAGTAACATTGGTGGACGATTCAAAGCAACAAGTCTTTTACACCTTCTGGGGTACCGAGTCGGCTCAAGTAGCTTCATGGAAAGTTGGTGAAGCTTTGGCTATCAGACGAGTGAGGTACGACGCGTTTAAATGGATCGTACAGCTAAGCTGCTCGCATGTGGAAGTAATTTACGTTCCTAAATGGTAAAGCTGATCGACTGAAACATTGGTTCGCAAGTATTCCTAGAGACTACGCCCACTTTACTTTGGTTGTTCCTTTCGAAGCAACTGCAGCAATGACATCAACACCTGTGTCGATGCACAGCGCCCGCTGTGAGGAACAGAGCGAAGAATTTGTCAATCAGCCCAGTTTTACCGTCTCATCTGAACTGAGTCCACCCATGTCCAGTGATGTGAAACGAGTGAAGTTTATGATTGATGGATTTGTCGTATTGTTAATAACGGATTATTCGGTACTTGTAATATGTTTGTAAATATTTACATGCCTAGCTGAATTACAAACGCTTTTGCCATTCGGGCAGAAAATAACATCCTGCCTGTTTGTCTGCACAATTTATTCTATTTTCATATAAGGAATATCTTACTTTTATTACTTTGCTATTTGCTTTTTTGATATTTAGGTGGATGTAAATGTAGGGCAGCTGTGAACAAGAGTTATATTTATTATTTGTGTCATTTAGACATTTACTAGTACTTGCATTTAAGTGATCATTTAACTAAAAACGCATAACTATTATTCCACCGCCCCCAGTATGCTGGCGATCTTCATGCTAGCCAGGACGAGGGTGCGCTTTAGATGAAACCAGTGTACCGAGAACTGAAGCTTTCACGTAGGCCGCAGATGCAGACTTTGAAATCGACATGTCAGAAATATCTACGGAAGCTGGAGAAGTGACGAGACCAGACAGCTGAAGTTGACACACCAGTCATGTGCTCGGTCGCATGGACGGCCTATGTCCTCACTGCAGCGCGCTACGCAGGTGTGACGAGCCAGCTAGCATTTGTTGTAATGATGGAAAAGTGAATTGATATTATGTGTTTCCTTGAATTGCTGCATTATCGATGCTATTTTATACCAATCACTATAAAATTAATAATGTATAAAAACCTTTGACCACCACTGGAGTCATAGACAACTGCGTGATTTGCTGCGGCCCGTCTCCACATAAAGCTATTTTTTTCATTTCACTGATTGGAATGCTGCTGGAGCAGCGCCGAGACCCCTTTGATGTTCTGAAGCGGCTGCTGATTGACGAGCATCCGTTCAGCAAACAGTTCCTGAAGGATATCGAGAAGTACAACGGCGCGCTCCACATGACGTCGCTCAGTGCCCCGAAGCGTCAGCAGCCGGGGTGGAAGCCCAGCTTCATCCTCCATGGTCAGATGCACCATCGGATCGGCAGCCTGTTGCCGAAGCCGGGAGATGCAGTCAGGTTCTGCCAGGTCTTCTTTGTGGATTAAGAGCTGCAGAACAGATTGCAATCGGCGACGGTGCTGAACGACGCTTTGCTGCAGGAGCTGCATGCTGTTCTGCATGACTTTAACAGCTACGTGCACAGCCTAAGTCAGCAGTTGACTTGACGCGCAGCGACCCGCAGCTGCAAAGCGCCTGGGTCGTGATCAACCCCGATGCCCGCCCGTCTGGGGAGCATGTCCGACGCTTCAACTTGCCCGACTGCAGTGAGGTCGGCATCCTAACGGATCTTTTAGGCGCAATGGCGTAGCGTGATTTTGGTGGTGGTACGTACTTTAGCGCGGTAAACGAGTTAAAATTTGGTTTGCATTGTAAACTTAAATAATGTATTAAAAACGTTCTGGGCTATTCGTTCGGGTATATATATACATTTTGGTTGCTTTTGGACTGTAGTTTCAGATCATTGATATATTACTCAACTGAATCCACAGGCCTCCATGAGATTTCTGAGATCCATCGCTCCTACGATCCGTTGGAGTACTCGTACGTGCTGCTGCTTCCGTACGGCGAGGACGTCCGGTACATTGGGCTCAAGAAGGATCCAGACATCACCATCATAAAGTACTACGCCTACATGATCCAGGTGCGACCAGGCCAGTTTAACAGCCTGCTGTACGGTCGCCGGCTCTTCCGGCAGTACCTACTGGACCAGGCTGCCAAGATCGAGTCCGAGCGACTTACGTAAATCCGACAGCACCAAAAGGATGTCGGAAAGTCTTCGGGGTCTCCGAGACGAGCTGCACGACGACGGACGACGGCAGCCGGGAGGAAGTCGGGAAGCGTGTCATACTTACTTTCAGCTACGTGGGAAGCGTCGGTACCGTCTGGAGCGTCAGCACGCGCAGCTTTGGCTGGCGAACAAGCTAAGCCGGATCAGTACGATGCCGTCATCAGCGCGGAGATCCCGGACCCTGACGCAGACCTGCATCAGCTGGTGGCGGACGACATGCTGCACGGTCCCTGTGGGCAGCAGCTCCTCTGCCGCGACGTGATGGAGAAAGGCAGGTGCAGCAAGCGCTACCCGAGGGAGTTCCTGGCAGCTACGAAGGTGGAAGATGGCTACCCGTATTACTGACGCAGATTCGTCGAGATAGGCGGCTTCACGGTGACGAAGCTCGCAAAGCTGCGCAGCGGTCAGAGGGTGATGTTCACCTTTGACAACCGCTGGGTCGTGCCGTACTGCCCAGCGCTGCTGCGCGAGTTTCGCTGTCACCTGAATGTCAAGATCTGCGCGAAAGTTCAGGCCATCAAGTACGTTGTAAAGTAAATCACCAAGGCTAGCGACATGGCAGCATACCAGATCCGTAAGGAGTCGGCGGCTGCTGCAAATGCCAGCGCTGATTCGGCAACTGAAGGACCACTGGTAGTCGCCGGGCCAAAACCAAAGGCTCAACCACAGGCGGAGCCGCATCAAGTAAATGAATTTACTGCTATGGAAACTAAATAATGCAATGACTGGTAATATTTTTCAATAACGCTAGCTTTCAGCACGGTCAGCTCTACGTGGCTCTAAGTCGTGCGCGGAGTGCCGATGGCATTTAAGTTCGGGCTCCAGGTAGACGGACAAGGAACATTGTGCTGCGCCAGCTTATCGGCAAGCAGAATTGATTAGGACAGAACGACTGAACTGAATCATAGGCAGAGGAGTAGCTAATCAGCTCTTACAGAGTGATTTGTATTCATTCAATTAGTTATTTGCGCAAGGTGGCGGTCTATCACAGACTTTAGATTATAACAATTTTAGACTGACGAACACTAAGCTCTTGACGGAGAATGCCATAGCAGAAATTTTTAGCTGTAATCGCACCCTACCGCTAAATCATATTCCTAAAGTTTGATTCGCATCAATTTCAGTTGGCAATGAGCACTAGAATTCTACACTTTTGAGACTGGCAAACCCAGAACAGTCAACCCCAGGCATTGTAATCTAGCCTTAAAGCTCACTGAAAGTTTAAAGTTTGTGAGACTCTCCACACCAGCTTATAAAAAATTCAATTACTCACCAATATGCTGACAAAATGCAGGTGCTAAGTCTTTTGAGAACTGGAATAAATCCATCTGCCAGAAACCTCCCCAAACCAGTCATACTAGTTCTCACCCCAAACCGACCCTATAAATTCAAGAGCGCAAAATCAGCTTTAATTATAAGTTATCAATTAACAGTCAACTTAATTTAGAAATTTAGACAAACCATTTTTAGCATATTGTATTGTATAGAAGTCGAAAATGTTCAAGTCAACACAATCCGAACCTGGAGAAATTAGAAGGGCTGCAGAAAGCCATGGAGCAGCACTTCAGTTTGTTCGTGAGAAAGACATCTGAAATGCTTCAGGAGCACAAATCGGCGCAACATGAAGCAAAGCTCAAGTCCTCCCTCGAAGAAGTTGTAATAAAGCAACGACAGCAGCTGGAGTACGACAATAAACGACTGACGGACACTGAGGCCGAACTGGAGAGCAAGAAGAGGGAATGCTACTGCTTGGCTGCCTTCCTGCAAACGAGGACGCTGGGTTGCTCGCCTGCGTCAACGACACTGCTTCAGGCCAGCCACTGCGAAGCGACTCTGCAGTCGGGACGACAGCTCTGCTCAGCAACCGGACGAACCAGCTGTGAAGCCGCAGACTCGGCAAAGCAAACGAAGCTGACTAACTATTTTATTATTTTTTATATATTATATTTCTATTGGAATTCTGACTGCTTGCGACACCCGTTAACTAAAAAAATTAATCTACATCTTAAAACTTAACAATTCTTAACTTGTAAAAAAATAATGAAAAAAAGTGTCTTCTCTTGTAGTCAAGTAATCAAGCAGTCACATTCCTTTTCTTTGCACTCTTGGTTTGTATTCATGTTTGCTAGTAGCCTGAAGTACTCTCAGCTGCTATTTCTCTGATACTATTTCTTTCGAGATGGACTCGATCTTCGCTTTCTGTTGTTTATACTCGGCAACAGTCAAGAGTTCCACCAGTACAAATCATGCGTTGTTAGAGAACTTCCCAAAAGGTGCATAGGTGCATAAGGTGCAAAAGGTGCATAAAAATATCTTTGGTGGGTGGAACTTTTGACTGTTGTTGGGTATAATGTCATGTCATGTAAAAAAGAAGCGTCATGTAGGCATAAAAGAAGCGTCGTGTCAGAAAAAAGAAGCATGCTATGCCAAAAACATGCCAAAAAAGAATTGTCATATAGTCTTGGGGAGAACTGCTGGAGATGTCAATGCTTACAGGGGAATAGCTGAGATGTGAAGGCCTACAATGACTAAGAGATTGCTTGGTCATTGAGAGAAGAAAAAAGCTACATGTAGTTTATTCAAAATTTAACCCAACCCAACCCAACGGGGGCGCTTTTTGCTAGTATGCTTTATATTAAGATTTCTTTATGGGGGATGCTCCGAAAGACTGGCTATTTTGTTTCGTATTTTGTCACTTTTAAGACACCACCATCGCACCAACACTATAATCCCACTGAACAACACTTTTCCCTGCAGAAACTGGCTACTGCAGCAGACTTTGTCTAACCCAAACTGATTGAGAAGGAACTCCATCAAATCGCGGTATTAACCCCAGTACATTAGGAACTCCAGTTACGCCCTGCAACTCTGAACAATACCGGGATGGACGATCTAGTTCAAGCCATCAGAGCTTGGCCTGTTCCAGTACAACTAGCTAAATACCGGGACGAACTGATGCAAATTGGATACCCATTGCCGGCACACCCGGCGACGTCAGGGCAAGATAGGCATACTGGAAATCCTGGAGAATACCTAAAACACGGCACATGTACTGCTACAATGACTTTTCTGGCCAATGGCAAATGGCCAAAATAGTGGAACGCGTTGTAAATTTAGGACAACGCTATGCTATGCTTTTAGGCTACTCTATGCTTTTCAATAACGAACAGAACAGAACAAAACTCTCTGGGACAAAACATATTTCTGGTGATAGGTATAACACTACATACAGGTTACGGTGCTTTCTTAAATGCTACTTTTACAATTTTATTTGTACCATAACAATACGTCCTAGGAGAAATAGGACACGTATAATCAGCTCTCGATCCATAATAGCTAAATACCCCAAATGACTATTTCATAGCATTATTATAAAAATAGGCTTATTTCTGTTGTAAATAAAACCATATTT
Organism: Macrostomum lignano; assembly: GCA_002269645.1. Taxonomy (NCBI): domain Eukaryota; kingdom Metazoa; phylum Platyhelminthes; family Macrostomidae; genus Macrostomum; species Macrostomum lignano. Next base: position 149,011 of record NIVC01000277.1, read on the forward strand.
TCATTATTACAAATTTTAATTCAGGGAGAATTTTTCGTAAACATGAGAGATACTGTAGAGAACTGTAAAACATTTCCTAATGCACTACTTAAAGTAACATTTTAGAAAATTCATTTTAACTTGCAATCTATTCTTAAAATGCGTAATAATGAGTCATATCTATTTTCAGAATGAGTCATGTGCAAACAGAAGTGACTCAGAGCCTTACATAGGATCAACGTTTATTTGATCAAGGTATATGCGTTTTTCTCTGGTGCCTTATTGTTTGTGATCTCACTATGATATGGGTCTAGCGGTCTAAGGTTCTTACAGCTCTTACAACTATGTAGGTTACATGATGTGGTCTTAAATGATGCGCTGATTTGTCTGCTGCATCTGCTGCATTTTCATCTTCTGGTGCTGGTTCTTGGTAGAAAGAGTTCTCGACTAAGTTGGTGATATCTGCAATTAATTCATTGACATTTCCTGGTTGCATCTTGCGGGATGCTAATATAGAATAGCCATTGATCAGTCTATCCTTAGGTCTATGCTTGAAGTTTGAACTCTCATAGCCAATGGACGAATGATCGTCTTATCTCATAGTCTCTTACAGACAACTTGATTGCTTGGACGACTGTCAATAGGTCTTTGGCCTGCTATTGTCTTAACAAGTCATTGTCTTAACAAGTCACTTGTGTAGTTAAGCTAATATTGTTTTGTCTTTCACCTTCCGGTTGTTGTTGGTCTTGTTGTGAATCTTCTTGATGTTGATTTCCTTGATGCAAGTCTTCTTGATGCGGTTTTTCTGGTTGGAGCATGCACCTTCTGGCTTGGGCAACACATTGGTTGTTGCATGGACCTGTGGGGTCTGGGACTTGGTAGTCTTCTAAAAAGTTAGGGTGTGCTTTTAAATGTTGCAGGGTAGGCTGCAAAAGGTTAGTACGATTCAGGTTGCAATTTGTATAGTAATACACAAACAAAACCATTGTTGGCAATATTGTCCTGCTAATCAACAATTAAGCGATTGAAAATTGAAAAATTGAAAAGGGGCAAAGGTTAAGATACACTTCAAGCTTAGGCAGTGCAAATTGGGTTCAAACAATTTAGGTTATTTGTTTATTTCTTGAATTTTTTTTTAAATTTATTTAAAATTAATTATAATTAATTAACCTTTAATTATAATTATAATAATACAATTATTAATAAAGGTTATAATACTAATAATACTAATAAAAGGTTATAATATTAATAATACAATTATAATTAAAGGTTAATTAATTATAATTAATTTTAAATAAATTCAAAAAAAAATTCAAGAAATAAACAAATAACCTAAATTGTATTGTAAAATATTATAATACAACAATAATTATTATTATTATTATAATTAAAGGTTAATTAATTATAATTAATTTTAATTAGTAATTATTATTAATTATTATTTATTATTATTATTTTAAATAGTAATTATTATTATTATTACTATTAAATTATAAATTACAATTATTATAATTATATATAAAATATAATTATATATTGTTGTGACACTATACGAATGTTTCCAGTATAGTATAAAGTTAGTATAAAATAATGTTTACTAATGTACTTCTTCTGGGAACTTCTGCGCCCTCCCTCTAGCTATACTAGAAATAGTAAAATTCTAGAAACTTCTCTTGCACATCCCAAGGCTATAAATAGAAACACCCTATACTGTACTAAAACCAAGACTCTCTCTTACTTGCTCTCTCTTCTTTGCAGTCTAATTGCTTACTGCTACAAATACACACTTCTTGCTACTAAGCATTCTTGGATTATTGGATTATCAACCATAATCATTATATATCATAACCTATGATATTATGATATAGTGCCTAAGAAGTAACAACTATTTTATACACGAATATGGTATTTCTTAGAAAGCTTTTATTCAAATTTGCACGAAAAACTAAATATTTTGTTTAAACGTTGTGATCTGCAAAAATATTTTCGAAAATTATTATTTTGTTAAAATTTACGCCGAAAAAGTGTATAAATAGGAGCCCAGTTTGGGCCAGGAATAATAAACTCGAAACGCGAATCGCTTTGCTTCACTTCAACTCGTTTCGTATTCGTTTGCTGCCTCTTGGCTTCAGATAAGCAAACCTAGAAATTGTTACTCGCAGTATTTTTAAGACTTAGTTATTTGCTAAGATTGAAATCCTCACATTGAGAGTCAGAAATCCGCTAAAAGCGAGAATCGCCTCAGGGTAGGAAAGTGCTATATTCGCCTCAGGGCAGAAGAATTGCTTCAGAGCAGGAATAAACGCCTCAGGGCAGAGATTTCGCTTTAGAGCTGTGACCCTCTGATCCCGGGAACGCCAGGACTGAGAGAATAATATCTTTAGAGGAATATAGGAATAGAATAGCCAGTGCTAGTAGACCACTCAGGCTAGAAAGTACAATAGAAGTACATACGCTACCAATAGAAATACAATTAACAACCAGTAGAATTGTTAAGGAGAAATAGCTTTGTAACAACTTTGGTTACAGCAGTAGGATTTTGTATTGTACGGGAGCACCCCTACGACAACTTTGGTGGCAGCAAGTAAGGCTAGACAAAGGAATAAATAAGAGCCCTGGGACAATTATATCATTATATATCATTATATATCATTATCATAACCATTATCAACCATAATCTAAGGTCTCTGTTTGTTCTTTTACCAAAGATACAATAGGGATTTTCTGGCATTGCAAGCAGGATTTTGATAGCCTTCGAGGACTTCTACTCTACAACAGTCATTGCAATTGAGGCATCAAGCTACCATGACTAAGAAGTGATCAACCTTCTTTGCAGCAACAGATGGAAAAAGAGTGCCAGCAGCGGGATGCCGATTGGCAGATGATGCTAGACCTACTCCGGTCTCTAAAATCAGTAGGTGAATTTCTGACTGTGCCTACACCTGTACAGTTGACAACTGCGACTCCAAGTTTCTCTGTTTGACCCTACTTCCAAGCTATGGCCCGACTACTAGGCCAGATTCTGCACCTTCACCGGGGCAAACTTCATCCTGAAGGAAAAAAGGCGCAAGTATTTCTAATGAATCAGTCACCAACTACCTACAAACTGCTGACAAATCTTGCTGCTCAACAGGATCCACCCAAGGACGTCAACAAACTTTTAATGGACCAAATTGCAGAGTTCATGAAGGATCAGTACAATCCATGGCACTTTATTGTGCGGGAACATTTCAAGTTCTAGAGCGACATGCAGAGGAAGCCCAGCAAGACCATCCAGGAGCTAGCAGCAAAGATTTACCAGGATGTCGCCACCTGCGATTTTTCTTCTATCAAGGACTTGCTGGACAAGGCCTTTTGCGCCCGTTTCATCTGCTCAGTCAGAAACGAGGCTGTGCTGAAGGTGCTATTGAAGGTCAAATTAGAAGAGCTCACCTTTGCCCATGCTGTCAAAGTTGCCCTTGAGACAGAGGATGCTACCTGTGTTGCCAAGGAAACTGTCTATGGCGATAAGGCCAGCCCTGTGAACAAGGTCAAGCAAGGTGGCCGACAGTCTAGTGCTGTGCCCGCGAAGCCCCATACTATGTCTACCTGTTCTAGGTTTGGTCCAGGCACTACATCTAGTTCATGCAACCGCTATGGAACAAAGAACCATCATGCAACCAACTGCCACATTAAGGATGCCACTTGTTGCCATTGCCAGAAGGTAGGCCATCTAGAAGCCATTTGCTGTTCAAAGGCCAGTGGCCTTTGGGTCAGGGGTTAGGGTCCTAAGTGAAAATTAGTGAAAAAGGTCAGTGAAAAATTGGTCTTCTCTAACTCTATAAGGTCTATAAGTCTTAAAATTAATTGTTAATTAATGAAAAAAGTGAAATAAAAAATTGCAAATCAGTCAACTCAGACTTTTAAAATGCTTTTTTGTGGTTTTTTACTTATTTATTCAACAATATAAAATAAAGCATGAAAACAAGACTCGAGACTTATCTGTCTTTCAAAAAGCTTTTTTAGATACATTAGGCCTACCTTCCATTGAATGTTTGCCTGCAGATTTGTTTTACCATTTTATCTCATGTTTTTGGATTTGGCCATGCATAACATAGTCATAGTTGAAAACTTGTTTAGTCTTAGCATATAAATGTCCTATACTTTTCCCTCACTAGACCTAGTGTACACTAATAGTAATACACAATCCAAACTATGGGTCTCAACTAATAGAGGACATTACCTTATATAATATATGTTAAATTAATAATATAATATATTAATTAATATAAAACTTGATCAATTATTATAAATATATTTTTATAATATATTTTACCTAATTTAAAATGATTCAACGAACTTGAAGGCTCATCGAATGTATGGTAAAAGAGTGCGAACAAGCTCCTTTGTTACACATACCGAATAGCAGTCTTTACTCTTAACCAGTCCAAACTTAACAGAGTAAAAAACTTAACCACTTATACTATTTACAGATAAGGCAGCTAAGGTTCCACATCCGACAGACAGAAGCGAGAGACCACCATCAAAATAATGGCTGTCCGACTTCTGGTCCCCACTCCCCACCACCCCTATTCTCACTCCGATTGTGCGGGGGGCTTTGGCTTTTTGGGGTGGGGGGGTTGGCGGCCGCGAGAGCGGCCTGCGAGCCCGGCCCTGCGTGAGGGCCTCACGATCGATAAAAACAGGGAGGAGGTGTTCATTAGGTTCTATTAGGTTCTATTAGGGGGGGGGGGGGGTCGCCAGTGTCTCCTGGGCTCCTAGGGTCCTCCGTCGCACTGTACAGTCAGGTCTAATTTAGGGTGGTCGCTGGTCAGTCGCCCTAATTTAAACAAAGAACATGAGGGGTTGGAAAATCGCGATGTTAATGACTGTGCTTTCTCTCTGATTTCTTTATTTCCTCTAAGCTTTTTGATTTGAAATATCTATTTGATTTTCTTCATGTCATTCCTTATTTCTTACGGTTGAGGGTTTTCTTTTGCTCTGTCCGAGTCTGTGACTGATCCTCATTGCCGATTGAAAAGATGATCAGAGAAAAATCATTAAGTTTAATTCAAGCTTTGATTTAGAAATTAAATATTGAAGTAACGGTTGGTTGGTTTGGGGTAGTTCATTTGAACTTTCCCTCTGTTTCAAACCCAGCTAAAATCAGGGGGCCTCGACTCTCGACCTTGCGCAGATCAGAAGCCCCCTCCCCGCTATTCGAAAGAGCTCATTCTCAGCATTATCAGGACACCCTTTTAGATACCCAGCATAGGGTTGGTGACAGAACTACATGTACTTTAAGCAGTCTCCACCTTCAAAACTCATTGTAGTAGTTGGGATTAGAAAAGTGGGATCTTGCTATTGGACCACAACCCAAGCTACCAATTCTCCATCTAGATCGGGTGCCTCTGGGAGGGTGAGGTGAGGTCTGATCGTCTTCTAACCTGGTATCAGTACCTCGGACCATGGCTCTGTAAGCTATCATTCCCCAGGTTACATCACAATCAAGTGTGGTTCTCCTGAGCTGAGCTGATACTGGCATGTAAAAAAGCCCGTCTAATACGCCAGCCCGCACATAACACTCCAATTCAGAGCTTACTGTCAGTTTCTTGTTAGCAAATTATTTGTTCTGTTCTACTTTATTATTGAAAGCCCTTTAAAATCAAATTAGATGGCTTCGTAAACCAAAATTGCACCAACAAAAAGTTGAAACTTTTTTAATCCCTGGATCCCGGGATCCCGACCCAATCCCGACCCAATTGACGCTGAATCATTGCCGTTTAAAAGTCCAGGTGACTCATAGTCTGCCGTTGAACAGACACCATGAGACAAATAGCCCAGCGGAAATCTGGAGCCCTAGAGAGACAATAGCCCAGGGGAATTCTAGGCCGGGCAAGACGTTTTTCCCAATTCCGCTTAGTACCGGATCGCTGGTCCGCGAGATACTACTCATTAGTAAGAAGACTCAAACCGGAGCTAACAAATAATTTAATATTCAAGCCGTTAAGTTTATGTAATTTCACACCTATTTCATTTGTTGTCATCAGCGGTGGAATTTAGCTATTAATTCCGGACAAGTTGATTATAATTTTAAGCCTCGTATTTCACTAGGATGTCTCAAAAACTTCAAAGCCAAGATTCGCCTTGTTGACGGGAATAAAACCGTTTTATTGCGCAGTTAGGCCCGCGTTCCAATTCACCTGCGAGACCGAGTTAACAAGGAACTCAGGTGAATGGAGGCTGAGCAGATAATCGAGCCTGTTCCAGCCGGAGGGAGTCAGTGGGCCTCACCAATTGTCAGCGTGCTGAAACCTAACGGAAAGGTGCGCGTCTGTGCTGACTTCAAAGCAGGAGTTAATCATCAGGTGTGCAACGATACGTACCCGATGCCTGAGATGGAGACAATCTTTGCGGAGACCTCTGGAATGTCACAGTTCTCCAAAAATCGACCTCTCGGATGCATATTTGCAATTTACAGATAGAGCTGCATGGACGAAGACAGCAGAGAGATCACCACCATCGCCACGCCTTTGGGCCTTTATCGCTATAATTGAATCGTTCCCAGGCCTCAAATCAGCATCAAAAGGCAATAGAATCCGTCCTTACTGACTTCACCGGCAAGATAGTTTATCAGGACGACATTCTTCTCGGCGGAAAATCTGACTTATAGATCAACTCAAAGGTCCAAGACGTCATAGCTACCCAAAAAATGCAGGAATATCAATCAACTATTGGAAAATCAACCCTCAAGGCCAAGGAGTTCTCTTTCTCGGGTACAGAGTCAGCGAGAGAGGAATTTCTCCCGATCCAAATCTAGTCGATGGGATCCGCGCCTTCAAGACTCCTGGAGACAAGAAGCATACTATGTAGAATCTTATCTTGGAAAATATTTTTTGGATAAGTTCACACTCGTTATTGACAACAATCAGTTCCTGACTTCTGCGTCAAATATGATTAAAAATCATTGTCAAAGCGATAAGTTAACGAAAATGAACTACTAAGATGGGAATGAGCTGACAGCATAAACCTCTCTCATATCTCAGTCCCCCATATCTCAGTCTCCCATATCTCAGTCTCCCATATCTCAGTCTCCCATATCTCAGTCTCCCATATCTCAGTCTCCCATATCTCAGTCTCCCATATCTCAGTCTCCCATATCTCAGTCTCCCATATCTCAGTCTCCCATATCTCAGTCTCCCATATCTCAGTTAGGGAATACAAAATCCCGAGTTTGGCCCATCCCGGGATTTTTGGGATCGGGGACATCCCGGACTTCGAAAATCCCGGGATTCTGTTCCGTTAGCTGTTAGCAGCTCGTAAGGAGATTTTAATTTGGTGCAATAATGTACGTGCTTTATTTATTAGGGAATACAATCCCGGGATCACAATTGTCCGGTATTCGAAAATCCTGGGATCACAATTGTCCGGGATTCGAAAATCCCGGGATCGACCATCGGGATCCCGTCCCACTTTGCAATAATTAAATCAGTCATTCTCGTGCAGTAGTATATCTGCAGCTGAGATACTTGTCAGGTGGAAATCATAACCCAGTTGTCCTACTTTGATTTATTAATCTTTTAATCATACAGGCTAGTGAGTAGAAGGCTATAGGGCTGCAGGGATGCAAAACAGAACCTGTTAGCAGATCGTAAGGATTTTTTTAAGGTGTAATAATGCAGAACAACTATAAGCAATCCCTGCCTTCAAAACTCCTTGATCATAGTTGGTATTAGAACGGTGGGACCTTGCTATCAGACCACAACCAAAGCTACCAGTTCTCCATCTAGGACGGGTGCCCCTGGGAGGGGGTGAGGTCTGAACCCCTTATACCCTGGTGTCAGTACCTCTAACCATAGCTCCTAACGCCTTGTCCATTAAAAAATTGTTTATTAAAAATAATTTTAGAACATATTCAAGCGTTATATTATTTACACAGCAATTCTGCTCATTGACTTCATATTATACTCCAACGCCTCACAATATTTTAAAGAAAATTAAAATAGAGGCCACCGCGTGCATTTTTTAAATAAAGCGATTTTTGAAAACTACTGCTAAACTTGTACAGTCAGAGTTACCTGCTTCTATTCATTGTTCTCTATAGGCTCAACTACGAAGATTCTAAACGATACACACTCGCCAGAGGGTATAGTCCAGTATAAAATGATAATTAAAAATGACCCTAAGTCTTTAATACCAGTTTCTCTCGTCTCCATAGGACAGGACAGGCTCGGCTAGTTAGGTGCAGTACGTGAGAGCGAAAGAGAGAGACGAGAGAGACGGTTAACAATTCGCTGTACAATCTCAAGCTCGTTGCTAAGGAGCCCTGGCACAGAGTCGGCGGTTAAATTGAATAGATGAGAGGAGAGTGTGAGAGCCGCGCAGACGGAGTAATATAGGAGCGTAACTATCCCAGTAGCAATTTGCCTTCGCAATACAATCTGCCCGATTTTGAAAATTTTTATTGAGTTTTTGGGTTAAAAAACGTCATGACTGAGCAGTCGGACGAGCTGGAGAAACAGAAGCAGGAAGAGGATGAGCAGAATCATCAGTCCCGGCTGCTGGCCCACTGCGAACTCGGGCAATACGACGAGATTGCGGGATTGCTGCGCAAGAGAAGAGGTCTGTTTCTGAACTGCGTCGATTCCGATGGGAACACGCCGCTGCACGTTGTGCGCGATTTGAAGTGAGTTTGGGTAGCATCATAAAGCTTACGGGCTCGGGAAGTTTAAGGGTTCATGAAGTTTAGCATCATAAAGCTTAGGGCTCTGGAAGTTCATGAAGTTTAGTGTCATAAAGCTTAGGGCTCTGGAAGTTTAAGGGTTCATGAAGTTAAGCATCATAAAGCTTAGGGCTCTGGAAGTTTAGCGTCATGCAGTTTAGGGTTCATGAATTCATAAAGTTGAGGATTTATGAACTTAATTTGTTTAAACTTAAATCGTTGCGAACCCCCCCCCCGCTCCGCGATTTTAGATGCGCCGAGCTGCTGCTGGAATTCGGCGCCGGTCAATCGACGCTGAACCGGCAGAACCGCGACGGCGAGACGCCTCTGCTGCTAAACCTTCGACATGGCAACGTCCAACTGGCCGGCTTCTACCTTGACAACGGCGCCGATATCAGGCCGCCAAACAAGCACTTCCAGCACTGCCTGCACGTGGCAGCCCACAGCGGATTGTCCAGTTTGCTGGACCGCCTGCTGGACATGCGGCAGCTCGACCCGAACCAGCCAGATCGGCGGGGCAACTCGACGCTGCACTACGCAGTGGCATTCGCCGACAAGGATGTCGCTGCTGAGATGCTGGGCAGGCTGTTGAAAGAGACTCAGGTTAGCTGGGACTTTTTCTACTGCCCTCTACAGCAAAAATGCGTTTGGCACAATTTTGATCCTGGGAGGCAGGGTGGCTCAGCGTTCTACGCATCCATTGACCCGGATGGATTGAAGGTGTTTTCACAAACAAACATGAGGGCCAACCCCCGAGGCACAGAGAGTGCACACGCCTGACGATTAGAAAGTCGCAAGGGCCGGTGTACACCCTGAGTGAGCCTGTGAATGAGTGCTGTGCCTGCGTACAGTAATGGCGCTTGTATGTTGCTCAGGAGTCAGCGGAATGAATAGGCAGAATTGCCGTCAGCGCTGCATGTCGGACGATTTCGCCGACGATGGGCACCCTAGTTTCGTCCGGAAACCACAGGCCTCCTGCGAGTATTTATTCTTTGTTATACTCGTAATGATAATAACCGGCAGCTCAGCCGCAGCCATTGCGCGGCGCATCTGAAGGCTGCGTACGGCTGTTCAGTCCAAGGACTGGGGGGGGGGAGGTCGCTACATAGACCCTCAATTACCCCAGCTAATGCTGGCACCCATTTTACAGCTGGGTGAACTGAAACATTGCAGAGTTAAGTGTCTTGCTCAAGGTCGAATCGCCGACCTTTCCAGTTGTGAGTCAGACGCTCTAACCACTTGGCTATCACCCCTGTTTGTTATAACCCTAACTCTAGCCTTCCCTTTGAGCTATCGCATGGCAGCCTCCCCACTGATGCTGAGCAACTATCTCTGGGCAGCAACTCAGCAACTCTGAATTGATATTACGCAGGTGTCCACAGACACTGAGGACTCTCTCGGCAGGACCGCCTTCACCCTGGCCGCTCAGTCGGACAACTTGGCCGCCTGCCGGCTGCTCCGCGACCGAGGCTGCGACCTCTGCCACGCCGACTTCAACGGGGCCGACGCTTTGCACGTCGCCTCGGCCACAGCCAGCCAGGAGATGGTCCGCTATCTGGTTGCCGATCTCGCCTTCTCCGTTGATCGCTGCGACAAATTGGGCCGTTCGCCACTGTTCTACGCTGTGCACCACGCTCGGGAAGACAACGCACAGCAGCTGTTGACGCTCGGTGCCGAAGCAAACAGGCCCGACCGGTGCGGCCGCACCGCCATTCACGTGGCCGCTGAGAAGGTGAGAGGGAATGTCAGTTGTATCTTGAATAAACTCGTCGTTGAAGGTTTCTATAAGAACTGCTTCCATCTGGTACAATACACATGCGTCTCCTGCAAAAAATCTCACCAAAACATTTGCCTATCAAACTAAAATACGCTAGGGTCTCGACGCCCTCCTAGACGTGTTGCTAAGCAACGGTGGCGACGCTTCGCAGGCTGACATGCGCGGCCAGACGCCGCTGCACCTGGCCGCAATCAACGGTCGCTACAACTTCGTGAAGCGTCTGTTGCAGTGGCGACGCGACCTAGGTGACGACGCCTCGGACGACTTCATCGGCGCTACCGATGCAGACGGCAAAACGGCTCGACAGCTCGCGTTGGACAATGGACATCAGCAGGTGGCGAACTTGCTCGGCAGCGCTGCCGGCCCGGCAAAGCCCACCGACAGGTCCTATCCGAGGCCACAATCGGGCAAGCAGAAGCGCGAAACTCAAGCTGAAGCTCGGGAGCAGCAGAAACAGGAGCTAGAAGCGGCTGAGATCGAGCGGAAGAAGGCGAAGAAACGACAGGACAAAGAAACTGAAAAGAAGCAGAAGGAAGAGGAGGAGAAGATAAGAAAGCAGCAGCAGGAAGAGCAAGAGCAACAGGAAGCTGCACGCGAGGCGTTAGAAAAGCAGGAGCAAAAAAGCGAAGAGAAACAGGCAGAAGCAGAGGAACACGCGGACAGCAAGGCCGTTGATGAAAGCGGCCAAGAGAGAAACAAAGACGAGGAGGACAGAAAATCTTCAGACGAAAAAACAGACAAAACAGCTGAAGCGCCCAAGCGGTCGCGCAGTCGATCGTCCTCTTCCTCCAGCCATTCAAAATCGCGCTCGTCCTCGTCTTCATCCTCTTCGGCGTCATCCGTCGGTCGTCTGGACAACGACGGTGGCAACATCTCAGACGGCAATGAACGGTCGGACAAAGAAGATCCCTACCTGACAGCCAAGCCGTCCTGGATCAACGGAGACGAAGATAAGGGAGCAGGGACTGAAAAGCGTCAACAGCAGCAAAAGCAGCACCAGCAGCACCAGCACCAATCGCGTCGCCTTCGTCGCAGTCAGAAAGAGCCACCAAACATCGTGGCCCTTCGACGCCGACTGTACATGTACGACAGCACCGTGATGTTGGGCCGATCGATGAACGAGGAGCGACGCGAACGAATGTACCTGCGAGGCGGTCTGGGCGCCGGCGATACAGAGGGATATCCTCCCAGCAAGCCGCAGAGGCACAATCGGCGTGGCCAACAACAGCAGCAGCAGAGGGAGCGGCCATCGACTGCGGTGGAGGCCGAGCGACTCACTGACCGGTACCGGGACATCAACCAGGACACCCGCCAGCTGCTGGAGAAGTGGCGCCAGGAGAGCAGCAACGACAACAACAAAAACGGTGGTAGCGGCGGCGGCGGCGGCGGCGACTCCTCTAGTCGATCGGCTCGACCCGTGAGTGGTCGTTCAGGCTCCGGCGGGTATCCACGACCGAGATCTCAGCATCATCAACAGCAGCAGCGGCAGCCGCAGCCGCAGCCTCCGCCGTACCGCCGCCCACAGAGTGGCAGCCGTTTCCTCGACTATTTTCCCAACAACGTCAGCGGCAGCGGCGCGGGCGGCAAAGATCAAACTAAGCGGCAGCAGCGACCAGCAACAGCAGCCGTCGACAACGAGGAGGTCGGACGTCGTCGGGGTCGACGCAGATCGAGGTCCAGAAGACGCGGCCTCGGTTACCACTGGGGCTATCGATGAGTAATGAAATAATAATATTAATAACAATCAGCACTCGATTATACATAAATCGATGCTTTACCCCGTTCTATAAAATTCTTATCTTTTTTATACGTATAAAAGATACCCAATCCAGTGGGCCCATTTACGCGAGTGTAAGCCAGATTGATTGTTGGTGGTTAGCCACTGTTTTATCTTTATATGCACTCACTGTCTATCACGAAAGACACGTCTAAGTGCCTTAATGCTGCTCAAGCCACTGTTTCTAATAATTTTCTAAAGAAAACTACATTACGTGCGAGTTCCAGGTATAAATGTTCATCCAAAAGGGACAGGAATTGGTCGATCTTTTATTTGGAGCACATTTGGCTCGTAAACTATCAATCTTAATAGCTCCTGGCTGGGAAGTAAACCGAGAATAGAATAAAAAAATTTTTAACGGAATTTTGATTTGCACACCTGTAAAAGGCATTGCGAAATCGCTGCAATTTGTTTATTACACGCATGGAAATCAGATTTTATCATAAGAAAGCAATTAGACCCCCAGTACTGCATTGGCGCAGGCAGAGTGAGCGTGTCTGTGGGGGGGCCGCGCCCCCAATCGCCACCTAGAGACAGGGGCGCCCACCAAGAGACAGGGGCGCCCACCAAGAGACAGGGGCGCCCACCAAAAGACAGGGGCGCCCACCAAGAGACAGGGGCGCCCAACAAGAGACAGGGGCGCTCACCAAGAGACAGGGGCGCCCACCAAGAGACAGGGGCGCCAACCAAGAGACAGGGCGCGCCCACCAAGAGACAGGGGTGCCCACACAGAGGCAAGGGCACCCACCAAGAGAAAGGGGCGCCCACTAAGAGACAGTGGCGCCCACCAAGAGACAGGGGCGCGCCCACCAAGAGACAGGGGCGCCCACAAAGAGACAGGGGCGCACCACCAAGAGACAGGGGCGCCCACAAAGAGACAGGAGGCGCCCACCAAGAGACAGGGGCGCCCACAAAGAGACAGGGGCGCCCACCAAGAGACAGGGGCGCAAGAGACAGGAGCGCCCGCCAAGAGACAGGGGCGCCCACAAGAGACAGGGGCGCCCACCAAGAGACAGGGGCGCCCAACAAGAGACAGGGGCGCCCACAAAGAGACAGGAGGCGCCCACCAAGAGACAGGGGCGCCCACAAAGAGACAGGAGGCGCCCACCAAGAGACAGGGGCGCCCACAAGAGACAGGGGCCCACTAAGAGACAGGGGCGCCCACCAAGAGACAGGGGCGCCCACAAAGAGACAGGAGGCGCCCACCAAGAGACAGGGGCGCCCACAAAGAGACAGGGGCACCAGCTAAGAGACAGGGGCGCCCACAAAGAGACAGGAGGCGCCCACCAAGAGACAGGGGCGCCCACCAAGAGACAGGGGCGCCCACCAAGAGACAGGGGCGCCCAACAAGAGACAGGAGCGCCCGCCAAGAGACAGGAGGCGCCCACCAAGAGACAGGGGCGCCCACCATGAGACAGGGGCGCCCAACAAGAGACAGGAGCGCCCGCCAAGAGACAGGAGGCGCCCACCAAGAGACAGGGGCGCCCACCAAGAGACAGGAGGCGCCCACCAAGAGACAGGGGCGCCCACAAAGAGACAGGAGGCGCCCACCAAGAGACAGGGGCGCCCACAAAGAGACAGGGGCGCCCACTAAGAGACAGGGGCGCCCACCAAGAGACAGTGGCGCCCACCAAGAGACAGGGGCGCCCACCAAGAGACAGGGGCGCCCACAAAGAGACAGGTGCGCAAACCAAGAGACAGGGGCGCCCACCAAGAGACAGGGGTGCCCACACAGAGGCAAGGGCACCCACCAAGAGACAGTGGCGCCCAACAAGAGACAGGGGCGCCCACCAAGAGACAGGGGCGCCCACCAAGAGACAGGAGGCGCCCACCAAGAGACAGGGGCGCCCACAAAGAGACAGGAGGCGCCCACCAAGAGACAGGGGCGCCCACAAAGAGACAGGGGCACCCACTAAGAGACAGGGGCGCCCACCAAGAGACAGGGGCGCCCACAAAGAGACAGGAGGCGCCCACCAAGAGACAGGGGCGCCCACAAAGAGACAGGGGCACCAGCTAAGAGACAGGGGCGCCCACAAAGAGACAGGAGGCGCCCACCAAGAGACAGGGGCGCCCACAAAGAGACAGGGGCGCCCACCAAGAGACAGGGGCGCCCAACAAGAGACAGGAGCGCCCGCCAAGAGACAGGAGGCGCCCACCAAGAGACAGGGGCGCCCACCAAGAGACAGGGGCGCCCAACAAGAGACAGGAGCGCCCGCCAAGAGACAGGAGGCGCCCACCAAGAGACAGGGGCGCCCACCAAGAGACAGGAGGCGCCCACCAAGAGACAGGGGCGCCCACAAAGAGACAGGAGGCGCCCACCAAGAGACAGGGGCGCCCACAAAGAGACAGGGGCGCCCACTAAGAGACAGGGGCGCCCACCAAGAGACAGGGGCGCCCACCAAGAGACAGGGGCGCCCACCAAGAGACAGGGGCGCCCACAAGAGACAGGGCGCAAACAAGAGACAGGGGCGCCCACCAAGAGACAGGGGCGCCCACACAAGAGACAGGGGCGCCCACCAAGAGACAGGGGCGCCCACCAAGAGACAGGGGCGCCCACCAAGAGACAGGGGCGCCCACCAAGAGACAGGGGCGCCCACCAAGAGACAGGGGCGCCCACAAGAGACAGGGGCGCCCACCAAGAGACAGGGCGCGCCCACCAAGAGACAGGGGCGCCCACCAAGAGACAGGGGCGCCCACCAAGAGACAGGGGCGCCCACAAGAGACAGGGGCGCCAACCAAGAGACAGGGCGCGCCCACCAAGAGACAGGGGTGCCCACACAGAGGCAAGGGCACCCACCAAGAGACAGTGGCGCCCAACAAGAGACAGGGGCGCCCACCAAGAGACAGGGGCGCCCACCAAGAGACAGGAGGCGCCCACCAAGAGACAGGGGCGCCCACAAAGAGACAGGAGGCGCCCACCAAGAGACAGGGGCGCCCACAAAGAGACAGGGGCACCCACTAAGAGACAGGGGCGCCCACCAAGAGACAGGGGCGCCCACAAGAGACAGGGGCGCCCACCAAGAGACAGGGGCGCCCACCAAGAGACAGGGGCGCCCAACAAGAGACAGGGGCGCCCACCAAGAGACAGGGCGCGCCCACCAAGAGACAGGGGCGCCCACCAAGAGACAGGAGCGCCCGCCCAGAGACAGGGGCGCCCACAAAGAGACAGTGGCGCCCACCAAGAGACAGGGGCGCCCACCAAGAGACAGGGGCGCCCACCAAGAGACAGGGGTGCCCACACAGAGGCAAGGGCACCCACCAAGAGAAAGGGGCGCCCACCAAGAGACAGTGGCGCCCAACAAGAGACAGGGGCGCCCACCAAGAGACAGGGGCGCCCACCAAGAGACAGGGGCGCCCACAAGAGACAGGGCGCCCACCAAGAGACAGGGGCGCCCACCAAGAGACAGGGGCGCCCACAAAGAGACAGGTGCGCAAACCAAGAGACAGGGGCGCCCACCAAGAGACAGGGGCGCCCACCAAGAGACAGGAGCGCCCGCCAAGAGACAGGGGCGCCCACCAAGAGACAGGAGCGCCCGCCAAGAGACAGGGGCGCCCACCAAGAGACAGGGGCGCCCACCAAGAGACAGGGGCGCCCACCAAGAGACAGGGGCGCCCACCAAGAGACAGGGGCGCCCACCAAGAGACAGTGGCGCCCACCAAGAGACAGGGGCGCCCAACAAGAGACAGGAGCGCCCGCCAAGAGACAGGAGGCGCCCACCAAGAGACAGGGGCGCCCACCAAGAGACAGGAGGCGCCCACCAAGAGACAGGGGCGCCAAACCAAGAGACAGGGGCGCCCGCCAAGAGACAGGGGCGCCCACCAAGAGACAGGGGCGCCCGCCAAGAGACAGGGGCGCCCACAAAGAGACAGGAGGCGCCCACCAAGAGACAGGGGCGCCCACAAAGAGACAGGAGGCGCCCACCAAGAGACAGGGGCGCCCACAAAGAGACAGGTGCGCAAACCAAGAGACAGGGGCGCCCACCAAGAGACAGGGGCGCCCACCAAGAGACAGGGGCGCCCACCAAGAGACAGGGGCGCCACCAAGAGACAGGGGCGCCCACCAAGAGACAGGGGCG
Organism: Macrostomum lignano; assembly: GCA_002269645.1. Lineage (NCBI taxonomy): Eukaryota > Metazoa > Platyhelminthes > Macrostomidae > Macrostomum > Macrostomum lignano. The sequence continues at coordinate 165,321 of NIVC01000277.1, forward strand.
CCCACCAAGAGACAGGAGCGCCCGCCAAGAGACAGGGGCGCCCACCAAGAGACAGGGGCGCCCACCAAGAGACAGGGGCGCCCACCAAGAGACAGGGGCGCAAACCAAGAGACAGGGGCGCCCACCAAGAGACAGGGGCGCCCACCAAGAGACAGGGGCGCCCGCCAAGAGACAGGGGCGCCCACAAAGAGACAGGAGGCGCCCACCAAGAGACAGGGGCGCCCACAAAGAGACAGGAGGCGCCCACCAAGAGACAGGGGCGCCCACAAAGAGACAGGTGCGCAAACCAAGAGACAGGGGCGCCCACCAAGAGACAGGGGCGCCCACCAAGAGACAGGGGCGCAAACCAAGAGACAGGGGCGCCCACCAAGAGACAGGAGCGCCCGCCCAGAGACAGGAGGCGCCCACCAAGAGACAGGGGCGCCCACCAAGAGACAGGGGCGCCCACCAAGAGACAGGGGCGCCCAACAAGAGACAGGGGCGCCCACCAAGAGACAGGGCGCGCCCACCAAGAGACAGGGGCGCCAACCAAGAGACAGGAGCGCCCGCCCAGAGACAGGAGGCGCCCACCAAGAGACAGGGGCGCCCACCAAGAGACAGGGGCGCCCACCAAGAGACAGGGGCGCCCACCAAGAGACAGGGCGCGCCCACCAAGAAACAGGGGCGCCCACCAAGAGACAGGGGCGCCCACCAAGAGACAGGGGCGCCCACCAAGAGACAGGGGCGCCCACCAAGAGACAGGGGCGCCCACCAAGAGACAGGGGCGCCCACCAAGAGACAGGGGCGCCCACCAAGAGACAGGGGCGCCAACCAAGAGACAGGGCGCGCCCACCAAGAGACAGGGGTGCCCACACAGAGGCAAGGGCACCCACCAAGAGACAGGGGCGCCCACCAAGAGACAGTGGCGCCCACCAAGAGACAGGGGCGCCCACCAAGAGAAAGGGGCGCGCCCACCAAGAGACAGGGGCGCCCACCAAGAGAAAGGGGCACCCACCAAGAGAAAGGGGCGCCCACCAAGAGACAGAGGCGCCCACCAAGAGACAGTGGCGCCCACCAAGAGACAGGGGCGCCCACCAAGAGACAGGGGCGCCCACCAAGAGACAGGGGCGCCCGCCAAGAGACAGGAGCGCCCGCCAAGAGACAGGGCGCCCACCAAGAGACAGGGGCGCCCACCAAGAGACAGGGGCGCCCAACAAGAGACAGGGGCGCCCACCAAGAGACAGGGGCGCGCCCACCAAGAGACAGGGGCGCCCACAAAGAGACAGGTGCGCAAATCAAGAGACAGGGGCGCCACAAGAGACAGGGGCGCCCACCAAGAGACAGGGGCGCCACAAGAGACAGGGGCGCCCACCAAAGAGACAGGAGCGCCCGCCAAGAGACAGGGGCGCCCACCAAGAGACAGGGGCGCCCACCAAGAGACAGGGGCGCCCACCAAGAGACAGTGGCGCCCACCAAGAGACAGGGGCGCCCACCAAGAGACAGGGGCGCCCACAAAGAGACAGGTGCGCAAACCAAGAGACAGGGGCGCCCACCAAGAGACAGGGGCGCCCACAAAGAGACAGGGGCGCCCACCAAGAGACAGGGGCGCCCACAAAGAGACAGGGGCGCCCACTAAGAGACAGGGGCGCCCACCAAGAGACAGGGGCGCCCACAAGAGACAGGGGCGCCACCAAGAGACAGGGCGCCCACAAGAGACAGGGCGCCACCAAGAGACAGGGGCGCCCACCAAGAGACAGGGGCGCCCAACAAGAGACAGGGGCGCCAACCAAGAGAAAGGGCGCGCCCACCAAGAGACAGGGGTGCCCACACAGAGGCAAGGGCACCCACCAGGAGACAGTGGCGCCCAACAAGAGACAGGGGCGCCCACCAAGAGACAGGGGCGCCCACTAAGAGACAGGGGCGCCCACCAAGAGACAGGGGCGCCCACCAAGAGACAGGGGCGCCCACAAGAGACAGGGGCGCCCACCAAGAGACAGGGGCGCCCGCCAAGAGACAGGGCGCCACAAGAGACAGGGCGCCCACCAAGAGACAGGGGCGCCACAAAGAGACAGGAGGCGCCCACCAAGAGACAGGGGGCCCACAGAGAGCAGGGGCGCCCACAAGAGAAAGGGCGCCCACAAGAGACAGTGGGCGCCCACCAAGAGACAGGGGCGCCCACCAAGAGACAGGGGCGCCCACAAGAGACAGGCGCGCAACCAAGAGACAGGGGCGCCCACCAAGAGACAGGGCGCCCACAAAGAGACAGGGCGCCCACCAAGAGACAGGGGCCCCACAAGAGACAGGGCGCGCCCACCAAGAGACAGGGGCGCCCACCAAGAGACAGGGGCGCCCACCAAGAGGACAGGGCGCCCACAAGAGACAGGGCGCCCACCAAGAGACAGGGGCGCCCACCAAGAGACAGGGGCGCACAGCCCGCCCCACCAAGAGACAGGGGCCCCACAAGAGACAGGGCGCCCACAAGAGACAGGGGCGCCCACAAGAGACAGGGGCGCCCAACCAAGAGACAGGGGCGCCCACCAAGAGACAGGGGCGCCCACAAGAGAAGGGGCCGCCCACCAAGAGACAGTGGCGCCCAACCAAGAGACAGGGCGCGCCCACAAGAGACAGGGGCGCCCACAAGAGACAGGGGCGCCCACCAAGAGACAGGGGGCGCCCACCAAGAGACAGGGGCGCCCACCAAGAGACAGTGGCGCCCACAAGAGACAGGGGGCCAACCAAGAAGGACAGGGGCGCCCACCAAGAGACAGGAGGCGCCCACCAAGAGACAGGGGCGCCCACCAAAGAGACAGGGGCGCCCACAAGAGACAGGGGTGCCCACACAGAGGAGGGCACCCACCAAGAGACAGGGGCGCCCACCAAGAGACAGGGGCGCCCACAAGAGACAGGGGCGCCCACCAAGAGACAGGGGCCCACAAGAGACAGGGCGCCCACCAAGAGACAGGGGCGCCCACCAAGAGACAGGGCGCCCACAAGAGACAGGGGCGCCCACCAAGAGACAGGGGCGCCCACCAAGAGACAGGGCGCCCACCAAGAGACAAGGGCGCCCACCAAGAGACAGGGGCGCCCACCAAGAGACAGGGCGCCCACCAAGAGACGGGGCGCCCACAACAGGACAGGGGGCGCCCACCAAGAGACAGGGGCGCCCACCAAGAAGACAGGGGGCGCCACCAAGAGACAGGAGGCCGCCCACAAGAGACAGGGGCGCCACAAGAGACAGGGCGCCCACCAAGAGACAGGGGCGCCCACCAAGAGACAGGGGCGCCCACAAGAGACAGGGGCGCCCCACAAGAGACAGGGGCGC
>NIVC01000277.1:171591-196591 GCA_002269645.1 Macrostomum lignano
TTTTTCTTCAACAAGGCAGTCACGCGAGTTTGAAATCAGTCTTATTGAGAGGCTTTTTGAACCGGAAAAGTTGAGCGTCCGGGTTCTGGAGATAAGCCATGATGAAGAAGAGGTTAAATATTGATTCTGCTTGGAACAGACTGATCCTCGCAATACTCTGGTCACAGGACCCAGTTAATTCTGGTCACTTCTAGTCACCTTACTGACTGTGATCGCCCTCAGATTCACTTCTGTTGCATTTTTCTACCTTAGTGAATTTGACCTCTTTCGTCACTCTTGTCACTCAGGTCATTCGGGTCATTCGGGTCACTCTGATCACTCAGGGTCAATCTTGTCACTCTGGGTCAATCTTGTCACTTTGGGTCAATCTTGTCACTCTGGTCACTCTGGTCACTCTGGTCACTCTGGTCACCTGACTCTCTACCCGAATTTCTACCTGACTGTCTACCTGACTGTCTACCTGACTGTCTACCTGACTGTCTACCTGACTGTCTACCTGACTGTCTACCTGACTGTCTACCTGACTGTCTACCTGACTGTCTACCTGACTGCCTAACTGACTGTCTACCTGACTGTCTACCTGACTGTCTACCTGACCGTCTACCCGACTGACTATCTAACTGTCTACCCGACTGTCTACCTGAATGTTTACCTGACTGTCTACGCAACTGTCTACCCAACTGTCTAGCCGACTGCCTACCTGACTGTCCACCTGACTATCTACCTGACTGTCTACCCGACTGCACTTTTATAAGTGCAGTTATAAAAGTGCAGTCGTGCTAGGGTTTTTTTCTACCCGACTGTCTATCTGACTGTCTACCCGACTGTCTATCTGACTGTCTACCTGACTGTCTACCCGACTGTCTACCTGATTGTGTACCTAACTGTCTACCTAACGGTCAACTCAAATTTCTATCTAACTGTCTACCGTCTACCCGACTCGACTGTCTTCTACTTAACTATCTACCATTAGAATGCCTACTGAACTGCACGCTTGAATATATCTACTCAAATGTCTTCAAAATCTTTTGCGAGGTTTTTCAAAGATTCACTGTCGCCCATCAATGATGCACAGATATTCATAGTAAAACAATGTTTAGCAAACCTCAATAGCCAAGCAATGGTTGCTGTTGCAGCAGGTCCTGAAATCCCTGCCATCCCGTCCGTTTGCCCTTTTTTTCTTAAAAACATCTCAAAATATCCCAGGTTTAATGCATTGGTACACAGGGCTGCGATGAACCAGTCAGGTGACTTATCTGAGCAGAAGTGCACGCAGATAAAGGGTCAACTTATTCGCTGTCTTAAGTCCTCAGCTGCTCAAGCTGTATCAAAGAAGTAGATCTGCAAAAATATTTACTAATTGGACCAAATCGGATGGAATTAATTAATCAATGCAGGAGAGCATGACACATTTGATTGGATTTCTGGCTGACTGGATTTGCGTGGGTAAAGAGAGTTATTACTCCAAACTAGGATTTAAACATAGATAGATAGATAGATAGATAGATAGATAGATAGATAGATAGATAGATAGATAGATAGATAGATAGATAGATAGATAGATGGATAGATAGATAGATAGATAGATAGATAGATAGATAGATAGATAGATAGATAGATAGATAGATAGATAGATAGATAGATAGATAGATAGATAGATAGATAGATAGATAGATAGATAGATAGATAGATAGATAGATAGATAGATAGATAGATAGATAGATAGATAGATAGACAGATAGATAGATAGATAGATAGATAGACAGATAGATAGATAGATAGATAGATAGATGGATAGATAGATAGATAGATAGATAGATAGATAGATAGATAGATAGATAGATAGATAGATAGATAGATAGATAGATAGATAGATAGATAGATAGATAGATAGATAGATAGATAGATAGATAGATAGATAGATGGATAGATAGATAGATAGATAGATAGATAGATAGATAGATAGATAGATAGATAGATAGATAGATAGATAGATAGATAGATAGATAGATAGATAGATAGATAGATAGATAGATAGATAGATAGATAGATTGATAGATAGATAGATAGATAGATAGATAGATAGATAGATAGATAGATAGATAGATAGACAGATAGATAGATAGATAGATAGATAGATAGACAGATAGATAGATAGATAGATAGATAGATGGATAGATAGATAGATAGATAGATAGATAGATAGATAGATAGATAGATAGATAGATAGATAGATAGATAGATAGATAGATAGATAGATAGATAGATAGATAGATAGATAGATAGATAGATAGATAGATAGATAGATAGATAGATAGATAGATAGATAGATAGATAGATAGATAGATAGATAGATAGATAGATAGATAGATAGATAGATAGATAGATAGATAGATAGATAGATAGATAGATAGATAGATAGATAGATAGATAGATAGATAGATAGATAGATAGATAGATAGATAGATAGATAGATAGATAGATGATAGATAGATAGATAGATAGATAGATAGATAGATAGATAGATAGATAGATAGATAGATAGATAGATAGATAGATAGATAGATAGATAGATAGATAGATAGATAGATAGATAGATAGATAGATAGATAGATAGATAGATAGATAGATAGATAGATAGATAGATAGATAGATAGATAGATCATAAGGCAGTTTGAAACTGCAAACCACGCACTCGGAAGATATTGAAGGTTACCAGTTGTCGAATGTTCGAAAAAAACCGATATTTCGGCCAGACTGGGCCTTCGTCAGGGTTTATTTATTCGGGTTTAAAAACAAATATATTGGCAGTGAAGTTATTGTAACATAATTTCAATATATATATATGCGACTTTTGGGGGTGCACTGAGCAGTGTTGAGTAAAGATGTGTACGCATAATTAGTTAAAAACGTGAGTTGAAGCACGCTGATTGGTTAAAGATTGGCAGCTTAAAGCCTTGCACAAAAAATATTAAAGATGTTAGGTGCTATAGAAAAACAGATTTAGAGCGTAGAAGTGTATGAATAAGCATCTTGAAAAGTTCAACAAATAAGTTATTTACGCCCGTAGAATTGAGAACAAATATTAAATTAAAACAGAGCACTGAGAACTTTGAGAACTGAGAAAATTGAGTCGCCAGGCAGGCCACTAGTTGCAGTTGGCGGCGTCTGGTCACAGATCGCCGCCTGCACAGCCCCTGGTCACAGGCGACTGGGCACTGCAGATCAGTTGAGGCTAGATTATCAGTAGTAGTAGCACTAGTAGTTGCAGTAGTAGCTCGTAGTAGTAGTAATGGAAGTAGTAGTAGTACAAGTATTAGTAGAGTAGTAGTAGAGCAGTCGTAGGCGTAGTCGTAGTAGAGACGTACTGGTAAGCAGTTATTTGAAGTAGCCAGGCAGGCCACTAGTTGCAGTTGGCGGCGTCTGGTCACAGATCGCCGCCTGCACAGCCCCTGGTCACAGGCGACTGGGCACTGCAGATCAGTTGAAGCTAGATTTTCAGTAGTAGTAGCACTAGTAGTTGCAGTAGTAGCTCGTAGTAGTAGTAATGGAAGTAGTAGTAGTACAAGTATTAGTAGAGTAGTAGTAGAGCAGTCGTAGGCGTAGTCGTAGTAGAGACGTACTGGTAAGCAGTTATTTGAAGTAGCCAGGCAGGCCACTAGTCGCAGTTGGCGGCGTCTGGTCACAGATCGCCGCCTGCACAGCCCCTGGTCACAGGCGACTGGGCACTGCGGATCAGTTGAAGCTAGATTTTCAGTAGTAGTAGCACTAGTAGTTGCAGTAGTAGTAGTAGTGGTAGTAGAGTAGTAGTAGTACAGTCGTAGTCGTAGCCGTAGTCGTAGTAGTGTCGTGATTTCTGGCTGACTGGATTTGCGTGGGTAAAGAGAGTTATTACTCCAAACTAGGATTTAAACATAGATAGATAGATAGATAGATAGATAGATAGATAGATAGATAGATAGATAGATAGATAGATAGATAGATAGATAGATAGATGGATAGATAGATAGATAGATAGATAGATAGATAGATAGATAGATAGATAGATAGATAGATAGATAGATAGATAGATAGATAGATAGATAGATAGATAGATAGATAGATAGATAGATAGATAGATAGATAGATAGATAGATAGATAGATAGATCGATAGATAGATAGATAGATAGATAGATAGATAGATAGATAGATAGATAGATAGATAGATAGATAGATAGATAGATAGATAGATAGATAGATAGATAGATAGATAGATAGATAGATAGATAGATAGATAGATAGATAGATAGATAGATAGATAGATAGATAGATAGATAGATAGATAGATAGATAGATAGATAGATAGATAGATAGATAGATAGATAGATAGATAGATAGATAGATAGATAGATAGATAGATAGATAGATAGATAGATAGATAGATAGATAGATAGATAGATAGATAGATAGATAGATAGATAGATAGATAGATAGATAGATAGATAGATAGATAGATAGATAGATAGATAGATAGATAGATAGATAGATAGATAGATAGATAGATAGATAGATAGATAGATAGATAGATAGATAGATAGATAGATAGATAGATAGATAGATAGATAGATAGATAGATAGATAGATAGATAGATAGATAGATAGATAGATAGATAGATAGATAGATAGATAGATAGATAGATAGATAGATAGATAGATAGATAGATAGATAGATAGATAGATAGATAGATAGATAGATAGATAGATAGATAGATAGATAGATAGATAGATAGATAGATAGATAGATAGATAGATAGATAGATAGATAGATAGATAGATAGATAGATAGATAGATAGATAGATAGATAGATAGATAGATAGATAGATAGATAGATAGATAGATAGATAGATAGATAGATAGATAGATAGATAGATAGATAGATAGATAGATAGATAGATAGATAGATAGATAGATAGATAGATAGATAGATAGATAGATAGATAGATAGATAGATAGATAGATAGATAGATAGATAGATAGATAGATAGATAGATAGATAGATAGATAGATAGATAGATAGATAGATAGATAGATAGATAGATAGATAGATAGATAGATAGATAGATAGATAGATAGATAGATAGATAGATAGATAGATAGATAGATAGATAGATAGATAGATAGATAGATAGATAGATAGATAGATAGATAGATAGATAGATAGATAGATAGATAGATAGATAGATAGATAGATAGATAGATAGATAGATAGATAGATAGATAGATAGATAGATAGATAGATAGATAGATAGATAGATAGATAGATAGATAGATAGATAGATAGATAGATAGATAGATAGATAGATAGATAGATAGATAGATAGATAGATAGATAGATAGATAGATAGATAGATAGATAGATAGATAGATAGATAGATAGATAGATAGATAGATAGATAGATAGATAGATAGATAGATAGATAGATAGATAGATAGATAGATAGATAGATAGATAGATAGATAGATAGATAGATAGATAGATAGATAGATAGATAGATAGATAGATAGATAGATAGATAGATAGATAGATAGATAGATAGATAGATAGATAGATAGATAGATAGATAGATAGATAGATAGATAGATAGATAGATAGATAGATAGATAGATAGATAGATAGATAGATAGATAGATAGATAGATAGATAGATAGATAGATAGATAGATAGATAGATAGATAGATAGATAGATAGATAGATAGATAGATAGATAGATAGATAGATAGATAGATAGATAGATAGATAGATAGATAGATAGATAGATAGATAGATAGATAGATAGATAGATAGATAGATAGATAGATAGATAGATAGATAGATAGATAGATAGATAGATAGATAGATAGATAGATAGATAGATAGATAGATAGATAGATAGATAGATAGATAGATAGATAGATAGATAGATAGATAGATAGATAGATAGATAGATAGATAGATAGATAGATAGATAGATAGATAGATAGATAGATAGATAGATAGATAGATAGATAGATAGATAGATAGATAGATAGATAGATAGATAGATAGATAGATAGATAGATAGATAGATAGATAGATAGATAGATAGATAGATAGATAGATAGATAGATAGATAGATAGATAGATAGATAGATAGATAGATAGATAGATAGATAGATAGATAGATAGATAGATAGATAGATAGATAGATAGATAGATAGATAGATAGATAGATAGATAGATAGATAGATAGATAGATAGATAGATAGATAGATAGATAGATAGATAGATAGATAGATAGATAGATAGATAGATAGATAGATAGATAGATAGATAGATAGATAGATAGATAGATAGATAGATAGATAGATAGATAGATAGATAGATAGATAGATAGATAGATAGATAGATAGATAGATAGATAGATAGATAGATAGATAGATAGATAGATAGATAGATAGATAGATAGATAGATAGATAGATAGATAGATAGATAGATAGATAGATAGATAGATAGATAGATAGATAGATAGATAGATAGATAGATAGATAGATAGATAGATAGATAGATAGATAGATAGATAGATAGATAGATAGATAGATAGATAGATAGATAGATAGATAGATAGATAGATAGATAGATAGATAGATAGATAGATAGATAGATAGATAGATAGATAGATAGATAGATAGATAGATAGATAGATAGATAGATAGATAGATAGATAGATAGATAGATAGATAGATAGATAGATAGATAGATAGATAGATAGATAGATAGATAGATAGATAGATAGATAGATAGATAGATAGATAGATAGATAGATAGATAGATAGATAGATAGATAGATAGATAGATAGATAGATAGATAGATAGATAGATAGATAGATAGATAGATAGATAGATAGATAGATAGATAGATAGATAGATAGATAGATAGATAGATAGATAGATAGATAGATAGATAGATAGATAGATAGATAGATAGATAGATAGATAGATAGATAGATAGATAGATAGATAGATAGATAGATAGATAGATAGATAGATAGATAGATAGATAGATAGATAGATAGATAGATAGATAGATAGATAGATAGATAGATAGATAGATAGATAGATAGATAGATAGATAGATAGATAGATAGATAGATAGATAGATAGATAGATAGATAGATAGATAGATAGATAGATAGATAGATAGATAGATAGATAGATAGATAGATAGATAGATAGATAGATAGATAGATAGATAGATAGATAGATAGATAGATAGATAGATAGATAGATAGATAGATAGATAGATAGATAGATAGATAGATAGATAGATAGATAGATAGATAGATAGATAGATAGATAGATAGATAGATAGATAGATAGATAGATAGATAGATAGATAGATAGATAGATAGATAGATAGATAGATAGATAGATAGATAGATAGATAGATAGATAGATAGATAGATAGATAGATAGATAGATAGATAGATAGATAGATAGATAGATAGATAGATAGATAGATAGATAGATAGATAGATAGATAGATAGATAGATAGATAGATAGATAGATAGATAGATAGATAGATAGATAGATAGATAGATAGATAGATAGATAGATAGATAGATAGATAGATAGATAGATAGATAGATAGATAGATAGATAGATAGATAGATAGATAGATAGATAGATAGATAGATAGATAGATAGATAGATAGATAGATAGATAGATAGATAGATAGATAGATAGATAGATAGATAGATAGATAGATAGATAGATAGATAGATAGATAGATAGATAGATAGATAGATAGATAGATAGATAGATAGATAGATAGATAGATAGATAGATAGATAGATAGATAGATAGATAGATAGATAGATAGATAGATAGATAGATAGATAGATAGATAGATAGATAGATAGATAGATAGATAGATAGATAGATAGATAGATAGATAGATAGATAGATAGATAGATAGATAGATAGATAGATAGATAGATAGATAGATAGATAGATAGATAGATAGATAGATAGATAGATAGATAGATAGATAGATAGATAGATAGATAGATAGATAGATAGATAGATAGATAGATAGATAGATAGATAGATAGATAGATAGATAGATAGATAGATAGATAGATAGATAGATAGATAGATAGATAGATAGATAGATAGATAGATAGATAGATAGATAGATAGATAGATAGATAGATAGATAGATAGATAGATAGATAGATAGATAGATAGATAGATAGATAGATAGATAGATAGATAGATAGATAGATAGATAGATAGATAGATAGATAGATAGATAGATAGATAGATAGATAGATAGATAGATAGATAGATAGATAGATAGATAGATAGATAGATAGATAGATAGATAGATAGATAGATAGATAGATAGATAGATAGATAGATAGATAGATAGATAGATAGATAGATAGATAGATAGATAGATAGATAGATAGATAGATAGATAGATAGATAGATAGATAGATAGATAGATAGATAGATAGATAGATAGATAGATAGATAGATAGATAGATAGATAGATAGATAGATAGATAGATAGATAGATAGATAGATAGATAGATAGATAGATAGATAGATAGATAGATAGATAGATAGATAGATAGATAGATAGATAGATAGATAGATAGATAGATAGATAGATAGATAGATAGATAGATAGATAGATAGATAGATAGATAGATAGATAGATAGATAGATAGATAGATAGATAGATAGATAGATAGATAGATAGATAGATAGATAGATAGATAGATAGATAGATAGATAGATAGATAGATAGATAGATAGATAGATAGATAGATAGATAGATAGATAGATAGATAGATAGATAGATAGATAGATAGATAGATAGATAGATAGATAGATAGATAGATAGATAGATAGATAGATAGATAGATAGATAGATAGATAGATAGATAGATAGATAGATAGATAGATAGATAGATAGATAGATAGATAGATAGATAGATAGTAGATAGATAGATAGATAGATAGAGATTAAGTGCTTTAGAAAGCACTTACACAACTGAAGCCTCTAACTGTCTACCCAGCTTGAGCATCATTAGTATCTAAAAATAAATTTGAGAAGCACTGTTACGTTCTCGAAACTGCATCCCTGTGATGCGACACTTGTTCATGATAGACAATGCGAAAAGAATGAGAGACGTTAGGGGTAGACAATTAGGTTGACAGTGTAGCTCGTAGTAGATAGTAGGGGTAGACAGTGTGGTAGACAGTGTGGTAGAACAATGGGGTAGATAGTAGGATTGACAGTGGGGTGGACAGTGATGTACATAGTGGTGTTGACAGCATGATTGACCGTTTGACAGTGGGTAGACGGTGGGGTAGACAGTGGGTAGACGGTGGGGTAGACAGTGGGTAGACAGTGGGGTAGACGGTGGGGTAGACAGTGGGTAGACAGTGGGGTAGACAGTGGAGTAGACAGTGGGGTAGACAGTGGGGTAGACAGTGGAGTAGACAGTGTGGTAGACAGTTGGGTAGACAGTGGGGTAGACAGTGGGGTAGACAGTGGAGTAGACAGTGGGGTAGACAGTGGGGTAGACAGTGGAGTAGACAGTGGGGTAGACAGTGGGGTAGACAGTGGAGTAGACAGTGTGGAAGAAAGGTGTAGGTTCGTAAAGTCTGAGAGAGTTGAAGGGTCGCGACAGCGGGTTGCTCAAAAGTTTCTCCACAAAAGATCCCACAAAAAAGCTCGGAAGGCAACGCGTTGTAAAAAAAATCGGACAGTGTTAAAAGCAGAGAAATTCTTATTTGGTTCAGCAAAAGAAAAACGTTGAAGAATAGTCAGGCTCGAGGCGCAGAGAAAAAAAACTGACGCAGTCAGCATATTAACCGCTGCGCAAGGCTCAGGGTTGATGCCATTCGAGTATGAAAACTGATTACGGAAAATTATTTTTATACCTCTTGTTCGTGACGGCGGGTCGACGGAAAAGCAATCGTTTCTAAGAAACTATTCACCCAGCGATTTCTAAGAAAAAACTGTTAAATGCGCCGTTTCGATGGCCGCCTTTGTCTGCCTGGCGGCTGTGGTGGCCTTCGCCGACTTTGTCGTGGCGCGGCGCTGCCCCAGGTGCCGCAGAACATCGGCACGAACGGCCGCCTTGGCCCGGTGCCGTCGACAATCAAGGAGCTGCCGCAGGAGTCGTCGTCGTTGTTGTCGAGAAAGTCGAAGTCGTTATTAAAGCCGCCGTTGTCGAGATTCCGTCGGTGAACGCGCGGCAGCGGCCCGACATCGACATCGTCGAGTTCGTCCTCGCCGTCGCTCTCACCGAAGTCGTCGTCAAGATCATCGGTTGCACCGTCGGGCTCGTGGCCGTCCGGTGGCGGCCGGTGCAGCGGCTTTGGCGGCTTCTGCTGGCGCCGACTGTGGTTGGTGGAGAAGCTCGTGGAGTCGGCAGGTCCTCCGAAACGCGACTGCCTCGAGCTCGGAGGCGGCGGCTGGACGGGCGCCGGCAGCGGCAGCGGCGGCTGGTCGCTGAAGCCGACAACCGGCAGCGGCTGCTTGCTGCTGTTGTTCCAGTTGTGCCAGTCGTCCAGACTTTTCTGGCCTCGACGGCGATTCGTGCTGCTAGCGGGGGTTTTCTGCTGCTGCTGCTGCTGCCTCCGCCGCCTCCGACGCTGGGCGGCAGTCGCCGATGATGATTTGTTATTTTCGTTGTCCTCCGTGCTGTCGTAGCCTTGTCTTGTCTTGTTATCCTTTTGTCGCCGGTAGGCGTGGATTACCCGAATGGTTACTCTCGTTCCCATCGGGTTTTTGACCTTGATATTGTTTAGGGAGGTGCTCTGGGTGGTCGGTCCAGAGCCACTCTGATAGGGGAAGGTTTGCCCCCGAAACATAGTTTTTACACTATGTTCGAGGGCCTCTCCCCCCCCCCCGGTTCTCTCTTTGCCGGCCGGAAGGCCGCCCGCTTGGCACCTCTTGACGGTGGAGAACCGTTGCACCAGCTGCTGTCGTAGCCTTCCTCGTATTCTTCGCCGTCGTCCTCTTCGGTGCCGTACTCTTCTGTAGGCGGCGCCGCCGCCGCTGCTGTCGCCGCCGTTCCGCCACCGCCTCGCTTGGCCGCCCCGGCGCCGCTCCCGGCACCGACAGATTTGGATTCCTCCGTGGAGTGTCCGGCGACTGCGGCCGACTTTTTCCAGCCGCTGGCCTGGCCGGCTGTCCCTCCGCCAGCGCCAGGCTGCAGCGCCTTGTTGCACAGGACGTTCCAGACCTCCTGCTGGTAGCGCCGCTTGCAGCTGTTGATCTCGGCGCGGACTGAAGCCAAGTCGATGCCGAAATCCACCGACATCAGCGGCTGGAGGGCGCGCATGCAGGGGAACGCGGCTCCGACGCCGCCAGCGGCAGTCGCTGTCGAAGATCCCGACGTCGGTTTGTTTGAAGCAGCGTCGTTGCCGCCGACTGTTGTGGGCGTTTTCGATCGGGCATTGTGCAGATTGCGGTGATAGTAGGTGGCGCTGGCGCCGCCGCCTCCGAAGCTGTTGTTGTGACCGCCGATGGGCCAGTAGCCAGGTGCGGCTCCGTGCACGCGGTGCTGGTGGTGCATTCCTTTGGCAATGCTGGTCACAGTTCTTGAACCAACAGGCACTGTTCTCGAATCTTCTCTGATGCTGGCTTTAGCGACAGAACGATTATTTGGTACTTTTATTTAACAAAAACTAATTAGCGTGAATTGCCAGTTTCTGATTTTTACAAAACGGAACCATTTCGTCTATGGCTCACCCTATCCATCTAAGACAAATTGGCGTCTGCAGTGCGTTAATAAAGAACTCAGCCAGCTGAGCTTGGGGACTTTAAAAATAACACTTCCAATTTTATTCTAGTATATTAGATATATATCGAACAGGTTAAGAGATTATCTAAAAGTTAAGTTATTATCCAACAGGTGAAAGATTATCTAACATGTAAGAGATTGTCTAACAAGTGAGTTATTATCCAACAGGTGAAAGATTATCTAACATGTAAGAGATTGTCTAACAAGTGAGTTATTATCCAACAGGTGGTGGATTATCTAACAGGTGAGAGATTATCTGACAGGTTGAGAGAATATTTAACAGGTGGGGATTATCTAACAGGTGGGGATTATCTAACAGGTGGGGATTATCTAACAGGTGGGGATTATCCAACAGGTGAGAGGTTATCTAACAGCTGTGAGATTATCTAACAGGTGAAAGATTATCTAACATGTAAGAGATTGTCTAACAAGTGAGAGATTATCTAACAGGTTGGATATTATCTAACAGCTGGGAGATTATCTAACAGCTGGGAGATTATCTAACAGCTGGGAGATTATCGAACAGCTGGGAGATTATCTAAAACAGTTGATGTGAATGTAATGAGACATGTAATGAGAGCAAAAATTATATATTTTAGATGTTAAATTTGTGTATTTTAATACGGCAGAAGTTCGCATTCGTTGATAATCCTAGCATAAAATTATAGTAGTTCTTCAGCTATTGCAAAGCACACATGTAAAGCGCTAATGTGAGTAGTATATGCATGCGCAAGTTGTAACTCTAGTGAGAAAGAGAACAAAATTAATTAGAGATGAAAAAATTTTGAAATCTCAACAAACAATATTGTTATAATATAGTTATTGATAATAGTATGGCCTATTTGAAAATATTTCATATTATCAAGCAATACTTGCTAACCTTGAATGTCTATATGTGGATGAAGTTTTGCTATTTATTTAAATGTAGTTATAATAGTACTCATAGTATTATCGAATGAGTTTCTGGCTACTTGTGCTCAGACAGGCCTAACGTTATCGTTATAAATCATAAATCATTCATCAGTCGAAGAAGCAGAGCTCGCGCCTGTCAATCACATAGGAGCCATGGCGGGACTTGATGCGCAAGTCCCGGACGGGCAGCAGGCCCGGCTGCTCGGCCGAGAACTCCAGGGTTGTCGTCCCGTACAGGTCACCGGTCGACACCTACAGAGAATGCGGAGTGGGTCAGGCCTATGTCTCACCTGTCTGTCTCACCTGTCTGTCTTACCTGTTTGTCTCACCTGTCTGTCTCACATGTCTGTCTCACCTGTCTGTCTCACCTTTCTGTCTCACCTTTCTGTCTCACCTGTCTGTCTTACCTGTTTGTCTCACCTGTCTGTCTCACCTGTCTGTCTCACCAGTCTGTCTTACCTGTCTGTCTCACCAGTCTGTCTCACCTGTCTGTCTTACCTGTTTGTCTCACCTGTCTGTCTCACCTGTCTGTCTCACCAGTCTGTCTCACCTGTCTGTCTCACCTTTCTGTCTCACCTGTCTGTCTTACCTGTTTGTCTCACCTGTCTGTCTCACCTGTTTGTCTCACCTGTTTGTCTCACCTGTCTGTCTCACCTGTCTGTCTCCCCTGTCTGTCTCACCAGTCTGTCTTACCTGTCTGTCTCACCAGTCTGTCTCACCTGTCTGTCTCACCTGTCTGTCTCACCTGTCTGTCTCACCTGTCTGTCTCACCTGTCTGTCTCACCTGTCTGTCTCACCTTTCTGTCTCACCTGTCTGTCTCACCTGTCTGTCTCACCTGTCTGTCTCACCTGTCTGTCTCACCTGTCTGTCTCACCCGTCTGTCTCACCTGTCTGTATCACCTGTCAATCTCACCCCTGTCTCACCTGTCTGTCTTACCGCTGTGTCATTGCTAGCTAATCATGTCTCGCTCGCTCCAATATCAACCCGGTCTCACCTTAATCTCACCCCAATCTCGTCCCCAATCGTACCTCTATCTCATTTAACTCTTAATCTCACCCTAGTCTAACCCTAATCTCGCCCCCAAAGTCTAGCCGGCACTCACCCCGCAGCGATCGTCCAGGGCCTTGATGTTCAAGGCGGTCTTGCCCACAGGCGATGCCCTGTAGCGCTTGTCTGCGTGCAGGTTGACCACCTTGCCGCTGTCGAGCATAACGTCCATCGACTTGCTGTAGTCGGGCTTGGACCTGTCCAGCACCAGGTCGGCGTACACCACCGGCAGGGAGCCGCTGGACTCCTCCTTGTTGCAGAACAAGCCGATGGTCTCTTTGGCGCGTCGGTGGGCCAGCTGCAAGAACCGGATCTGAGACTCAGGCAGCTCAGACTGGAAGAACACCTGAGTTCGCATCTGCAGCCAGCCGTTGTCAGCCTGACTCGAACGAAGCTCGTAGAATGTGTTGCTAACCACGCAGGTTTGCACCGAGCGGCGGTACTCGGCCAGACTGAATTCGCACTCAACTTCGATGGCGTCTTCGGGGCTGCCGAGGTTCGGGTCGATCCAGTAGGTGCCGTTGTTGGCAGCGGCTGGACCGAGAGCCAGCTGGACATCGCGGCAACTCCTGCGGTTTCGGGGTTTTGTGCGGCTTGTTGATTGATTGATTGATTGATTGATTGATTGATTGATTGATTGATTGATTGTTTGATTGATTGATTGATTGTTTGATTGATTGATTGATTGATTGATTGATTGATTGATTGTTTGATTGATTGATTGATTGATTGATTGTTTGATTGATTGTTTGATTGATTGTTTGATTGATTGATTGATTGATTGATTGATTGATTGATTGTTTGATTGATTGATTGATTGATTGATTGATTGATTGATTGATTGATTGATTGATTGATTGATTGATTGGTTGATTGATTGATTGATTGACAGTCCGCTCACCTAGCCGGGAAGGCCTTCTCCCTCCCCAGTCCGGCTCTCGTCTTGTTCAGCCGCTCCCTCAGCCCGTCGATGTCCGCGAAGATGCGCCGCAGAAAGGCGCCCATGTTTGGCGTCACCGCCTGCGGCTGCGCGCCCGACACCGACCGGCGGAACCGCCGCATGGAGCCGCCGCCGCCGCTGACGTAGCCACCCGGCGGTCCTCGCGGTCCGACGTCGCCCTTCTCTCCCGGCGGCCCGCGGCTGCCTTTGTCACCCGGCGGCCCGTTCTGCCCGTCGCGCCCAGGCGGCCCCGGCAGTCCGCGGTCGCCCTTCGGCCCGCGATCACCCTGGCCGCCGGTCTTGCCGTCCGGCCCGGCCGGTCCCGGCTCACCGCGAGGACCCGGCGGCCCTGGGCTGCCCTGCTGGCCGGGCTCTCCGGCCGGGCCGGTGGCTCCGATCACTCCGACGGGTCCTTTCTGTCCCGGCGGCCCGATGGGTCCTTGCGGTCCCGGCTGGCCCGGCGGCCCGGCGTTTCCTGGCGCTCCGGTGGCGCCCTTGTCTCCCTGGGGCCCCGGGCCGCCCGGGGCGCCTCGCGAACCTGTCGGACCTGTGCGGCCGGCCAGGCCCTGAGGACCGGGAGGACCGGTCGGTCCGACCTTGCCTGCGAATAGTGAGTAAATGATGAACTCAATGACAGGTGACTCCAATAGCTCAAATGACGTCAGGCTGCAAAAAATCAACTCTTTAAAGGACCTCTTTGAGCTAGCTCACCGGCCTGAATGAACCCAATGACTTAACTTAGTGACCGAAATGACCCAAATAACCTCAAGGATCCTATCAGCCTCGATTACTCGAATGACCGCAAATGACCCTAATGACTTCAAATGACTCGAATAACCTCAAATGGCCCCAATGACCTCAATGACCCTGCAATGATATCGATAACTTCAACCATAAATGATCTCAAAGATTTCCGCGACCTTAGATCTCAGTGGCCTTAATGAACCCAATGACCCCGAAGGCTCACCAGTTTCGCCTTGCGGTCCTCGCTCGCCCTGCGGTCCGGGCGGTCCCTGCGGTCCGGTGTCGCCCTTCTCACCCGGTCCACCAGCCGGTCCGGCGCTGCCCGCCAAGCCCTGCGACCCCTTCGGCCCCAGAGGCCCCTGCGGTCCCGGCGCACCCACCGGGCCCCGCTCGCCCGGCTTGCCTCTGGCGCCCTCCTTCCCGACCGGGCCTCGGTCGCCCTTGGCTCCAGGGTCGCCTTTCGGCCCGGCGGCGCCTTTGCCGCCCTCGGGCCCGGGCCTACCTGCCGGCCCGGTGTTGCCCTGCTTGCCGGGCAGGCCGCGCTCGCCCTTCTGCCCCAAGTCGCCTTTGTCGCCTGTCGGCCCGGTATCGCCCGGAGCGCCGGGCGGACCAAAGCCGCCTCGGTCACCGACGTCGCCTTTGGAGCCGGGGAGGCCGGGGCCGCCGCGCTCGCCAGGGGGGCCTGGCTGGCCGCGGTCGCCGGATGCGCCCCGGAGGCCGGTCTGGCCGGGTCGGCCTGGTAGGCCTTTGTCGCCTTTGCTGCCTGTGGCGCCGCGGACACCGGGAGGGCCCTGGGCAGGTTCGCGACGGGAGGGAGGTTTATGAGGTGGGTTGGATAGAAAAGGTAGATAAGGAAGATAGATTGAGGTAGATAGGGTAGACAGATGAGATAGTTGGGGTAGACAGATGAGATAGTTGGGGTAGACAGATAGGGTAGACAGATTGAGATAAATAGGGTAGACAGATTGAGATAGATAGGGTAGACAGATTGAGATAGATAGGGTAGACAGATTGAGATAGATAGGGTAGACAGATTGAGATAGATTGCGTAGACAGATTGAGATGGATAGGGTAGACAGATTGAGGTAGATAGGGTAGACAGATTGAGATAGATTGGGTAGACAGATTAAGGTAGATAGGGTAGACAGATTGGGGTAGATAGGGTAGACAGATTAAGGTAGATAGGGTAGACAGATTGAGGTAGATAGGGTAGACAGATTAAGGTAGATAGGGTAGACAGATTAAGGTAGATAGGGTAGACAGATTAAGGTAGATAGGGTAGACAGATTGAGGTAGATAGGGTAGACAGATTAAGGTAGATAGGGTGGACAGATTAAGGTAGATAGGGTAGACAGATTGAGGTAGATAGGGTAGACAGATTAAGGTAGATAGGGTAGACAGATTAAGGTAGATAGGGTAGACAGATTGAGGTAGATAGGGTAGACAGATTAAGGTAGATAGGGTAGACAGATTGAGGTAGATAGGGTAGACAGATTAAGGTAGATAGGGTAGACAGATTGAGGTAGATAGGGTAGACAGATTAAGGTAGATAGGGTAAAGAAATTGAGGTAGATATGGGTAGACAGGTTGAAGTAGACATAGTAGACAGCGGGAGTGGATAAGGTAGGCAGCTAGTCAGTGCAGCAGCATGTTCGTAGAAATCGAAGGCCTCACCTGCGGTCCGATCTGCCCCTGCTCTCCGGCCGGTCCGCGCAGTCCCGGCGCCCCAACGATGCCCTTCTCGCCGGGCAGTCCGGGCTCGCCGGGGGCCCCCGCGGGGCCAACGGTGCCGGTGACTCCCGCCAGTCCCTGGCTGCCCTTGGAGCCTTTAGCACCTGGCGGTCCCGGGTTGCCCTTCGGCCCGGAGCCTCCCGGCCGGCCCTGTTCGCCTTTCGGCCCGTCCGGGCCCGGGTTGCCCTGCGGCCCGGCGGGTCCCGGCTTGCCCGCGGACCCGGGCGGCCCGCGCTGGCCCTGCGGACCAACCGGACCGTCCGGGCCGACGTCACCTGGCTCGCCGCGCTGACCAGCCGGACCGGGCTTCCCTTCCGGCCCCGGCGCGCCCTGGGTGCCCTGGGGTCCAAGCTCGCCTGGGTTGCCTTTGGCTCCGGAGGCGCCCTCCTCGCCCTGCGGCCCGCGGTCGCCTTTTGATCCGGCCGGGCCGAGCGGTCCGAGTGGTCCCGGTGCGCCCGTGTGGCCCTGCGGTTGATGGCGGATGCTGGGTTAGGTTCTGGTTCGATATCAGAGAGTGCCGGATTCGGTTCTCAAGTGTGATCTCAGAGAGTGACGGATTCGGTTCTCAGGTGTGATCTCAGAGTGACAGACTCGGCTGCAGAGTGATTTCAGAGTGACAGATTTGGTTCTCAGGTGTGATCTCAGAGGTTGACAGATTTGGTTCTCAGGTGTGAACTCAGAGTGACAGACTCGGTTGCAGAGAGATATCACAGTGACAGTCACTCGGTTGCAGAGAGATATCACAGTGACAGTCACTCGGCTGCAGAGTGATATCACAGTGACAGATTTGGTTCTCAGGTGTGATCTCAGAGTGACAGATTCAGCTGTAGAGTGTGATATCAAAGTTACAGACTGATCTTCAATCCTAGCAAGCTTCCTTACCTGTTCTCCCTGCGGTCCGGAGCTGCCAGGCAGTCCCCTGTCTCCTTTATCACCTGGAGCGCCGCGAGGTCCCATGGAGCCATCGCTGCCGGGGTCGCCCTTGGGTCCGCGCGGTCCGGCGATGCCCGGCTCCCCGGTGGGCCCGACGTCTCCAGGCGGCCCCAGCTGGCCCTGCGGCCCGGGCACCCCCACCGGGCCGCGCTCTCCGTTCGGGCCCTGGGGTCCGCGCTCGCCCTGCAGACGGTTCCATTCAAGCCATGACGGCTGCTAGCTCAACTCCGTGATGCCTTCTCACACTGTTCATCCTAGGTCTGCTTGCCGTACTTTTACAGCCGCTCACTTCATCTCACTGTCCCTATCTTCATCTCACTGTCCCTATCTTCATCTCACTGTCCCTATCTTCATCTCACTGTCCCTATCTTCATCTCACTGTCCCTATCTTCATCTCACTGTCCCTATCTTCATCTCACTGTCCCTATCTTCATCTCACTGTCCCTATCTTCATCTCACTGTCCCTATCTTCATCTCACTGTCCCTATCTTCATCTCACTGTCCCTATCTTCATCTCACTGTCCCTATCTTCATCTCACTGTCCTATCTTCATCTCACTGTCCCTATCTTCATCTCACTGTCCCTATCTTCATCTCACTGTCTCTATCTTCATCTCACTGTCCCTATCTTCATCTCACTGTCCCTATCTTCATCTCACTGTCCCTATCTTCATCTCACTGTCCCTATCTTCATCTCACTGTCTTTATCTTCATCTCACTGTCCCTATCTTCATCTCACTGTCCCTATCTTCATCTCACTGTCCCTATCTTCATCTCACTGTCTTTATCTTCATCTCACTGTCCCTATCTTCATCTCACTGTCTTTATCTTCATCTCACTGTCCCTATCTTCATCTCACTGTCTTTATCTTCATCTCACTGTCCCTATCTTCATCTCACTGTCCTATCTTCATCTCACTGTCCCTATCTTCATCTCACTGTCTTTATCTTCATCTCACTGTCCCTATCTTCATCTCACTGTCCCTATCTTCATCTCACTGTCCCTATCTTCATCTCACTGTCCCTATCTTCATCTCACTGTCCCTATCTTCATCTCACTGTCTTTATCTTCATCTCACTGTCCCTATCTTCATCTCACTGTCCCTATCTTAATCTCACTGTCCCTATCTTCATCTCACTGTCCCTATCTTCATCTCACTGTCCCTATCTTCATCTCACTGTCCCTATCTTCATCTCACTGTCTATCTTCATCTCACTGTCCCTATCTTCATCTTACTGTCCCTATCTTCATCTTACTGTCCCTATCTTCATTTCACTGTCCCTATCTTTATCTCACCTGAAATCCTTGTGGTCCGGAGCGGCCCTGAGGCCCAGGCGGTCCGGGCTGTCCGGCGGGCCCTGGCTGGCCCCGCGGACCGGACTGGCCCGGCGGTCCCCTCGGCCCCGGCTGCCCCTGCTGTCCCTCGTCGCCCTTGACTCCCTGCGGCCCCGGTAGGCCCACCGGTCCCTGACTTCCGGTGGCTCCTCGCGGCCCGATGTCGCCCGGATCGCCCGGAAAACCGGTCGGCCCGTTGTCGCCTTTCTCGCCCTGTCGGCCGCGGTCGCCGGCTGGGCCCAGCAGGCCCTTGGCACCCGGGCTGCCCTGGTAGCCGGGCGGACCGCGCGGCCCTCCGCTGCCCTTCTCGCCGACCCGGCCGCGGGGCCCGCGCTCGCCCGGGACGCCGCGAGGTCCGCGCGGACCGGCCTGACCAACCGGACCGCGAGAGCCGGGCAGGCCGCGGGAGCCTTTGGTGCCTTTGAGGCCACGGCCGCCTTTGTCGCCTAGGGAGCCCGGACGACCCGGTGAGCCCTGGGAAATGAGTTGGGATCACTGAGGTTTTGTTGTTTGAATTTAAAACAAATAATAAAACACGATTGAGATTTAAGAGGGACAAGAGTAAGAAACGCAGTTATTTGATAAGTAATAATTGAGATGAGAACTGAGCACCTGAGAAATGGGACAATGGGAAATACGACACATGAAAATGAGACACATGAAAATGAGACACATGAGAAATGAGACACTATGATAAAAAAGACACTATGAGAAATGAGACACAAGAGAAATAAGACACGTGACACAGTCAGCCAATAACCCCCCCTCATCATCAGCTCACCTTCGGCCCCTGCAGTCCAGTCGCTCCGTCGCTACCCTTCGGACCCGGTGGGCCGGACATGCCGAAGTGGCCTTTGCCACCCTTCACTCCCTTGGCTCCCTTCGGGCCGCTCGGGCCCTGGCGACCAATTTGGCCGGGCAGGCCGTCCTGGCCCTGAACTCCGGGCGGTCCCGGCTTGCCCTGAGGCCCCATGCTGCCAGGACTGCCGCGCGGGCCCTGCGCACCCAGCTGGCCCTTCTCTCCGGGTGGTCCGGCCGGTCCGTCAGGGCCCAGCGGCCCCGGCTCTCCGGTGTCGCCTTTCGGTCCGGCGGAGCCCTCCGGCCCGGGCTCGCCGCGAACTCCCACGGGTCCGGTCGGGCCGCGGGGCCCTCGGTAGCCCATGCGGCCCGGCTCGCCTCTGAGGCCCTGCGCGACAGCGGCGACGGGTTGAGTTGATTAGAAGAGGAAAAAATCGTGCCATTCACAGGCACGAGGGCTAACCCCCAAGGCACAGAAAGTGCACATGCCTGACGATTAGAGGGTCAGGGCCGCTGTACACCCTAAGTGAGCTGTGTTACAGTATTGGTGCGCTCAGCGCTAGTTGAGGGACGATTTCGTCGAAGACGTTAAGGCAGGGTGCCCGCAAACCATTCACTGTCAAATCAAACCTGGTCTCCAGCGGCGCCGGGACTGCCCTGGTCTCCTGTCGATCCCCGCGCGCCTTTGGCCCCGGAAGCGCCGCGCCCGCCTTTGTCGCCTTTGCTGCCGGATTCGCCGCTAGCGCCGGTAGGTCCGGGTTCGCCCGGCGAGCCGGGGCCGCCAGGAGCGCCTCGGCTGCCGTCGGAGCCGCGCGAACCAATTTGGCCTGGCCGGCCGGAGGGACCGATCAGGCCGCGGGGACCCTGCAGGGTGATGAGGAGCGGACTGCGGTGTATAATATTTCTTCACAATTGTTAGATACCCAGCTACCTATCCTCCACCAAACCCAACCCCATGCCCTGATACATCAAATCCACTATAAAACACACCCACACCATTCTCCGCGATAAAACACACCCACCCCATTCTCCGCGATAAAACACACCCAACTTCATTCTCCGCGATAAAACACACCCACCCCATTCTCCGCGATAAAACACACCCAACTTCATTCTCCGCGATAAAACACACCCACCCCATTCTCCGCTATAAAACACACCCACCCCATTCTCGGCGATAAAAAACACCCAACTTCATTCTCCGCGATAAAACACACCCACCCCATTCTCCGCGATAAAGCCCAGCCACCCCATTCTCCGCGATAAAACACACCCAACCTCTTTCTCCGCGATAAAGCGCACCCACCCCATTCTCCGCGATAAAACACACCCACCCCATTCTCCGCGATAAAGCACACCCACCCCATTCTCCGCGATAAAACACACCCACCAATCCTCCACTACAAAACACACCCATCCATAATCCACTATAAAAGACGCCCACTCAATCACCCCAAAATACAACCACCCCATCCTCCGCAAAGTATGGACAGCCACCCCATCCTCTGCGCAAAAGTGTGAATTCCCCAGAAAGCGTTCACCTGAAGTCCGGGCTCGCCCTGAGATCCAGGATAGCCTTTGGCTCCGGGCGTCCCTGACGGACCCGAAGGTCCGGGCAGTCCGGTAAAACCCTGCGGTCCGCGAGCGCCTTTCAACGCGCGAAGCTGTTCGGCCACGCGGCTCTGCTGCATGGCCGCGGTTCTAGCTCGATTCTTTTGCATCACTGAAGACATATCCATCACGATCATGCTGCTGCTCGGACCGGGTGCACCTTTGGCTCCGTCGAGGCCGTCTCTGCCCGGCTCGCCCTTCGGTCCAGGCGGTCCCGGCTCGCCTTTGAGCGTGGGTTCGCCGGGCGCCGGTCGCGGCGGAGCTCTTGTAGTTGTTGTCGTCGTGGTCGGCGTCGTCGTCGTGGTCGGCGTCGTCGTCGTGGTGGTCGTCGTGGTCGTCGTCGTGGTCGGTGTTGTTGGCGTAGTTGTTGTTGCATCTTCGGAGCCCTCGATGGTGTCGATTTCGAATTGGCGCTCCATCGCGGGCTCGGAGCAGTCGGGGGCGATGGCCGAGCAGTGCCGACCGTAGGCAGCTGTCGGGTTGGACAGAATCAGCAGGTTCTGCACCTCACCCTATTTGGTGTCAGAAGCGGGGTTGATTTGCTGTCAGGAAGTTTGGTGTTTGTTGGCTGTTGAATTGGACTGGATCAATAAGGTGTTATTCTAATAGCATGTCCTTGATGTGGGTCTAGATATGCACAAAGACTCACCTTAAACAACTCTTGTCCGTTTCCTAGCAACTGCACCGAGCCGGACGTGAGGTCGATGCCCAAGCCAGTTCGGTTGACTTGCTTGGCGTCCTTTGTTCGGCAGTCGACCAAGAATGTCACTTGGCGTCCGGACAGGGCGAAGCCGATGCGGTGGAAGCTGGGAACACCGTTGAGGATCAGATGTAGATTCATGAAAAGTACTAACTAACTAACTTAACTAACTAACTAACTAACTAACTAACTAACTAACTAACTAACTAACTAACTAACTAACTAACTAACTAACTAACTAACTAACTAACTAACTAACTAACTAACTAACTAACTAACTAACTAACTAACTAACTAACTAACTAACTAACTAACTAACTAACTAACTAACTAACTAACTAACTAACTAACTAACTAACTAACTAACTAACTAACTAACTAACTAACTAACTAACTAACTAACTAACTAACTAACTAACTAACTAACTAACTAACTAACTAACTAACTAATTAACTAACTAACTAACTAACTAACCAACTAACTAACTAACTAACTAACTAACTAACTAACTAACTAACTAACTAACTAACTAACTGACTAACTAACTAACTAATTAACTAACTAACTAACTAGCTAACTAACTAACTAACTAACTAACTAACTAACTAACTAACTAACTAACTAACTAACTAACGAACTAACTAACTAACTAACTGACTAACTAACTAACTAACTAACTAACTAACTAACTAACTAACGAACTAACTAACTAACTAACTAACTAACTAACTAACTAACTAACTAACTAACTAACTAACTAACTACCTAACTATTCCTTGAAGGCTCACCTGCCATCAACAATACGCCTGCCATCGAAGTGAACAGTTTGCAGTTTAGCCTCATTGCCCATGTCCCGCAGAGTCAGGGTGACGGTCCTGCCCAGCGACAGGCCGAGGGTCACCTCGCCCTGAGAGTTGACGACCTGCAGCAGCGGCGATGTGGTCTCCGAGGCCACTCGCGCCGTGATGAGCAGTGCGAAGCTGCGACCGTCGACTCCGTGAAATGCGGCACCGGACGGGGCCGGCTGGACCGGCGCCTGCGCATCCGGGGAGAAGGCCAGGTCTCCGGTCGGGTGTCCGGGGCGGGCCGGACAGAGGCCCGGGTGAGTTCGGACACCCGGAGTGCCGCTTGCGATGCCGAGAGAGTTCAGAAGATCGGTAGAGCCTGCGGGCCGTGGTCAGCGGGGATAAATATGTTGATGTTGATGATTATGATGGTGATGATGATGATGATGATGATGATTATTGCGATGATGATGATAATGATGATGATGATGATGATGATGATGATGATGATGATTATAATGATGATGATAATGATGATGATGATGAAGATCGTGATGATTTTTGATGGATCATAATGATGATAATAGTGGTGATATGCGAGATGACAAAGGCCAAAGATGATTACTCAAATGTCTCACCAGCTGGAAGACCGGAGAAATCCTGCGTCCTGGCATCCGCGGAGCCGCAGAGCAGCAGACAGCAGCAGCAGTAGAGCAGGACGCCGGCTAGCATGGCTGCTCGCATATCCGCTGCCGCCTTTGACGGCATTTGTACAAAAAAATTGGACCTCTCGGCGAAGCCTTCTGCAGCAGAACGACTGGATTTTTGGCCTCGCCGCTGGCTTGTAAAATCTGGCTGAAGCTTCTGGAGGGGAAGCCAGCGGGATCTGGGTGCCGGGCAGCCTTTTGCTGGGGGAACATAAGCAGGAGAGCGATGCAGGGTCCAAGGTCCGGGACGGGGAAGAGGAGGGTAGCACGAAAGAGTGTAGAGAACGAATCCTTGGGAAGTCGGAGCCAGGAACAGGGATTGCTATCGACTTGCTGGCGACCCTCCCCCCACCCCCAGACCCCCTGCGCAGAACTTGTAGGCAAAGGGTAGAGCCATGCAGCTGCTAAGGACACTGCGAACTGTTGCATAGATCTCCCTGGACAGTGGAACTGGACTGTATTTTGCTAACACACCTTAAAGTAGATTGTGGCGTTTTTGGCGCAATAATTCAGCAATTTCTGAAACCACCGTATCACAGAGTTTAGCTCGCAGCACCAAATTCAACTGTCAGTCAGTCAGTCAGTCAGTCAGTCACTCACTCAAGTCAGTCAGTCAGTCAGTCACTCACTCACTCAAGTCAGTCAGTCAGTCACTCACTCACTCAAGTCAGTCAGTCAGTCAGTCACTCACTCACTCAAGTCAGTCAGTCAGTCAGTCACTCACTCACTCAAGTCAGTCAGTCAGTCAGTCACTCACTCACTCAAGTCAGTCAGTCACTCACTCACTCAAGTCAGTCAGTCAGTCAGTCAGTCAGTCAGTCAGTCAGTCAGTCAGTCAGTCAGTCAGTCAGTCAGTCAGTCAGTCAGTCAGTCAGTCAGTCAGTCAGTCACTCAAGTCAGTCAGTCAGTCACTCACTCACTCAA
>NIVC01000277.1:201591-232473 GCA_002269645.1 Macrostomum lignano
GATAAGAATAACAAACGCTTATAAGCTTTTCATTAGTCTAATAAACTGTTTAGAAAGTGCAATTCTTATAATTCTCAATAGCACATACATCAATTTAGCATTAGATTATAGTCGATGGCGGTAACGATGCCGCGTGACCAACATTGCTGAAGTCGACTTGGAATTTCAAATTTTCATCCAGATTCGGTGATGCAAGCTACATTATAGTCTTGAAAGTTCAGCCGGAAACTAATTTAATTTTAGTTTTGACAGAAGCCTTTAAACAGGCCCAAAACGGCTCTTAAACAGCCCCGAGACAGCCCCAAAGCAGCCCCAAAACAGCCCTAAAAACGCCCCAAAACAGCCCCAAAGCAGCCCTAAAACAGCCCGAGACAGCCCCAAAACAGCCCTAAAACAGCCCCGAGACAGCCTTAAAACAGCCCTAAAACAGCCCGAGACGGCCCCAAAACAGCCCCGAGACAGCTCCAAAGCAGCCCTAAAACAGCCGCAAAACAGCCCCAAAGCAGCCCCAAAACAGCCCCAAAAAGTCCTAAACAGCCTCAAAGCAGCCCCAAAGCAGCCCCCAAAAGCCCCATTTTCTGATCAAGGCTGAATCTCCTAATTAGATACATAATCCGCAGACTCCTGCGTCTGCCTCTTCAACACCTTAGTCCACAGCAGCTCCAGCAGCAGAATCAGAAGGCCCAAGCCGTAGAAGACGCAGGTAACGATGCAGCAACCACCGATGCCCTCGAAGTTGATGGGATCCGTGTCCGATATGGTCTCGTCTTTGCAGCCGTTGTCCTTCGACCAGTAGATGTCGAACCAGCGCTGGATTTGGCCGGACTCGTGCAGCTTCTGCAGGCTGGAATTGATGAAGTACTTGTTTATAATGGAAATGTTTGCTGGTTTGATTGACTTTTCTTCTCGTCCATGTTGACAGTTACGCATTATTATTACGCATTAGTAATTCTCTTTTGGAAATTTGGATATTCTCTATGAGCCTCTGGTTCCAGGAAACGAAAGCCCCCAGGCCTCGGATGCGTAAAGAACAGTGCTTGCAACCATGGCTGAACAAAAGAGATTGAGTTGTCGGTGCTCCATTGTTTCAAGGCCAGTTTATTTTCTTAGAATCAACTATGGGATATGGACCCTTCGTGTTTAGATTCAATCCCAGATATTTCCACTTATGAAATGATTCAACTGATTCAAACTGATTCAAACTGATTCAAACTCATTCAAATGATTCAATGAGTTGGCCCTGTTGCCTGTTGGGGTTGGAATGCTCTGTTGAAGTTTGCGTCACAACTGAGCAGCAGCATTCTTTTCTGTATTGTCGCGACTTTTTTAGTTATTTCTTCAGTTCACCTTCACTTGTCTCTGTTTACTCTGTTTTTCTATCTCTCTCCGTCTCTCTGTCTAGTTCAATCTTGTTATTCTTATCTCTCACCCTCGCCGCCTTCTGATTGGCTCTCCATTCTTGCCTCTCCTTAGTCGCGCACTCCACTCCTCCTTTTATTATCTGCACTTGACCCCCCAGTCGTCTTATACGACGTATAGTCGTAAATATACCCGTTCGGTAATTATTTTTTTACATGTATGTTTATCTCCAGCTGGTGAATCTGATAGAATTCAGATATATTCCCAAGGCTTTTCAGTAGCTTCGCTAGGTCCTCACTGAATATGACCAGGTCATCGCTGTATAGCAAACAAACTTTTTACCAACTAATTCAGGATGAAAGTTTTGCTGTGGAATGATTCTTTATTTCGCTGAGAGGATCAATATACAGACAAAGCAGTAATGGTGAAAAGGGGAAGTTGCTATGGTAACTGTACCGTCAGACAAAAAATGGCTTAAAATTTTGCCTCCAAGCTTGCTCTATCTAAATCCAATATCCAATCTAAATCACGGACTTACTGAAAGTTAAACAAATTAGCATAGGGAGCATCTTCAGGAAACATAAAAGCGATTGTGCCAGTGTTGAACTGTTCGTTCGCTACGTAGTACTGGGTGCAGTTCTTCAGCGCTATTGCCAGTAAGGCAGAATAGTCCTCCACGCAAGCTTGGTCTGCTCTGGGTGGCTGAAAGACAGAAAGACAGAAAGAAAGGCTTGTTCACACCACTGTCATCAAGTGAGGTACGTTACTCATCTTTTGCATGCCCGTATTCAACTATTGCCTGTGAAAACTTTACAAAATTAGATCAGTTTCGTTTTGAAACTGCACTGAAGTACATCCATCATTTGAACAACTTTCCCCTAGAGACATGTGTTGCGTTGCTAGGTGGTTTAAAATATTCTAAATACTCAAATTCAAAAGTTCATAAGGTTGTATGAATAAGATAAGCATTTGCTCACGAGAATATACATTTCAACTGTGTTTTTGGGCAGAAGTGAAATTTATTTGTTTGAAGTTGCTAAGTTAAAGTCCGAGTCTTCCCTCTTACTTTCGCGAGGCTACACTACGTGTCAGACTTTTAACCATAGACAAACTTCCTGCACGCAAACCTACGTTAGACGGGCAGCTTTCCACATCCGGGTCGTACAGCACTACTTGTTCGGCAAGCTGCTTGTAGACGCCAGACTGCGCGTTGCTCAACAAATCGAAAAGATTCGTTCCTCTGCGCACGTAGGGCGTCACCGCAGTTTGGGTAACCAGGTCGTCCAGCGTCTTGATCGGATATTTAGTAACGGTGACAGTCAGGAAAGACGTCAGAACTCCTGAAATACCGGTATACAAAAAACGGCCATGCAGATCAGCAGCAGAAGTTTCCTGTTCGGATGAACCAGATTTAAAACTTCCTTAGATTGTTTAACACTCTAACACTCTTTGAGGCAGAAATCTAGACAAAAGTGTTTGGCTTCAATGAATATCCCTATAGTCCGTCAAGTATTAAAATTTTAGAAGGGCTTGATCTGCGGTGTTTTGTTTGAAGGCGAAGACATAAATACTCAGTTTTCATTAAGAAATTCGACCTTACTGGCGTAAATTTTTAATAGCTATCATAGCTATCATTATACAAATTAGGGTCAAATTTGTGCACTTTTTAAGCAGCAGAAATATTGCATCGATAATTAGCTACGCACTATGCTAATTATCTATGCTATGCTAACTACGCAGAGGAAAAAGAAGCAATCTTCAAGAGGTTTCATTTACCCGAGTAGATAGCATAGATAATGACTATGAAGAACCACCAGGAAGCCAGTACGGCTCTGGCGGACATCGCAAACGGATAAAAGTCCTGGCCCTGCTGCAAGAAACTGCCGATGCAGCTCCACAGGTACTCCTTCAGCCACACCTCGTCGGCGACTGCATAGTCGGCACCCAGATTGAAGGCGGAGAACGGAGAGAAGAAGGCAAACAGCCAGGCGATCAGCGAGCAGCCAACAATGGTGCCGATTATGGTGAGCCAAACCTTGTAGGTGAAAGGCATGAACAGGTTCCACAGGCGGGACTCGCGCTCCGGCTTCGGCACCAGGATCCCGTTGGACTCTTGAAATAGGGCCGTTGAGTAGTCGATCACTCGGTCGCGAACGGCAGTCTTGGTGAAGGGCCCGGCTCCGATGTGCACCATCTGTGACGTCGGGGAAACCGAGGAGCAGTGATAAAAGTATTGACAACCCATGGCTGTGGTACTGGCGTAGGAGTGTACTGGAGCCAGTCGACCCGAAGCCATCGAGTTACTACTAAGCACGCCCACACGTTGCTTTTTACATTAGGTCTGATTTTCAAGACTCGGTTTTAAGAATTTTTAAGACAACGATGTAGCAACTATGCTGCAAATTCGAATGAATTACCCTCGTGACATAAAATGCCCAGCGGGATTTCGTGTCTAATACTTCGTGGCTAATATATTAATCTCCAATCCTAGTATCATAGTATCATAGAGAGTCCTCAGTGACACTAGAGAACTCAAATCTAGGCTTGCGTAGGCCGATGCACCTCAGATTAAGGCTTAAAACCAGCGATCCGGCCTTCATGAGGTTTAGTCCATCTATTCGCTGTCCAACATTAGGTCTCACTTAGCTTTCAGAGACGTGAAGCAACGGATTGGGCTCGGATTTCTCACCCCTCGCTGCAGCTCGCCCACGCATCCGTTGTAGAACTCTGAGTCAGCCTGCGGCGAACCCCAGTTTCCATCGTCGGAGTCCTTTGTGATGAAGCTATATTGGTAAATACAAGTCATGCATGCAGTGTCTTTCTACGACGCACTTGCACTGCATATCCACTAGAACGAGAAAGCAAACACTTACCGAAAATCCAGTTTCTCTGCCAGGTAGCGAAGAATATCAACAGCCATACCGTTCAATATTACAGTCTTGTTGGAAAAAGTGCGATTGAAAATTGTCATAGGAGAACTCTAAAATGATTTGTAAAGCAGAAAATTTAAGTTGCTAGCTGCGATCCAAACCGTATTGAGTAATTTCAATTAAAAATTATTCATGCACCTCAGGAGAACAAGCCACTATTGTGTCGTTCTTAAACCCCATGAATGTGTTTGGAAAAACCAACTCGATATCTTTGTACCGAAACAGCAGCCGCATGTTTCCGGTTGATGCGTCAAATTTGACAGACTTTATCATTAAATTTGGAGAGGTTCGAAGTTCATTGTAAGTGGCAACCAGTTCCAAGCCCTGCGAGCTGAAGTGCCGGCTAGAGCTATTGTATGAGATGACACCGCGACTCGTGTCATAGTGGCTGATCTGCAGTGAGTGGGGAGCACAGTGTTAACAAATGGAACATCGCGCTTGTGAAGCACTCAAGAAAACACTGTTTCTATGTCCTGCTGATGTACAGGTAAATTTCCCATTAAACGTTCTGTACTGTACAACAGCTCTGTCAAAATTTCAAATATCAAATTTTCAAACTTTTAAGCATCGGCACCAGCAATAGGATATTTGCACCCGCTCACACTGATCAGTTTGTGAAGCACAGTCGATCCAAAGCTCCACCGCTGCATCGGGAAGCAGGTGGCGTTGCTAGGAGAGAATCCCGGATCCGTTAGAGAATCGTCCAGCGCCCTGGCCATGGCTTCCACAGCGTCAACGAAGCGAACGTCCATCTCCTGCGTTTTAGGGTTTCAGGTGTAAGTTTGTAAACAAACAAGAAACCTATTGATAAATTCACCCACTCCGGCAACAGAAGACTACAATCACAAACCTTAATCCGGTGCAGCTGACATCCGGGAAACACGTCCATCACTGCTGCTGAGCACTCCTTAAAGACGCCGCCTCTAAGCAGAGCTACATTCGCGTTTGTCGGCGTCGCGCTGAGCAGCTCCGCCTCGGACAGCCGGTGTCCAGCAGCAGCCAGAAATAGTTCTGCTGCATCACGCCGGCTTCGCTGGCCAGGCTGAGCACGCTGAGCACATTGCGCGGACTGGCGAGCAGCAGCAGCTTGAACACCTTCTTTTTCACAATGCGTCTCAGGTGCTGCACCAGCTGGGGTGTCACCGATTCGTTGGCAGCCGTGTCCACCTGGAACGTCAGGCTGCTCACTCCGGCAACAGCGAGACCAGACTGCAGGCTCTGCAGCGACCTCATGCCTTTCAATGGGAAGTCAAGCGGCTGTAAAGAAACTGCAGTGTGACGTCAATCACAGGCATGAACTGTCACTCAACCAGGGAACTCACTCTGCTGCCTGTCAAACAGAATCGCCACGCTACTGACAATGGAATCGGAAGTGACGGCTTGGACTGCCGCATCCAGCATGTCCGAAAGTCGGTGGCTGCCCACCACTGTGTGACCTGTTGAAGGAATCGGTGAATGGCTTCAGTGATGGTGCATCAAATGGCGAGATTTAAAAGTGCTGCCTGACCTTTCAGCAGTGGTTCGGCATCGCACAGGGCCGTCGGCAGGGCGATGAACGGCAGCTTGAGGGACTCGCTGAATGAGGCCAGCTGGTCCAGCAGAGAGCAGCAGCCCACACCGATGAGGCCTGCTAAGCCGGGCTCTGAGCACACTGCATGTAGGGTGGCGGATTGCTTGGCTGATCAATGATGGATAACTTAAACTGAAATAAACTTCCCAGGAAGACATCTTGTCAGTATCAAGACTGTGACAAAGCAAGTTGTCTGTTTCTGGCAGGGTGCAGCTTTATGTCCCGAGGTCAACCATTAGATACGTTTTTACCAGGCACAACCATTCTGTTTGTTACCGGTTGCACAGGTTTGTCACCTTTCAGACAGAAAACCACTCAAAGCCACTCACGAGTTTGCATTGCAAGCTGCGAGCTGCACCCGTCAACCGTCACGCGCACGAAGGACACCTCGTGATGAGGCAGGACTCGCCAGTTCGAGTTGATCCGCCTGGATGCCGCATTCTCAATCAGCGACTCGTTGATGAAGCCGTTCTGCACGACCAGTCCGATTTTGAAAGTCAGCGCAGATGAGGCGGACGCACAGATGAGGCAGCTGGCAACGAACTGGACCAGCGATCTTGAAGCAGTCATGGCTTTCTCGCTTGGTGCTTTACCAGATAGGGCTACAGAGCTACAGATGCAAATGGGGGTGAATCAAGCTGGCTCAGGATGGAAGGGAGAAGATCCTGAAATAATATTTGCTAGTGCCTGCTGTCAGCCAATCGCAAAGCGCTACTTGAATTGCGGCTTGAAATTTACAGTAGTTTTATCATTTAAAAATTTATCATCAATTCACCCAATCCGTTCCTCCCGTGCAGCAGATAATTGAGTGGTCAGATGAGCATCTCATATAAAATGCAGAGTTACGAGAGTAACGAGAGCGCAAAAGCGCATAAATAGGCAGGCCTCCCCCTCACAGTTAAAACCTCATTACTCCGCACCACATACATTGGCAAGCCACTGAACGCGGCGGAGTAATGGACAAAACAACTACAATTTCGGGACAACTGTAGAGAGTTATTAAACCATACCGTGATGCCCTACTTAAAGTAATATTCTAAGAAAGTCAATTTATTCTAGAATGAGTCATCTATTTTTAGGAATCACGCGCAAACAGAGTGATTTTGAACCCCACGTGAGAGCAACATTGTTTGATCAAGGAATCGGTTTCCAACAGCTGTATTTGCTTCACCCCATTCACGAGTATGGCAATGCTCAAACATACATAACAGCTCAATCAAGCATGAATGACCTAAGTAAATACCCAATTCCAAACCGGTTTTGCCCCAAAATTTTTCTATAAATATAAGTAAAAATCCGAGTAAAAAATTCAGACTCAGAGCGGTCTCTAAGACTCCGAAGAAACAAAGAAAAAAAGACCAATCTCTGAGGGACCACACGTCCAATTGGTAAGCGTTTACCGGATTCAGTTCTTTGATTGTTAGCGTTAATAAGTTGATTAATTGAGTTCACGAGAGCCCTTTGTTGTCGACACATTTGAGAAAAGCCTCCCTGTTTCCTAGGATGTATTCCTAGAGGATTTATTGATTTGAGCTATCCGTTACGTTTCCGACGTAACGAAGAAGACGCCCCTTCAGGAGGACCCATTGCAGAAACCTAGAGAATTCAATTGTGCATTAAGGCGCACGTTTTATTGTTAATTCCGAGTTCGAGGACCGTAGCTCGTAAAGACTTCGGATTCGCTTTCGCTTTTGGTCGATCCACAGATAAAATCAACGACTCACAGAAACATTACCTCACCGCTGCCGAAACAAGAAGTCAAGAGCTACTAAAGGATCCGCTACAGTAAGAGATATTTGACTTTGCACATGCCGTGGCACTTGTTACCCATTGTCTAGAAGTGGGAGTTTTTGAGTGACTGATCACCACTCTTAAAATCTACACAACGTTAGCAAAGAAACAGACACGTAGACAGACAGGCAGACAGACAGACACTAAGACAGACAGACACTAAGACAGACAGACACTAAGACAGACAGACACTAAGACAGACAGACAGACAGACAGACAGACAGACAGACAGACAGACAGAGACAGACTGACGGACAGACAGACAGACAGACAGACAGACAGACAGACAGACAGACAGACAGACAGACAGACAGACAGACAGACAGACAGAGACAGACAGACAGACAGACAGACAGACAAACACAGACAGACGACACAGAAAAGAGGTGCCAATCAAAGGCAAAAGACGATTTTTGGTCATCTTTGTTAGAATTTTTTCAAAGTAAATTTAGCTGCGTTTATGTGCATTCGATAGAAATCCGGTCAAATCGCTGAACTTTTCCGTGGCATAAAAATCAATAATTATGTGGCTATTGATAGCAAACTTTACTAGCACTGCAGTTTAGTCTATAAAAGTCACTGCATAACGCTAACATTGAAAAAGTTATTTAACAGACAGATTCGCACACAAAAATCTTGATAGCATTGCCCACTCGCATTTCGAGTTAAACTGATAAAAAAAGTCTTCGGACTCAGGAATCATTTTGAAAACCGCATCTTTGCCTGCGGAGCAGCCTGCTCATTCCAGTTGGACTCCTCCACGACTGACTGACTGACTTGAGTGAGTGGGTGACTGACTGACTGACTGACTGACTGACTGACTTGAGTGAGTGGGTGACTGACTGACTGACTGACTGACTGACTGACTGACTGACTGACTGACTGACTGACTGACTGACTGACTGACTGACTGACTGACTGACTGACTGACTGACTGACTGACTGACTGACTGACTGACTGACTGACTGACTGACTGACTGACTGACTGACTGACTGACTGACTGACTGACTGACCGAAAGAGCCAGTGCCTCAAGAAAACATTGGAGAAGATAGCTCGTATTTGAGAGCTTTTAAGCTAAGCATAATTTATTGTATTTACCTTTTTACTATAAGGTTTATAAAGAACCACTAGCTACTTAGTATTAAGGATCAATAAACTTTATACCGCGCTCGCTGTTATTAACCAACATAAATAAGTCTTTGCACAACATTTAACAGTAGTCACGGCTACTATAAGCAGAGTAAATTGTGGTTAAACAGGTTGTCGATGCGCAAACAGTCTTTGTTGGAAAAAATGGGAATCGATCGGAGAGAATGCAGGCTACAACTGGCTGTTGCCATGGTGACCAGCAGTATTTCTGCCGCCGCAGAGGCTGGCAAAGACGGCCAGCTGCTGCCAGAAGGCGGCCGCGTCCTGCAGACAAACCGATGCAGTTGAGGGCAATCCGAAGGCTGACGAAGCAGAGGGCATCGACAGTGTCGAATGAGGCGGCGGAGGCGGCGGCGGCGGAGGCGGCAGCAGAGGCGGCGGCAGAACGAACGGGGGCGGTGCGACAAACTAAAATAATTGTGTACAACGTAATGTTTTGCGACGTTAGCTTACTGCCTTCAAGCATATGAAATGGTAAGTTTAAATCCGGATGCTTATAAGCACTGCTCAGTCTACTCACCGGAAACCGCGGCAGAGGCACCACAGGCTTGGAGCCGTGGATCAGGGTGCAGCCTGGAATTAAATGAAAGAAGAGCTGCGTTAGTTGCCATGGAGCGTCCGGTCTTCATTGGGAAGGTTGGGGGTTCGAATCTAGCAGCGGTTCGGTGTAATGATGTGAAATATATATTTACGATGCTTATTTATACTACTATGCTTCGTTAGAGAAGTGAGAAGTAGCAAGTAAAGCGTATATAGTAATGTTAAAAGTTTCTGCATTTTTCGATTATCAGCCAAACCGATATGTATCGAAAATTATAAAAATTGCCTTCTTTGTACGAGCTTAGTGCATCACTGCCTCTAATAGAAGAATAATATAGCCAACCAGGAAAACTCAAACAAATAAGAATTGGTATTAAAATCTCAAAAAATATAATGCGTCAAATAATTATATATTGCTCAAGCCTACTCTTCTACTAAAAGTAGAATAAAGGAATTCATATCATAGTGGAAATTAAACACTTAACCGATATGTATCGAAAAAAATAATAACAAGGCGGAGAAAAACACTAACCCGGTAGATTAGCCAAGAGTCCAAGATCCTGCAGTCCGCTCGCATCGCTCCCGATTCCATCTTCGACGGCGTTGTCAAACTCGTTTCCCATCTCTTCGCTGTGGAAATTCTCTTCTTCCGTGGTGATTCCGGCTTGCTGTTGAAGCTCGGACGATTCGACGAGCTCCCGGTCGCCGCCGCCGAGATGCCTCTGGCAGTCGGTGGCATTGGCACTGTTGACCTGCTTGCGCCATCGGGCGCGCCTGTTGCTGAACCAGACCTGCACCTTGGACTCGGACAGCGCCACCGCCGTGGCAAGGGCCTCCCGCATGGCCAGGCTGGGGTAGTGCGTCTGCTGGAACGCCGCCTCCAGCGCGCGAACCTGCTGGTCGCTGAAAGTTGTCCGGCATCGGCGACCGCTGCCAGATTTCTGCTGCTGCTGCTGGCTGTTGATTGACAGCTCCGAGTTGTCCGGAGCTTCCAGGCTGGCGACAGCCGCCTCAGCATCGGACGGAGTTGTCGAAGTCACCAGCGAGTTTGCCGGCGGGCTGCCGTTTCTGCACTGTCGATTGGATGAAGCAACGGCTTCCGCTGCTGGCACCTCTTCTGCTACGAGGCCATCGTTAGAGTCTTCGCATGCGGCGGTTGAAGAGGCCTGCTGATGCTGATGCTGCTGTCTGAGCTTCTTCTGCTGCGACTGCTGGCCAGCGTCTGCAGATGACGAGCTGTTCGAGTCTGCGAGAGCGCGAGGTTTCAAATGGCCCTGCCCGTTACCTTTGGCGAATGGGAGAGGCAGAGGCTACACAGAGGGCACAAAGACGCACACAGAGGGACACAGAGGGCACACAGAGGGCACAGAGGTACACAGAGGGCACACAGAGGGACACAGAGTACACACAGAGGGCACGCAGAGGCACACAGAGGCACAAAGACGCACACAGAGGGACACAGAGGGCACACAAGAGGGACACACAGAGGCACACAGAGGGCACGCAGAGGCACACAGAGGCACACAGAGGACACACAGAGGGCACACAGAGGGCACACAAGAGGGACACACAGAGGCACACAGAGGGCACGCAGAGGCACACAGAGGCACACAGAGGCACACAGAGGGGCACACAGAGGACACACAGAGGACACACAGAGGGCACA
This sequence comes from Macrostomum lignano, assembly GCA_002269645.1. NCBI lineage: Eukaryota > Metazoa > Platyhelminthes > Macrostomidae > Macrostomum > Macrostomum lignano. Next base: position 212,600 of record NIVC01000277.1, read on the forward strand.
CAGAGGGACACAGAGTACACACAGAGGGCACGCAGAGGCACACAGAGGGCACACAGAGGGCACACAGAGGCACACAGAGGGCACACAGAGGGCACACAGAGGCACACAGAGGACACACAGAGGGCACACAGAGTACACACAGAGGGCACACAGAGTACACACAGAGGCACACAGAGGGCACACAGAGGGACACAGAGTACACACAGAGGGCACACAGAGGACACAGAGGACACACAGAGGGCACACAGAGGACACACAGAGGGCACACAGAGGACACACAGAGGGCACACAGAGGGCACAGAGGGACACAGAGGACACACAGAGGGCACATTCGAACCCCTTCACAATGAAATACCCGCCAAAATCCAGTGAACCACCTCCAACTCATTGCTACAGCAGAGAAGCCAAAAGAAAGTGTCAATTATTCATGGCAACTCGCCGCCCCATCTCAAGCTTCAATCAATCAGAGGACGGCTCTGCTACTCACACGCCTCACGAATCCGATGACTGGCCCAGTTTCAGGCGGTAATCGCATACAAATAGGCATTAACTCAATGCGAGCGTGCGTGAGTCTAGATTAGCTACTTCATATACGAATAGATGAAACAGGTCGAACTCGGTATTTCTCGAATAGTTTCCTATCCCCCCCCAAAGAACACCGAAATCCCCAACGGCAGGTGATGCGACTATGGCAACAACAAGGGAAACAGGTACATAGAGTAGAGCATAGAGCCTGCATCCTTGTCCAGGTGGTCATATGGCCGCAGGTTTTTAACGCGTGATTGCGCACGGAGGCACAACTAAGCAGCAAGCGACATGTGTATCTAGCTGAGCATGTGGGCTGGCGGCACCTCAGTTCTCCCTCACTCAATATTCGCCGTCAGCACATGAGCACACTGACAGGTTGGTGGAAGAAATAAATGACTTTGCATACAACTTTACAAGCCTAGTTGTTGGCTGTGTTCGGAGCCGCGGCAACTTTAAGTAGAGAATTAAGAATCAGTCAAGCAAGCGAACACAACTGACAAAATGCCGGTGTTCAGAGCGTGTTGTATATAAAAGTCAAGGCTGGACAAGCCTCTCTGTGGCCCAGCGGACAGATGCACCCTGAGGGGTGTATTAGAATCCCAACTGAATGAGGGGAATATATCCCCAGGACAAGATATCTGTGAATAACGCCCATTTAATTGCAATTGATTTATTTGAGTCCCCCGTGTGCTTCGTCCACTTTTTTTCTCTCCTACTATAATGACTGATGAAGCGCCCGTGAGGCTGACTGACTTCATCGGAGGTGTCAAGCTCTTCTTCTGGGCACCGGCGCACAAAAAATAACGTCAGAGGAGTCAAGGCGGCAGGGCAGGCAGTGCAGGAGGGCAGCTCAGCAAGTCAGCCAGCCATACATCACACCCTTCTGTTGTGGGCGGTGCCTCATGTCAAGGTCCGAACCATCAGCCTCTCATCTTCTCATTGCAGCCTCACCATAATAGCGCGATTGATGACGGAGTTTGGAGGATGGTGGAGGGTCCGGCATGAATTTGACAGCCACTGCGCAATCGCGCTTCTTAAAACGCATTAACAGATTTTCACCTGGCTGGCGAAAGTGTTTTTTTCCTTCATTTGATACTTCACTCCAACTATCTGAAACTCCTAAATTTCAGCTTTAACTGTCTGAATCTAACCACTGATTCTCGAGTCTCCCTTATCCCTTTTCTTAATCCGACAAACCCTACCTATCTCCCTTATCTCAATCTTAAACAACTCTACATCTCCCTTATCTCAACCCTACATCTCCCTTATCTCAACCCTACATCTCCCTTATCTCAACCCTACATCTCCCTTATCTCAACCCTACATCTCCCTTATCTCAATCTTAAACAACTCTACATCTCCCTTATCTCAATCTTAAACAACTCTACATCTCCCTTATCTCAACCCTACATCTCCCTTATCTCAACCCTACATCTCCCTTATCTCAACCCTACATCTCCCTTATCTCAACCCTACATCTCCCTTATCTCAATCTTAAACAACTCTACATCTCCCTTATCTCAACCCTACATCTCCCTTATCTCAACCCTACATCTCCCTTATCTCAACCCTACATCTCCCTTATCTCAATCTTAAACAACTCTACATCTCCCTTATCTCAATCTTAAACAACTCTACATCTCCCTTATCTCAACCCTACATCTCCCTTATCTCAACCCTACATCTCCCTTATCTCAACCCTATATCTCCCTTATCTCAACCCTACATCTCCCTTATCTCAACCCTACATCTCCCTTATCTCAACCCTACATCTCCCTTATCTCAACCCTACATCTCCCTTATCTCAACCCTGCATGTCCCTTATCTTAACCCTACATCTCCCTTATCTCAACCCTACATCTCCCTTATCTCAACCCTACATCTCCCTTATCTTAACCCTACATCTCCCTTATCTCAACCCTATATCTCCCTTATCTCAACCCTACATCTCCCTTATCTTAACCCTACATCTCCCTTATCTCAACCCTATATCTCCCTTATCTCAACCCTACATGTCCCTTATCTCAAACCTACATCTCCCTTATCTCAACCCTACATGTCCCTTATCTCAACCCTACATCTCCCTTATCTTAACCCTACATCTCCCTTATCTTAACCCTACATCTCCCTTATCTTAACCCTACATCTCCCTTATCTCAACCCTATATCTCCCTTATCTCAACCCTACATGTCCCTTATCTCAAACCTACATCTCCCTTATCTTAACCCTACATCTCCCTTATCTTAACCCTACATCTCCCTTATCTTAACCCTACATCTCCCTTATCTTAACCCTACATCTCCCTTATCTTAACCCTACATCTCCCTTATCTTAACCCCAGAAACCCAACATCTCCCAATCTCCCAATCTCCGTCCAGCCTCACCGCTGCGCCTCATCAACCGGCTGATGGCGGCCACGCTGGGTGCCGTCCGCTCGTCGCACAGCCCGCCAGCGACCAGACGAGCCCGAATCTCCCAGGCCGGCAGGCTGGGCTCCCGGGCCCGGATCGCTTGGATTCGCCGATCAACCGGTTCCGCCACGGCTCGCCGGTTGCCGCCGGTGACGCCGGGTGTCACCGTTCCTGCCGTGCGCGGACAAGGTGCATGCACGGCTTTACACATGTTTTTCTTCAGCTAAAACTTATACGCCTGAGATCTACTCACCTCTCAACAATGTGTCTTCTCTGCTCACTCTTTTCTCATTGTTTTGCATTCTATCCTTCTTGAGATGTATACTTCTAGGCCCGCTCTTTACTTCTCATTTCTCTGTTTCGCATGATTGTCTCTTTCTCATGGATCTCTCGTCTCTTTCTCATGGATCTCTCGTCTCTTTCTCATGGATCTCTCGTCTCTTTCTCACGGATCTCTCGTCTCTTTTGCATAGATCGCTTTGTCTCTTTCTCATGAATCTCTCGTCTCTTTCTCATGAATCTCTTGTCTCTTTCTCATGGATCTCTCGTCTCTTTCTCATGGATCTCTCGTCTCTTTTTCATGGATCTTTCGACTCTTTCTCACGGAACTCTCATATCTTTCTCAATCTTTTTCTAACTTAAGTAATCCGTCTAAATATAAATTGTATTATATCAAATACTTATTTTCAAAAGAAGCCTCACCTGTCTCCTGAAACCGTTGCAAGATCTTGCTCACGCATCCGTGACTGACCCGCAGTCGGCGGCTGATGTCGCAGGGCCGGACGCCTTTGCCAGCCAGTTCGACAATCTGCACCCGGACGTGGTGCGGCAGCGGCCGGCCGTTGATGAACACCCCGCCGAGCTGGTTGACCCGGCCTTGGCCTACTGGGCGAACGCGTCAGAGAGCATGCGTGAATTTTTTGTTATTTATAAATTTGTCAATTGTTTTGTCTCTTGGTCTGCATTCCTGTCGTCTCTTGGTTGGCAACCCCTGTCTCTTGGTTGGCAACCCCTGTCTCTTGGTGGGCGCCCCTGTCTCTTGGTGGGCGCCCCTGTCTCTTGGTGGGCGCCCCTGTCTCTTGGTGGGCGTCCCTGTCTTTTGGTTAGCGCCCCGTCTCTGGTTGGCGCCCCTGTCTCTGGTTGGCGCCCCTGTCTCTGGTTGGCGCCCCTGTCTCTGGTTGTCGCCTCTGTCTCTGGTTGGCGCCCCTGTCTCTGGTTGGCGCCCCTGTCTCTGGTTGGCGCCCCTTGGTGGGCGCTCCTGTCTCTGGTTGGCGCCCCTGTCTCTGGTTGGCGCCCCTTGGTGGGCGCCCCTGTCTCTGGTTGGCGCCCCCTGTCTCTGGTTGGCGCCCCTGTCTCTGGTTGGCGCCCCTTGGTGGGCGCTCCTGTCTCTGGTTGGCGCCCCTGTCTCTGGTTGGCGCCCCCTGTCGCTTGGTGGGCGCTCCTGTCTCTTGGTGGTCACCCCTGTCTCTTGGTGGGCGTCCCTTGGTGGGCGCCCCTGTCTTTTGGTTGGCGCCCCTTGGTGGGCGCCCCTGTCTCTGGTTGGCGCCCCCTGTCGCTTGGTGGGCGCTCCTGTCTCTTGGTGGGCGTCCCTGTCTTTTGGTTAGCGCCCCGTCTCTGGTTGGCGCCCCTGTCTCTGGTTGGCGCCCCCTGTCTCTGGTTGGCGCCCCTGTCTCTGGTTGTCGCCCCTGTCTCTGGTTGTCGCCCCTGTCTCTGGTTGGCGCCCCTGTCTCTGGTTGGCGCCCCTTGGTGGGCGCCCCTGTCTCTTGGTTGGCGCCCCCTGTCGCTTGGCGGGCGCTCCTGTCTATTGATGGTCACCCCTGTCTCTTGGTGGGCGTCCCTTGGTGGGCGCCCCTGTCTTTTGGTTGGCGCCCCTTGGTGGGCGCCCCTGTCTCTGGTTGGCGCCCCCTGTCGCTTGGTGGGCGCTCCTGTCTCTTGGTGGGGTCACCCCTGTCTCTTGGTGGGCGTCCCTTGGTGGGCGCCCCTGTCTTTTGGTTGGCGCCCCTTGGTGGGCGCCCCTGTCTCTTGGTGGGCGTCCCTGTCTTTTGGTTGGCGCCACTGTCTCTTGGTTGGCGCCTCTGTCTCTTGGTGGTCTCCCCTTGGTGGGCGCCCCCACCCCTGTCTTAGGCCGCTGGAGGTTAACGTCCAACAGGTGGCAAAAATCGAACTTCTGTCATTCGCCGAGCTCTTTCATTTATAATTCGTTGTAGCGCAATTTTGTGGGGCCTTAGCCGCCTTATTTAGATTCATCTAACAGCTTAAAATCATTGCTTTCGTGCAGCAGGCGACTTAGGCTTACGCCCTGTTTGTTGCTACACCGATAGCATACGTGGTTTAAAGGCATCTTGGTATTGGTATAATAGCTAAACTGCTATAATTAACTTCATCAGTTCTAAATGATAAATAACTGACCAGGTGTATTAAAGGAGCTCAAAAACAAAAGCTTTGTTATTCTATACCTGGAATCACTGTATTGGCACTCCAACTATCTACTATCTAACATCGCTTGCTCACACTTGCCTGCTCACTGGCGCGGAAGCTGAAATTATCCTCAAACAGAAATGATTTCAAAGTTGAAATATCCTCTTATATAATTGGCCTCGGGGTGTATATGGGAAGGTGTATGGCACCATGCACCAGCCCGCATGCAAAAACTTGGCTAGACAGAGCATTCAAGCGAAGTGCAAAGGCTCCAATATAAGCCTATAATGCATATATATGCCCAAGGGCGAAGATTAAACGGAATCATTGTTAAGCCTATACACTACAGCTCCATTGTAAATGACTTTGCCGAAATCTGGGAGACAAAAGTCAACGATGCGCGCGCGTCAAGGAGATTTTTGCTCTGCGAATAACTTTAAAAAATTCGCGTCGAAAACCTTTTTTTATCTTCCAGGCAATGGAATCCCTGGTTAGCCGGGAAATAACCCAGGTGAGGTGAAAAATATCCAAGATAGAATCCCTGGCAACTGTAAAATAACCAAGATGGAACCCCTGTCACCCATATCTATCTACAGAAACCCCTATTGTCACCCATATCTATCTACAGACAGAAACCCCTATTGTCACCCATATCTATCTACAGAAACCCCTATTGTCACCCATATCTATCTATAGAAACCCCTGTCACCCATACCAATCTATAAGAACCCCTGTTGTCACCCACATCTATCTATAGGAACCCCTGTCACCCACATCTATCTATAGGAACCCCTGTCACCCATATCTATCTACAGAAACCCCTATTGTCACCCATATCTATCTATAGAAACCCCTGTCACCCATACCAATCTATAAGAACCCCTGTTGTCACCCACATCTATCTATAGGAACCCCTGTCACCCATATCTATAGGAACCCATGTCACCCATATCTATCTATAGGAACCCCTGTCACCCACATCTATCTATAGGAACCCCTGTCACCCATATCTATCTACAGAAACCCCTATTGTCACCCATATCTATCTATAGAAACCCCTGTCACCCATACCAATCTGTAAGAACCCCTGTTGTCACCCACATCTATCTATAGGAACCCCTGTCACCCATATCTATCTATAGGAACCCCTGTCACCCATATAGGAACCCCTGTCACCCATATCTATAGGAACCCCTGTCACCCATATCTATAAGAACCCCTGTCACCCATATCTAGCTATAGGAACCCCTGTCACCCATATCTATTTATAGGAACCCCCTGTCACCCACATCTATCTATAGGAACCCCTGTCACCCATATCTATAAGAACCCCTGTCACCCATATCTATAAGAACCCCTGTCACCCATATCTATAGGAACCCCTGTCACCCATATCTATAAGAACCCCTGTCACCCATATCTATAGGAACCCCTGTCACCCATATCTATAAGAACCCCTGTCACCCATATCTATAAGAACCCCTGTCACCCATATCTATAGGAACCCCTGTCACCCATATCTATAAGGTCAACCCCTGTCACCCATATCTATTTCCATATCTATTGGAAAAAACCTAGGTAATCCTTGTAAGGGTCCCTGTCGGTGACCTCTATATATATCACTTAAACTAATAGTAACTTACCGTCAAACATCATTGTCGGAAGCTGCGAGCGCCTTGCTGGCTGCTGCGGCTGAGGCAGCGGTGGTGGCGGTGGCGGTGGCGCTTGAGGGTGTGACAGGAAATTGTCCATCATTTTCCTCTCCAACCGAAAAAAACTTCCACTGATTAAAAGCGGCAAGCCTCAGTGCCGATGAGGGTTGGTCAACAGCTTGGCAATAAATAACTGCAGATTCCCAGTTATAAATTGCCTTCCATTTGTCTTAAACACCAGAGTGGAAGGGGAGCAGGGCAGCGCTGTGAGCCAGCCAATGAAAAGTTGAGCAGATAAATGTGGCGGAACCAATCAGACCGGACTTGAATCAGCGCTTGAATCATTTGTAAATAGTGAGGGGGGGCATTCTTATCGCAATTCCCTTAATCTATGAAAGCCTGTCTGTCTCAGTGACTGTCGACTCGGAGGAACTGGAGTCGATTTCTCTTTGGGTATGGATCATTAGTTTCTCTTATTAGGGAGTCTTATCGCCTAGTAACTGTTACTGCTACATGCTTCACTGCCTCTCGCTTGTTCCAATCTGCTTGATTTATTTGCAGGAACAGCTAGTGGGTGGCAGGGAGATGGATTGGGTGCGGAAGCGAACTGAGAGACCAGCCCATCGAATTCAGCTTGTTTTTAACGGTCAAGACAGATGCTGAAGCTGAGAAATTGGATAATTAAAATAGATGGATAGATAGATAGATAGATAGATAGATAGATAGATAGATAGATAGATAGATAGATAGATAGATAGATAGATAGATAGATAGATAGATAGATAGATAGATAGATAGATAGATAGATAGATAGATAGATAGATAGATAGATAGATAGATAGATAGATAGATAGATAGATAGATAGATAGATAGATAGATAGATAGATAGATAGATAGATAGATAGATAGATAGATAGATAGATAGATAGATAGATAGATAGATAGATAGATAGATAGATAGATAGATAGATAGATAGATAGCCAGATATAGATAGATAGATAGATAGACAGATAGATAGATAGATAGATAGATAGATAGATAGATAGATAGATAGATAGATAGATAGATAGATAGATAGATAGATAGATAGATAGATAGATAGATAGATAGATAGATAGATAGATAGATAGATAGATAGACAGATAGATAGATAGATAGATAGATAGATAGATAGATAGATAGATAGATAGATAAATAGATAGATAGATAGATAGATAGACAGATATAGATAGATATATAGCTGCATGCTGAGTATAGTTCACATCCATAAACCTCACTAATCAGCCAAAATGCAAGATACAAGAGAATAAAAAGACAAAGTGAAAATATTGATGCTGGGTCTTAGCAGATCATGACGTCCCGAAATTCGATTCAGCCAGCCTCCCCTCCTCCTACATCCCCTCAGCCGTCGCTCGTGCTAATTCGCAAAACCAGAGCAGCCTGGCGGGGGAGAGTAAAAATTCCTCACTATTAAAATTTGAAAATTTAAAACAGCCCCCCCCCCCTGCAGAGTCAGCCAGAGACTGCAGAATCCAAATGTATCCAAATTCCATGGCGTTATGAGCTGGGAGAGCAACAAGTTTTTTTTCTGCAAACCGCCGCCAGGGGCTTTGCGTTTAGAGATGCGCAAGGGCGGCGGCGGTGGGTTTGGAGGAAATTTCGTATTTTTGATGAGGCTGACAGGTGGCGCTGCTCTTGGAGCGAGGAAAAAGTGACAGTTGCGCAGATTGGCAGCGGCGGCGACAGCCTCTGGCGCGGGTGTTGGGCAGACCCAGTTAGCAGATAAAATTTCCTATTACATTATATAGGCCTATTAGGCCACTTAGACGGCCCGTTAAACCCGGGCCGTTAGCTTGCTGCAGGAGAAAGGTGCTCGCAACTGGAACATTATTCTGAAGGAATTTTAGGCCTATGCAGACTGATCCCCTTGAAGGACAACGGGCAATATAGAGAGCGGTATTGAGCTTGCCGCAGCTTAAAGATAGCTCAGACATGCCACTGCAGTCATGATGCATGCAGTTCATCTCTGATGATGGAGAAATCTGGCGCGATATTTTGAACAGAATTTTTGAAAGTTTGAAGTTTACGGAGGGTCTTTCAGAGTGGATTTACAGAGTGCTATTTTGGATTTACAGAACGCCATTTTGGATTTACAGAACGCCATTTTGGATTTACAGAGTGCCATTTTGGATTTACAGAATGCCATTTTGGATTTACAGAACGCCATTTTGGATTTACAGAGTGCCATTTTGGATTTACAGAGTGCCATTTTGGATTTACAGAGTGCCATATTGGATTTACAGAGTGCCATTTTGGATTTACAGAGTGCCATTTTGGATTTACAGAGTGCCATTTTGGATTTACAGAGTGCCATTTTGGATTTTCAGAGTGCCATATTGGATTTACAGAGTGCCATTTTGGATTTACAGAGTGCCATTTTGTATTTACAGAGTGCCATTTTGGATTTACAGAGTGCTATTTTGGATTTACACAACGCCATTTTGGATTTACAGAGTGCCATTTCGGATTTACAGAGCGCCATTTTGGATTTACAGAGTGCCCTTTTGGATTTTCAGAGTGCCCTTTTGGATTTACAGAGTGCCCTTTTGGATTTTCAGAGTGCCATTTTGGATTTACAGAGTGTCTATTTGGATTTTCAGAGTGCCATTTTGGATTTACAGAGTGCCCTTTTGGATTTTCAGAGTGCCATTTTGGATTTACAGAGTGCCATTTTGGATTTACAGAGTGCCATTTTGGATTTTCAGAGTGCCATTTTGGATTTACAGAGTGCCATATTGAATTTACAGAGTGCCATTTTGGATTTCAGAGTGCCATTTTGGATTTACAGAACGCCATTTTGGATTTACAGAGTGCCATTTTGGATTTACAGAGTGCCATTTTGGATTTACAGAGTGCCATATTGAATTTACAGAGTGCCATTTTGGATTTACAGAGTGCCATTTTGATTGAATTTACAGAGTGCCATTTTGATTGGATTTACAGAGTGCCATTTTGATTGGATTTACAGAGTGCCATTTTGGATTTACAGAGTGCCATTTTGATTGGATTTACAGAGTGCCATTTTGGATTTACAGAGTGCCATTTTGGATTTACAGAGTGCCATTTTGGATTTACAGAGTGCCATTTTGGATTTACAGAGTGCCATTTTGTATTTACAGAGTGCCATTTTGGATTTACAGAGTGCTATTTTGGATTTACACAACGCCATTTTGGATTTACAGAGTGCCATTTCGGATTTACAGAGCGCCATTTTGGATTTACAGAGTGCCCTTTTGGATTTTCAGAGTGCCCTTTTGGATTTACAGAGTGCCCTTTTGGATTTTCAGAGTGCCATTTTGGATTTACAGAACGCCATTTTGGATTTACAGAATGCCATATTGGATTTACAGAGTGCCATTTTGGATTTACAGAGTGCCATTTTGGATTTTCAGAGTGCCATTTTGGATTTACAGAGTGCCTTTTTGGATTTACAGAACGCCATTTTGGATTTACAGAGTGCCATTTTGGATTTACAGAGTGCTATTTTGGATTTACAGAACGCCATTTTGGATTTACAGAACGCCATATTGGATTTACAGAGTGCTATTTTGGATTTACAGAGCGCCATTTTGGATTTACAGAGTGCCCTTTTGGATTTTCAGAGTGCCCTTTTGGATTTACAGAGTGCCCTTTTGGATTTTCAGAGTGCCATTTTGGATTTACAGAGTGCCCTTTTGGATTTTCAGAGTGCCATTTTGGATTTACAGAGTGCCCTTTTGGATTTTCAGAGTGCCATTTTGGATTTACAGAGTGCCCTTTTGGATTTTCAGAGTGCCATTTTGGATTTACAGAGTGCCATTTTGGATTTACAGAGTGCCATTTTGGATTTTCAGAGTGCCATTTTAGATTTACAGAGTGCCATATTGAATTTACAGAGTGCCATTTTGGATTTCAGAGTGCCATTTTGGATTTACAGAACGCCATTTTGGATTTACAGAGTGCCATTTTGGATTTACAGAGTGCCATTTTGGATTTACAGAGTGCCATATTGAATTTACAGAGTGCCATTTTGGATTTACAGAGTGCCATTTTGATTGAATTTACAGAGTGCCAATTTGATTGGATTTACAGAGTGCCATTTTGATTGGATTTACAGAGTGCCATTTTGGATTTACAGAGTGCCATTTTGGATTTACAGAGTGCCATTTTGGATTTACAGAGTGCCATATTGAATTTACAGAGTGCCATTTTGGATTTCAGAGTGCCATTTTGGATTTACAGAACGCCATTTTGGATTTACAGAGTGCCATTTTGGATTTACAGAGTGCCATTTTGGATTTACAGAGTGCCATATTGAATTTACAGAGTGCCATTTTGGATTTACAGAGTGCCATTTTGATTGAATTTACAGAGTGCCATTTTGATTGGATTTACAGAGTGCCATTTTGATTGGATTTACAGAGTGCCATTTTGGATTTACAGAGTGCCATTTTGATTGGATTTACAGAGTGCCATTTTGGATTTACAGAGTGCCATTTTGGATTTACAGAGTGCCATATTGAATTTACAGAGTGCCATTTTGGATTTTCAGAGTGCCATTTTGGATTTACAGAGTGCCCTTTTGGATTTTCAGAGTGCCCTTTTGGATTTACAGAGTGCCCTTTTGGATTTTCAGAGTGCCATTTTGGATTTACAGAGTGCTATTTTGGATTTACAGAGTGCCATTTTGGATTTTCAGAGTGCCATTTTGGATTTACAGAGTGCCATATTGAATTTACAGAGTGCCATTTTGGATTTCAGAGTGCCATTTTGGATTTACAGAACGCCATTTTGGATTTACAGAGTGCCATTTTGGATTTACAGAGTGCCATATTGAATTTACAGAGTGCCATTTTGGATTTACAGAGTGCCATTTTGGATTTACAGAGTGTCATATTGAATTTACAGAGTGCCATTTTGGATTTACAGAGTGCCATTTTGATTGGATTTACAGAGTGCCATTTTGATTGGATTTACAGAGTGCCATTTTGATTGGATTTACAGAGTGCCATTTTGGATTTACAGAGTGCCATTTTGGATTTAAAGAGTGCCATTTTGGATTTACAGAGTGCCATTTTGATTGGATTTACAGAGCGCCATTTTGGATTTAAAGAGTGTCATTTTGGATTTACAGAGCGCCATTTTGGATTTACAGAGTGCCATATTGGATTTACAGAGTGCCATATTGAATTTACAGAGTGCCATTTTGGATTTACAGAGTGCCATTTTGATTGAATTTACAGAGTGCCATTTTGATTGGATTTACAGAGTGCCATTTTGATTGGATTTACAGAGTGCCATTTTGGATTTACAGAGTGCCATTTTGATTGGATTTACAGAGTGCCATTCTGGATTTACAGAGTGCCATATTAATGGGATTTACTGAGCGTCACTTTGGAACTCTAGTATTCTTATTTTTTGCATATTAATACTGCAAAAAAGATGCCAAATTTATTAGCAAGTCTTTACTACTCAGATCAGTAGTTTATAAGGAAAATTTAAAAGTTTCTCGGTATAAAAATGAAGCTGAAACTAATTGAAGCACAAGAACAGAAGCAGATTTTATCAAAAAGCTGTAAAAATCAAATGCAGCAGGAAAGCAGTTGGACCACCTTCCAGCTCAAAAAATTCTTTGCATATTTTTATATTTTGAATAAACTATCGAAAGAAAACCATTAACAAAAAGGTGATAAAGCAAAAAAGAAACGTTTCTATAACAACTAGAAATATTGGGGAGGCAAGCTTAGGGTGAGACTTTGACATGCGATTGCAGAACGCGACTCTTATTAAATGATATTATCAAATCTGCCTGAATAGTATGACTCTAATAGGGTGAGATTATCAAATTCGATTGAATAGAATGATTCTCATAGGGTGAGATTATCAAATCCGATTCGATGGATTGATTCTAATAGGGTGAGATCACCAAATCCGATTCGATAGATTGATCCTAATAGGGTGAGAATATCAGATCCGATTCGATGGATTGATTCTCATAGAGTGAGATTATCAAATCTAATTCGATTGATTGATTCTCATAGGGTGAGATTATCAAATATGATTCGATGGATAGATTCTCATAGAGTGAGATTATCAAATCTAATTCGATTGATTGATTCTCATAGGGTGAAATTATCAAATCCGATTCGATGAATTGATTCTAATAGGGTGAGATTATCAAATCCGATTGAATAGAACAAATTTCATAGGGTAAGATTATCAAATCCGATTCGATGGATTGATTCTCATAGGGTGAGATTTTCAAATCCGATTGAATAGAATGATTCTCTTAGGGTGAGATTCTCCCAAAAATTGAATGGTCGATTCTCATAGATGAGACTCTAATTGGAAACTGTTCTTCGGTTAAACCAATTAATTCTCAGGGGTCAAGAAAACGCAAAAAAATTCAAGACGAACTAAAGTCAGAACAGTAACCAGAACAAAAAACTGTCTCAATCAATATTAATAGGCGATTCTGGCACGCCGGATCCACTCGGCTCTGGCGAGCTTCCAGTTGACTGGCTGGCATCGAGATCCACTGGCGCTAATCGACGTCTGCCGAAACTTTTAAAATTGAAGCTTCGGGCCTGCGGTTTCGACTGCTTCTGCTGCTGTTGGTGCTGCTGCGGACCGGACCCACAAGCAAACATTTCTGACTGAGCCAAACTGAACAGCTCCGATCGGCCGGCCGCAGCTGCACTAAGCAGGCCAGGCAGAGGCGTCGAGTGGCCAACGGACGAGGAAGCGGCCGACGTCCAAAAGCAGGGAGTCGATGGCGGCGGCGGTGGATCGACTGACTTCTTTAAACCCGGCAACGGCAGGTATGGACTACGAATCAAGTTTTCTTTTAGCGCCAAAGGTAACACGGATGTTGGTTGGTTGCTAGGTCGGTTGCTTTCGCTGCTGAATACGGCGGAAGCGTCGACGACGAACGAATTATTGTTGTCGATGCTGGAGACTTCGGAGAGCTTAAATAGCGGCTGCTGCTGCGGTGGTGGTTTTGCAGTTTCTGTGCCAGCCGAGGCATTGGATAAAGAGAGCGAACTCAAGGACAACATCTGGCTAAACCGTGGAGCCTGCTGCTGTTCTTGTAGCTTACTTTTGTTGTTGACACCTTCGTCACCACATTGCTCTGTGAGATGTTCCTCGGCTGCAACTGGAGTTGGCGCCTGCGATGTGGCTCCTGGGGATTCAAGTTGATCGTTAAAGAAGTGCGGCTCAATATCGCCGGAGGGAACTTCTGCCATAGTTGACTGCGTGGACGATTTAGCTGCATCAGTCTGCGAGGTTGAAGACTCATTAACCGTTGCATCAGTCGACTTCTCAACTAGTTCATCTGGTGAAGTATCTCTTGAATAACTTGATCTCGGTACTGAAGCCTCACCAGTGTTCTTGCCTGATGGTTCAGCGTTTGAGTGTTTTGCGCGTAACGACACTGAAGCCTCAGAGGCAGTTTGACCCGATGACTCAACGATTGAGTGATTTGATGTTGGTACCGAGTTTTCAGCTGTATTTTGGTCCGATGACTTAACAGTTGGTTTATATGATGTCGGAATAGAGTTCTGGGATGTAGTATGGCTTGATGGCTCAGCAGTAGGCTGGTGTGATGACTCAACGGTTGAGCGTACCGATGTCGGTACTGAAACTTTGGAAGAAGCATGGCTTGATGATTCAGCAGCAGACTGGTGTGATGACTCAACGGTTGAGCGTACCGATGTCGGTACTGAAACTTTTGAAGAAGCATGGCCTGACGACTCAACGGCTAAGCAGTCCGGTATCGTTACCTTGGCAGAAGTCTGGTTTGACGACTCAACGGTTGAGCACTCTGATGTCGGTACCGAAGCCTTGGCAGAATTTGGACGAGAAGAATCGACAACAGTCAATTCTTCTGTTGATTTTTTCAGCTCCGTGAACTGAATGGTTGACTTGGAGTTTGATTGTGCAGCAGAAGTTTCATTATGCGTCAGAGCATGGGAGCTGCTCAAAGTGGCCGATGAGGCGGTAAACTTTGACGCAGACAAATCAATCGCACCCAGTTGCCGACACACTCGACTTCTATTGAATATGGGTGACTGCGGTACAGCATTGAAATCTGTGCTACCTGCTGCATTGTGCGTTGACGAGACTGCCGACTGCCTGCACACGGTGGACTTTGAGTCACAAGTCTGTTCTGCTGCATATCTCACATACTCAACAGCTGGGGGAGGCATATCAGGTGCAGTTAATGGGTTTGCGTTGCTGCACAAAGCTTGGCTGCTCTTGTTAGCAGTGCAATTGGTACTAGCATTTTTCTTGACTTGCACCTCGGCTTCAGAAAATTCCTTCACTGTATTAACAGGCGGCAAGACTCCCGTTGAATCTAGACCATTAGCAACTGCGAGTGTTAAAGTGCTGTAAGAATCCTCAAGAATTGGCGATGTAATATGCTCCTCATCCAGCTTCACTTTAGTATTTCGACCATGACAGCTCGATGCAGCGGATGTCTGCGACAGACTTCTCTTCCGACTAGTAGGCGCAACAGATAGCGTAGCGCTTTGTGACTCGCACGTGAACTCCTCATTTGGACTTCGAATCAAGTCAGTTGAGCCTCCTGTCTGAGAAAAACGAGCTGCATTTTTATCAGAATTCTGAGACAGTATCAGCTTTTCCAGAGTCTCATAGACAGAAGTAGTCGCGGGAGACTCAAATGACGGCTCTTTCAGAATCTTCTTGTCCAGAGTCTCGTAGACGGAGGCGTTCGCGGGAGACTTGAATGAAGAAGCTTTCTGAGTCTTCTTGTCCAGAGACTCGTAGGCAGAAGCATTCGCGGGAGACTCAAACGACGGCTCTTTCAGAATCTTCTTGTCCTGAGACTCGTAGGCAGAAGCATTCGCGGGAGACTCGAATGACGGCTCTTTCAGAATCTTCTTGTCCAGAGACTCGTAGGCAGAAGCGTTCGCAGGAGACACAAATGACGGCTCTTTCAGAATCTTCTTGTCCAGAGACTCGTAGGCAGAAGCATTCGCGGGAGACTCGAATGACGGCTCTTTCAGAATCTTCTTGTCCAGAGACTCGTAGGCAGAAGCATTCGCGGGAGACTCAAACGACGGCTCTTTCAGAATCTTCTTGTCCTGAGACTCGTAGGCAGAAGCATTCGCGGGAGACTCGAATGACGGCTCTTTCAGAATCTTCTTGTCCAGAGACTCGTAGGCAGAAGCGTTCGCAGGAGACACAAATGACGGCTCTTTCAGAATCTTCTTGTCCAGAGACTCGTAGGCAGAAGCATTCGCGGAGACTCGAATGAAGAAGCTTTCTGAGTCTTCTTGTCCAGAGTCTCGTAGACGGAGGCGTTCGTGGGAGACCCAAATGAAGAAGCTTTCTGAGTCTTCTTGTCCAGAGACTCGTAGACAGAAGCATTCGCGGGAGACTCAAATGAAGAAGCTTTCTGAGTCTTCTTGTCCAGAGACTCGTAGACAGAAGCATTCGCGGGAGACTCAAATGAAGAAGCTTTCTGAGTCTTCTTGTCCAGAGACTCGTAGACGGAGGCACTTGCAGTAGACTTTAGCAGAGACTCTTTGTAAACTTTTCTGTCCAGAGACTCGTAGGCAGAAGCGTTCCCAGCAGACTCTGACGAAGACTCTTTCTGCATTTTGGCATTCAGAAGGCTATCAAGCCTCGTGGCCGGCGATCTAGCAAACATTGGAGTATCCGATCTTGAGAAGGCTGAAGAAGGCCTATCCGGTAGGCACTTGTCGATAGCTGGGAAAGCTTCATCAAGCGATTCGTTGGGAGCAGCGGTGGTGTCGGAGCTCGGTCCAGCAGCTGCCGGAGCTGCGCCACCCGGTGCCAAGGACTGCCAATAGGACGGAGCCTCGCTACGCAACCGATTCATCGTTGACATAATGGATTGGTATTTGCTGCTCAGAGTGTTCAGCTGGGCGGCGTAGGAGCTGCTTGGCACTGACTTCGGTGGCAATGGCTGGACGCGCGGCGACAGGGGTACAGGAGACGGCGGCGGAAATGGTGGCGACTGAGGCAGACGCGGTGGTCTTGAAGATTCATCAGTGATGAAGTTCTTGGCTACGGTGAACTTGACATTCGAGGAAGTGGTTACAGATGATGTTGATTTAGCTGCTGTTGTTATTGCTTTTGTTTCTGCTGTTGCTGCTGTTGTTTCTGTTGTTGTTATTGTTGTTATTGTTGTTATTGTTGTTGCTGTTGTTGTTGTTTCTGCTGCGGCTGCTGATTGACTGCCAGTGTTCACAAGCTTGGCCAGATCCGGGAGGCGGCTGTGGATGTAGCGGGACTCCGATTCCTTTAGGCTGAGAGCTGGAAAACAAGGAATAAAAGTAGGAACTGCGTGGGCTTATTGTGTAAAAACTCTTAGTAATCATTATTATTAAATTCTGTGGGCTTCAAGACATCAGAGATATACTATGTAGATGTTAGATTGATATCAGATACATGTACACGCTAGATAGATATCAATGATATTAGACAAATGTTGGATAGACATGAAATATAAAATTTATAGATACTAATTGGACACAAAGTACGCTCCCATTAGATGTAAAAACAGTCTTACTAGCAAGCAGTTTGGCACCGTGAGCCGTCGCTTCAGCTCGGGTGCTGTCGTTCAACAGTAGCACCTGAAGTTGCAGGAGTCCAACGAATGCGAGCTTGCCTCGAGTCAGTTGCAGCTTCTCTGTTGCCATAGTAACACTCAGACCGATTAGTTCGGGCATTCGAAGCAATTCCCCGTCCGAGTTGATGATTTTGCTACAAATGAGAAATAATGAATTGCTGACATGAAGTTCATAAAAGTTTTAATCTACACTGAGGTGGTACGAGTCAATTTGCCCCAGTCTCACTTGATGCAGTAGGCCTGAAACTCAATTGCTGCTTTGGCAATTGGCCAACAGAAATCTTTGCAAGCGGCTAGTCGAGTCAGCTGTTCCAGGGCGCCGGTGAACTGACCGAGGCCCTTGATGTAGGACACGATTGAAAAGCGAAAACTGAGGTACCTGCCGATGGCGGAGTCCTGCAGCTGCGGGTTGTTGAGGAGATCAAAACTTGACAAAGAACTTTTGTCGAGGTTCCGAAATCACGAAATCAAATATCCTTCCCAGTTCTAAATCCCAACGCCGATTAGAAATCTCGATTTGAAATCCCAGAAATCAGCTTTATAGATTTTGAGGATGGATTAACTCATTGTAGATAAACCTTAGCTATTCACGATGGAAATACATGTAAAATATAGAAATAAAGTTTTTACAAACAAAAAAGGTTCCAAAATCGATTATGACTTATCAAGGTCAACGAAAATATAATATAATAACTAATAAGGATGATAAAATATTTGATTACACCTGTCCTAATGGGCAGATGTGCAACCGACAGCTCAGCCGCAGCTATTGCGCGGCGCATCTGAAGGCTGCGTACGGCTGTTCAGTCCAAGGACTGGGGGGTCGCCACACACACCCTCAATTACCCCAGCTAATGCTGGCACCCATTTTACAGCTGGGTGAACTGAAGCAATGCAGAGTTAAGTGTCTTGCTCAAGGACAATAATTGTTCCGAATGGGTCCAGAATCGAACCCCCGACCTTTCAGTCGCGAGTCCAAGGGGATATCGTCCTACAACCAGCACTGAGACAATTCTGCCCATTCCGCTACTCCTGAGCCAATAATGTACGGGCACGCACTCACAGGGTGTAAAGTGGCCCTGACTTTCTAAATGTCAGACATGAATGTGGCCACAAACCACGGTAACTATATATTATCTCCCATACACCCGCTGTCATTGCATCCCGCTCTCACCTCATTAGCCATCCCGGCAACAGTGACTCCAGTAGCAATGGATTCTTTGCTGCCCTCCTGAAGCAGAGTCTCAGCGTATAGGCGCAACAGGATCGCCTGAAAGAATCGGTTCAATGGTTATTGAAAAATGCTTTCATTTTAAAATACTCAGTCTCTTTCATAGAGAGAGAGAGTGAGAGAGAGAGACAGTACCTTATCGAAGCTGGCCATGCGCACTGAGGAGCTTTTTGCCAGATTAAATGCAACGCTGAGCCAGTGAATGGCGTCAGAAAATTTTCCATCTTGGAAGCGTTGCAGCCCGAAGCGGTAGAGCAGGCTGATAAATCGGAGCGACTGGTTTATTGGCAGGTTGGAGTAGATTTATAATAACGTAGGTTGGATTGTTAGATTGGTAGTTGGACACGTCGGTAGATAGTTAAGTAGTTTTATATTTAGGTATGTCGACAGTTTAACAAATTGGTTGCTGGGTAGTTTGGTAGTTGGGTAGGTTTGTTTTTGGGTAGGTTGGGTGCTAGGTAGGTTGGGTGCTAGATGGGTTGGTTGTTGGGTAGGTTGGGTGCTAGGTAGGTTGGGTGCTAGGTAGGTTGGGTGCTAGATGGGTTGGTTGTTGGGTAGGCTGGGTGCTAGGTAGGTTGGGTGCTAGGTAGGTTGGGTGCTAGATGGGTTGGTTGTTGGTAGGCTGGGTGCTAGGTAGGTTGGGTGCTGGGTAGGTTTGTTGGTTAGGTTGTGGTTGTTGGGTATTGGGTAGGTTGGGTGTTGGTTAGGTGGTTAGGGGTTATGGTTGTTGGCAGCATTGATAGATCTATGTTGGCAACTGTGTTGGGTAGATAAGCACTGCGTCAAGCGGTAGTCAGCCATTAACTTACGTGCATATTGAGTTTAGCATCGCTAACTAAATCTAGCAGAAGATTCTCATAGTCCAATCCTTGTGATCTTTGTTCTGCCGTCCATCTGGAAAGCATTAGTTTGAAACCATAACTGTAATACTACGTCTATTTAGTGCAATAGCGGTTAGGCTGTATGCT
>NIVC01000278.1:0-117500 GCA_002269645.1 Macrostomum lignano
GCGACATGTAAAAATTTAGAAGCGTCATGTAAACAATCATAGAAGCGTCATGTAAAAATCATAGAAGCGTTCATGTAAAAATCATAGAAGCGTCATGTAAAAATCATAGTAGCGTCATGTAAACAATCATAGAAGCGTCATGTAAAAAATCGTAGAGCGTCATGTAAACAATCATAGAAGCGTCATGTAAAAATCATAGAAGCGTCATGAAACAATCACTAGAAGGCGTCATGTAAAAATCATAGAAGCGTCATGTAAACAATCATAGAAGCGTCATGTAAAATCATAGTAGCGTCATGTAAACAATCATAGAAGCGTCATGTAAAAAATAGGTAGAGCGTTCATGTAAACAATCATAGAAGCGTCATGTAAAAATATAGAAGCGTCATGCAAAATCATAAAGCGTCAATGTAAAAAATCATAAAGCGTCATGTAAAAAATCTAGAAGCGTCATGTAAACAATCATAGAAGCGTCATGTAAACAATCATAGAAGCGTCATGTAAAAAATCTTAGAAGCGTCATGTAAAAATCATAGAAGCGTCATGTAAAAATCATAGAAGCGTCATGTAAAAATCATAGAAGCGTCATGTAAAAAATAGAAGCGTCATGTAAACAATCATAGAAGCGTCATGTAAAAATCATAGAAGCGTCATGTAAAAAATCTAGAAGCGTCATGTAAACAATCATAGAAGCGTCATGTAAACAATCATAGAAGCGTCATGTAAAAATCATAGAAGCGTCATGTAAAAAATCATAGAAGCGTCATGTAAACAATCATAGAAGCGTCATGTAAACAATCATAGAAGCGTCATGTAAACAATCATAGAAGCGTCATGTAAAAATCATAGAAGCGTCATGTAAAAATCATAGAAGCGTCATGTAAACAATCATAGAAGCGTCATGTAAACAATCATAGAAGCGTCATGTAAAAAATCATAGAAGCGTCATGTAAAAATCATAGAAGCGTCATGTAAACAATCATAGAAGCGTCATGTAAAAATCATAGAAGCGTCATGTAAAAAATCTAGAAGCGTCATGTAAACAATCATAGAAGCGTCATGTAAACAATCATAGAAGCGTCATGTAAACAATCATAGAAGCGTCATGTAAAAATCAGAAGCGTCATGTAAACAATCATAGAAGCGTCATGTAAACAATCATAGAAGCGTCATGTAAAAATCATAGAAGCGTCATGTAAAAATCGTAGAAGCGTCATGTAAACAATCATAGAAGCGTCATGTAAAAAATCATAGAAGCGTCATGTAAAAATCATAGAAGCGTCATGTAAAAATCATAGAAGCGTCATGTAAACAATCATAGAAGCGTCATGTAAAAAATCATAGAAGCGTCATATAAAATCGTAGAAGCGTCATGTAAACAATCATAGAAGCGTCATGTAAAAATCATAGAAGCGTCATGTAAAAAATCATAGAAGCGTCATGTAAAAATCATAGAAGCGTCATGTAAACAATCATAGAAGCGTCATGTAAAAATCGTAGAAGCGTCATGTAAAAATCTTAGAAGCGTCATGTAAACAATCATAGAAGCGTCATGTAAACAATCATAGAAGCGTCATGTAAAAATCATAGAAATCATGTAAAAAATCATAGAAGCGTCATGTAAACAATCATAGAAGCGTCATGTAAACAATCATAGAAGCGTCATGTAAAAATCATAGAAGCGTCATGTAAAAATCATAGAAGCGTCATGTAAACAATCATAGAAGCGTCATGTAAACAATCATAGAAGCGTCATGTAAAAAATCATAGAAGCGTCATGTAAAAATCATAGAAGCGTCATGTAAACAATCATAGAAGCGTCATGTAAAAATCATAGAAGCGTCATGTAAAAAATCATAGAAGCGTCATGTAAAAATCATAGAAGCGTCATGTAAAAATCATAAAGCGTCATGTAAAAATCATAGAAGCGTCATGTAAAAATCATAGAAGCGTCATGTAAACAATCATAGAAGCGTCATGTAAAAATCATAGAAGCGTCATGTAAAAAATCATAGAAGCGTCATGTAAAAAATCGTAGAAGCGTCATGTAAAAATCATAGAAGCGTCATGTAAACAATCATAGAAGCGTCATGTAAAAAATCATAGAAGCGTCATGTAAAAATCATAGAAGCGTCATGTAAACAATCATCAATCATAGAAGCGTCATGTAAAAAATCATAGAGCGTCATGTAAAAAATCATAGAAGCGTCATGTAAAATCATAGAAGCGTCATGTAAAAATCATAGAAGCGTCATGTAAACAATCATAGAAGCGTCATGTAAAAATCGTAGAAGCGTCATGTAAACAATCATAAAGCGTCATGTAAAAATAGAAGCGTCATGTAAAAATCTAGAAGCGTCATGTAAAAATCATAGAAGCGTCATGTAAACAATCATAGAAGCGTCATGTAAAAAATCATAGAAGCGTCATGTAAAAATCATAGAAGCGTCATGTAAACAATCATAGAAGCGTCATGTAAAAAATCATAGAAGCGTCATGTAAAAATCATAGAAGCGTCATGTAAAAATCATAGAAGCGTCATGTAAACAATCATAGAAGCGTCATGTAAAAATCATAGAAGCGTCATGTAAAAAATCATAGAAGCGTCATGTAAAAATCATAGAAGCGTCATGTAAAAATCATAGAAGCGTCATGTAAACAATCATAGAAGCGTCATGTAAAAAATCATAGAAGCGTCATGTAAACAATCATAGAAGCGTCATGTAAACAATCATAGAAGCGTCATGTAAAAAATCGTAGAAGCGTCATGTAAAAATCATAGAAGCGTCATGTAAACAATCATAGAAGCGTCATGTAAACAATCATAGAAGCGTCATGTAAAAAATCATAGAAGCGTCATGTAAAAATCATAGAAGCGTCATGTAAACAATCATAGAAGCGTCATGTAAAAATCATAGAAGCGTCATGTAAAAATCATAGAAGCGTCATGTAAAAAATCGTAGAAGCGTCATGTAAAAATCATAGAAGCGTCATGTAAAAATCATAAAAGCGTCATGTAAACAATCATAGAAGCGTCATGTAAAAATCATAGAAGCGTCATGTAAACAATCATAGAAGCGTCATGTAAAAAATCATAGAAGCGTCATGTAAACAATCATAGAAGCGTCATGTAAAAATCATAGAAGCGTCATGTAAACAATCATAGAAGCGTCATGTAAAAAATCATAGAAGCGTCATGTAAACAATCATAGAAGCGTCATGTAAAAAATCATAGAAGCGTCATGTAAACAATCATAGAAGCGTCATGTAAAAATCATAGAAGCGTCATGTAAACAATCATAGAAGCGTCATGTAAAAAATCATAGAAGCGTCATGTAAACAATCATAGAAGCGTCATGTAAAAATCATAGAAGCGTCATGTAAACAATCATAGAAGCGTCATGTAAAAATCATAGAAGCGTCATGTAAAAATCATAGAAGCGTCATGTAAAAAATCATAGAAGCGTCATGTAAAAATCATAGAAGCGTCATGTAAACAATCATAGAAGCGTCATGTAAACAATCATAGAAGCGTCATGTAAAAATCATAGAAGCGTCATGTAAAAATCATAGAAGCGTCATGTAAAAATCATAGAAGCGTCATGTAAAATCATAGAAGCGTCATGTAAAAATCATAGAAGCGTCATGTAAAAATCATAGAAGCGTCATGTAAAAATCATAGAAGCGTCATGTAAAAAATCATAGAAGCGTCATGTAAAAATCATAGAAGCGTCATGTAAAAATCATAGAAGCGTCATGTAAACAATCATAGAAGCGTCATGTAAACAATCATAGAAGCGTCATGTAAAAATCATAGAAGCGTCATGTAAAAATCATAGAAGCGTCATGTAAAAATCATAGAAGCGTCATATAAAAATCGTAGAAGCGTCATGTAAAAATCATAAAGCGTCATGTAAAAATCATAGAAGCGTCATGTAAAAATCTAAAGCGTCATGTAAAAATCATAGAAGCGTCATGTAAACAATCATAGAAGCGTCATGTAAAAATCATAGAAGCGTCATGTAAAAATCATAGAAGCGTCATGTAAACAATCATAGAAGCGTCATGTAAACAATCATAGAAGCGTCATGTAAACAATCATAGAAGCGTCATGTAAACAATCATAGAAGCGTCATGTAAACAATCATAGAAGCGTCATGTAAACAATCATAGAAGCGTCATGTAAACAATCATAGAAGCGTCATGTAAAAATCATAGAAGCGTCATGTAAAAAATCATAGAAGCGTCATGTAAAAATCATAGAAGCGTCATGTAAAAATCATAGAAGCGTCATGTAAAAATCATAGAAGCGTCATGTAAAAAATCATAGAAGCGTCATGTAAAAATCATAGAAGCGTCATGTAAAAATCATAGAAGCGTCATGTAAAAAATCATAGAAGCGTCATGTAAACAATCATAGAAGCGTCATGTAAACAATCATAGAAGCGTCATGTAAAAATCATAGAAGCGTCATGTAAAAATCATAGAAGCGTCATGTAAAAATCATAGAAGCGTCATGTAAACAATCATAGAAGCGTCATGTAAAAATCATAGAAGCGTCATGTAAAAATCATAGAAGCGTCATGTAAAAATCATAGAAGCGTCATGTAAACAATCATAGAAGCGTCATGTAAACAATCATAGAAGCGTCATGTAAACAATCATAGAAGCGTCATGTAAAAATCATAGAAGCGTCATGTAAAAATCATAGAAGCGTCATGTAAAAATCATAGAAGCGTCATGTAAAAATCATAGAAGCGTCATGTAAAAATCATAGAAGCGTCATGTAAACAATCATAGAAGCGTCATGTAAAAATCATAGAAGCGTCATGTAAAAATCATAGAAGCGTCATGTAAAAATCATAGAAGCGTCATGTAAAAATCATAGAAGCGTCATGTAAAAATCTAGAAGCGTCATGTAAAAATCATAGAAGCGTCATGTAAAAATCATAGAAGCGTCATGTAAAAATCATAGAAGCGTCATGTAAAAATCATAGAAGCGTCATGTAAAAAATCATAGAAGCGTCATGTAAAATCATAGAAGCGTCATGTAAAAATCATAGAAGCGTCATGTAAACAATCATAGAAGCGTCATGTAAAAATCATAGAAGCGTCATGTAAACAATCATAGAAGCGTCATGTAAAAATCATAGAAGCGTCATGTAAAAAATCATAGAAGCGTCATGTAAAATCATAAAGCGTCATGTAAAAATCATAGAAGCGTCATGTAAACAATCATAGAAGCGTCATGTAAACAATCATAGAAGCGTCATGTAAACAATCATAGAAGCGTCATGTAAACAATCATAGAAGCGTCATGTAAAAATCATAGAAGCGTCATGTAAACAATCATAGAAGCGTCATGTAAAATCATAAAGCGTCATAAAAATCATAGAAGCGTCATGTAAACAATCATAGAAGCGTCATGTTAAAATCATAGAAGCGTCATGTAAACAATCATAGAAGCGTCATGTAAACAATCATAGAAGCGTCATGTAAAAAATCATAGAAGCGTCATGTAAAAATCATAAAGCGTCATAAAAAATCATAGAAGCGTCATGTAAACAATCATACAAGCGTCATGTAAACAATCATAGAAGCGTCATGTAAACAATCATAGAAGCGTCATGTAAACAATCATAGAAGCGTCATGTAAAAATCATAGAAGCGTCATGTAAACAATCATAGAAGCGTCATGTAAACAATCATAGAAGCGTCATGTAAACAATCATAGAAGCGTCATGTAAACAATCATAGAAGCGTCATGTAAAAATCATAGAAGCGTCATGTAAAAATCATAGAAGCGTCATGTAAAAATCATAGAAGCGTCATGTAAAAAATCATAGAAGCGTCATGTAAAAATCATAGAAGCGTCATGTAAAAATCATAGAAGCGTCATGTAAAAAATCATAGAAGCGTCATGTAAACAATCATACAAGCGTCATGTAAACAATCATAGAAGCGTCATGTAAACAATCATACAAGCGTCATGTAAAAATCATAAAAGCGTCATGTAAACAATCATAGAAGCGTCATTAAAAATCATAGAAGCGTCATTAAAAATCATAGAAGCGTCATATAAACAATCATAGAAGCGTCATGTAAACAATCATAGAAGCGTCATGAAAAAATCATAGAAGCGTCATGTTAAAATCATAGAAGCGTCATGAAAAAATCATAGAAGCGTCATTTAAAAACTAATGAAAGTGTCATTTAAAAAATTAAGAAGCATCATAGTAGAATAAAAGAAGCGTCATGTCAGACATGAAAGGTGTCATGGAAAAATTAAATGCAGCTATAATGCTGTGCTGGGGAGAAAAACTGAGACGTCAAGGCTCTCAGAGAATAACTGAGATTACGGGGGGGGGGGTTTCTGAGATGTCAAAGCAAAAGTCAGAAGCTAATTCAAAGTTCATGTACTTTACTCATTTTTTTTATTGCATTCTTTGTTGGCTCGCCACGGGAGGCGCTGATAGAAGAAGAGTCATGTAAAAAATAAAAGTAGCACTATATATACATAAAAGAAAAGTCATGTCGAAGTTAAAAGATTCATTTGGGAATTGCTACGATGTCAAAGCTAGGTGGAAATCGTTATAGTGCTGTGATTCTTAAAGAAGGAATCACTTAAATGTCAAGGCTTAGGGGAGAAGAATTGCTGAGATTTCAAGGCTTTATGTTGGGTTAAAGTTAGGTTTAGGTCAGGTGTGGGTTGAGGGTTATATTTTATCGAGTTTCAAGGTTAGCAGGGGATTTTTCAGATTTCAAGGTTTATGGGCGCCATCGCTGACATGTTAAGGCTTACGGGGGGAATAGCTGAGATGTCAAGGCTCACGGGGGTATAAATGAGATTTCAAGGCTAAAGTCAAAGCTACATGTAGTTTATTGAAAACTTTTTATTACATTATTTGATGCCTCCTCAGGGGAGGGATCGCTGATTAAAAAAGCGTAATGTAAAAAATAAAAGAAGCTTCATGTCGAAGTTAAGATATTCATTTGGGAATCCCTACGATGTCGAGGCTTGCAGGGAATCGCTATAATGCTGTAGTAGTGCTATAATGACTCTTAGAGAGAATTACTGAAATTTCAATGCTTTAGGGTTAGGTTAGGGTTAGGGTTAGAAGGTTGACAGATATTTTTAGATTTCCAAGGCTTATTGGGGGCATGGCTGAGATGTCAAGGGGGGAAGTTGATATGTTAAAGCTTGTGGGGGGGGGAATTACTGACATGTCAAGGCTTACAAGGTTTGATAGGAGATTTTTTAAGATTTCAAGGATACATGTAGCTTATTAAAAAAACGTGTATTGCATTTCTTTGGCTCCCCAACGGGGGGCGTAGATTGCTAGTCCTATATACTAAAAATGAAATGTCTGTGTGTATGTGTGAGATAGATTCCAGAAAAAACGGCTCAACCGATTTTCTTCAAACTTGCACCATTCGATCGGAAATTTTCCTGGGACGGTACATGCATCCTGGCTAAGAAATTTCTCAATGTTAAAGGGATTAAATATTCGAAAAACATGCTTTTTTGCAAAGGTCAAGCAGCTCTTTCGACCTAAAATTCATTGTAAGAATGCTAGAGAAAAAACTGACTGGCTGAATTCCGATTGTGATAAAGATTGCATCACAACAAGTTGAAAACAGTGCCGAAGAAATGCACACACGACTTGAATGAAATTGCGTAACCATATTGCTAACTCAAATTGAGACTGATACTGGCTGACTGAGAAATTGATTATGTCATAACTTTTTACTCCAATTGACTTGCTGTAAGAATTGAATTATAAGGGCCACAATTCATGTTCTCCAATTGAAAATAGATAGCCAAGATGCAAACAGACTGGAATGCTAATGTAGCGACCTGGGTTCGAATCTTAGTAGTGCAAAAAGATTTTTTTTTATCAAAACACCTTAAAAACACAAAACTGCTAAACATAATAGAAGCGGAATGTCAAACATAGAAGAGCCACCATGTCAAACATAAAAGAGCCACCATGCCAAACATAAAATAAGCACTATGTCAAACATATACGTGACTCCATGTCAACGATTAAAAAGCCACCATGTCAAAACTAAACGAGCCACCACGTCTAACATTTATGTGACTTTATGTCAAACATTTAAGTGTCACCATATCAAACATCAAATAGCCACTTTGTCGAACATTAAAGAGCCACCGTGTCAAACATAAAAGAGCCACCATGTTAAACATAGAAGAGCCACCATGTCAAACATAAAATAGCCACCATGTCAGACATTAAAAAGCCACCGTATCAAACATAAAAGAGCCACCATGTAGAATATTAAAGAGCCACCATGAAGAACATTAAAGAGCCACCGTGTCAAACATTTGGGAGCCACCATGTCAGACATTAAAAAGCCACCATGTCGAACATAAAAGAGTTACCATGTAGAACATTAAAGAGCCACCATTTCAAACAGTAAAGAGCCACCATGTCAAACATTTAGGAGCCACCATGTCAAACATATATGTGACTTTATGTCAAACTTTCAAGAGCCACCATTTCGAACATTAAATAGCCACTTTGTCAAACATTAGAGAGCCGCCATGTCAAACATAAAAGAGTCACCAGGTTAAACATTAAAGAGCCACCATGTCAAACATTAAAAAGCCACTATGTCAAAACATAAAAGTGCCATCATGTCAGACATTAAAAGCCACCGTGTCAAACATAAAAGAGCCACCAGGTTAAACATTAAAGAGCCACCATGTCAAACAATAAAGAGCCACCATGTTGAACATAAAAGAGCTACCATGTCAAACATTTAAGAGCTACCATGTCAAACATTTAAGAGCTACCATGTCAAACATAAAAGAGCCACTATGTCAAAACATAAAAGTGCCATCATGTCAAACCTAAAAGAGCCACCATGTCAAAAATAAAAGAGCCACCATTTCGAACATTAAAGAGCCATCATTTCAAACAGTAAAGAGCCACCATGTTAAACATAAAAGAGCCACCATTTCGAACATTAAAGAGCCATCATTTCAAACAGTAAAGAGCCACCATGTCAAACATAAAAGAGCCACCATTTCGAACATTAAAGAGCCATCATTTCAAACAGTAAAGAGCCACCATGTCAAACATAAAAGAGCCACCATGTCAGACATTAAAAAGCCACCATGTCGAACATAAAAGAGCCACCATGTAGAATATTGAAGAGCCACCATGAAGAACATTAAAGAGCCACCATGTCAAACATTTAAGAGCCACCATGTCAAACATTTAAGAGCCACCATCTCAAACATATTTGTGACTTTATGTCAAACTTTAAAGAGCCACCATTTCGAACATTAAATAGCCACTATGTCAAACATTAGAGAGCCGCCGTGTCAAACATAAGGAGCCACCAGGTTAAACATTAAAGAGCCACCATGTCAAACATTTAAGAGCCACCATGTTAAACATAGAAGAGCCACCATGTCAAACATTTAAGAGCCACCATGTCAGACATTAAAAAGCCACCGTATCAAACATAAAAGAGTTACCATGTAGAACATTAAAGAGCCACCATTTCAAACAGTAAAGAGCCACCATGTCAAACATAAAAGAGCCACCATGTCAAACATTAAAAAGCCACCATGTCGAACATAAAAGAGCCACCATGTAGAATATTGAAGAGCCACCATGAAGAACATTAAAGAGCCACCATGTCAAACATTTAAGAGCCACCATGTCAAACATTTAAGAGCCACCATCTCAAACATATTTGTGACTTTATGTCAAACTTTAAAGAGCCACCATTTCGAACATTAAATAGCCACTATGTCAAACATCAGAGAGCCGCCGTGTCAAACATAAGGAGCCACCAGGTTAAACATTAAAGAGCCACCATGTCAAACAATAAAGAGCCACCATGGAAAACATAAAAGAGCCACCATGTCAGACAATAAAAGCCACCGTGTCAAACATAAAAGAGCCACCAGGTTAAACATTAAAGAGCCACCATGTCAAACAATAAAGAGCCACCATGTCAAACATAAAAGAGCTACCATGTCAAACATTTAAGAGCTACCATGTCAAACATTTAAGAGCTACCATGTCAAACATTTAAGAGCTACCATGTCAAACATTTAAGAGCTACCATGTCAAACATTAAAGAGCCACTATGTCAAAACATTAAAGAGCCACCATGTCAAACAATAAAGAGCCACCATGGAAAACATAAAAGAGCCACCATGTCAAACAATAAAG
The DNA here is from genome assembly GCA_002269645.1 of Macrostomum lignano. Classification (NCBI taxonomy): domain Eukaryota; kingdom Metazoa; phylum Platyhelminthes; family Macrostomidae; genus Macrostomum; species Macrostomum lignano. Next base: position 10,215 of record NIVC01000278.1, read on the forward strand.
AGCCACCATGTCAAACATAAAAGAGCTACCATGTCAAACATTTAAGAGCTACCATGTCAAACATTAAAGAGCCACTATGTCAAAACATAATAGTGCCATCATGTCAAACCTAAAAGAGCCACCATGTCAAACATAAAAGAGCCACCATTTCGAACAGTAAAGAGCCACCATGTCAAGTATAAAAGAGCCACCATGTCAACATAAAAGAGCCACCATGTCAAACATTAAAGAGCCACCATGCCAAACATAAAAGAGCCACAATTTCAAACGTAAAAGTAAGCGAATTTTAAAGGAGCCACTATAATGCTAAGGAAATTGTCGCACTAGCTACTTATTGTCTGGTGGATGCTTGCTATTTGGGGATGCTATCTATCTGGGGGAGCTTGCTCTCTGGAAGATGCTTGCTATCTGGGGGATGCTTGCTATCTGGGGGAAGCTTGCTATCTTGGGGATGCTTGCTTTCTGGGGGATCCTTGCTATCTGGGGGGTGCTTGCTATCTGGGGGATGCTTGCTATCTGGGGGGTGCTTGCTACCTTGGGGATGCTTGCTATCTGGGGGATGCTTGCTATTTGGGGGATGCTATCTTTCTGGGGATGCTTGCTATCTGGGGATGCTTGCTATTTGGGGGATGCTATCTATCTGGGGATGCTTGCTATCTGGGGGATGCTTGCTATCTGGGGGATGCTTGCTATCTGGGGGATGCTTGCTATCTGGGGGATGCTTGCTATCTGGGGGATGCTTGCTATCTGGGGGATGCTTGCTATCTGGGGGATGCTTGCTATCTGGGGAATGCTTGCTATCCGGGGGATGCTTGCAATCTGGGGGATGCTTGCTATCTGGGGGATGCTTGCTGTCTTTTTGCATTGCACTTCATTTAAGTATTTTGTCTGTTTTCTTTGTGAATGCTTTATTTGGCTATCTTTTTGTTACTTGTAGAGAGCAGAGATTCTATACAGATGTCCCCCAACGGGGGGCGAAGATTGCTAGTCCTATATACTAAAAATGAAATGTCTGTGTGTATGTGTGGGATAGATTCCAGAAAAAACGGCTCAACCGATTTTCTTCAAACTTGCACCATTCGATCGGAAATTTTCCTGGGACGGTACATGCATCCTGGCTAAGAAATTTCTCAATGTTAAAGGGATTAAATATTCGAAAAACATGCTTTTTTGCAAAGGTCAAGCAGCTCTTTCGACCTAAAATTCATTGTAAGAATGCTAGAGAAAAAACTGACTGGCTGAATTCCGATTGTGATAAAGATTGCATCACAACAAGTTGAAAACAGTGCCGAAGAAATGCACACACGACTTGAATGAAATTGCGTAACCATATTGCTAACTCAAATTGAGACTGATACTGGCTGACTGAGAAATTGATTATGTCATAACTTTTTACTCCAATTGACTTGCTGTAAGAATTGAATTATAAGGGCCACAATTCATGTTCTCCAATTGAAAATAGATAGCCAAGATGCAAACAGACTGGAATGCTAATGTAGCGACCTGGGTTCGAATCTTAGTAGTGCAAAAAGATTTTTTTTTATCAAAACACCTTAAAAACACAAAACTGCTAAACATAATAGAAGCGGAATGTCAAACATAGAAGAGCCACCATGTCAAACATAAAAGAGCCACCATGCCAAACATAAAATAAGCACTATGTCAAACATATACGTGACTCCATGTCAACGATTAAAAAGCCACCATGTCAAAACTGCTTGACCTTTGCAAAAAAGCATGTTTTTCGAATATTTAATCCCTTTAACATTGAGAAATTTCTTAGCCAGGATGCATGTACCGTCCCAGGAAAATTTCCGATCGAATGGTGCAAGTTTGAAGAAAATCGGTTGAGCCGTTTTTTCTGGAATCTATCCCACCATGTCAAAACTAAACGAGCCTTCACGTCTAACATTTATGTGACTTTATGTCAAACATTTAAGTGTCACCATATCAAACATCAAATAGCCACTTTGTCGAACATTAAAGAGCCACCGTGTCAAACATAAAAGAGCCACCATGTTAAACATAGAAGAGCCACCATGTCAAACATAAAAGAGCCACCATGTAGAATATTAAAGAGCCACCATGAAGAACATTAAAGAGCCACCGTGTCAAACATTTGGGAGCCACCATGTCAGACATTAAAAAGCCACCATGTCGAACATAAAAGAGTTACCATGTAGAACATTAAAGAGCCACCATTTCAAACAGTAAAGAGCCACCATGTCAAACATAAAAGAGCCACCATTTCAAACATAAAATAGCCACCATGTCAGACATTAAAAAGCCACCGTATCAAACATAAAAGAGTTACCATGTAGAATATTAAAGAGCCACCATGTCAAACATTTAAGAGCCACCATGTTAAACATAGAAGAGCCACCATGTCAAACATTTAAGAGCCACCATGTCAGACATTAAAAAGCCACCGTATCAAACATAAAAGAGTTACCATGTAGAACATTAAAGAGCCACCATTTCAAACAGTAAAGAGCCACCATGTCAAACATAAAAGAGCCACCATGTCAAACATAAAAGAGCCACCATGTCAAACATTAAAAAGCCACCATGTCGAACATAAAAGAGCCACCATGTAGAATATTGAAGAGCCACCATGAAGAACATTAAAGAGCCACCACGTCAAACATTTAAGAGCCACCATGTCAAACATTTAAGAGCCACCATCTCAAACATATTTGTGACTTTATGTCAAACTTTAAAGAGCCACCATTTCGAACATTAAATAGCCACTATGTCAAACATTAGAGAGCCGCCGTGTCAAACATAAGGAGCCACCAGGTTAAACATTAAAGAGCCACCATGTCAAACAATAAAGAGCCACCATGGAAAACATAAAAGAGCCACCATGTCAAACAATAAAGAGCCACCATGTCAAACATAAAAGAGCTACCATGTCAAACATTTAAGAGCTACCATGTCAAACATTAAAGAGCCACTATGTCAAAACATAATAGTGCCATCATGTCAAACCTAAAAGAGCCACCATGTCAAACATAAAAGAGCCACCATTTCGAACAGTAAAGAGCCACCATGTCAAGTATAAAAGAGCCACCATGTCAACATAAAAGAGCCACCATGTCAAACATTAAAGAGCCACCATGCCAAACATAAAAGATACACAATTTCAAACGTAAAAGTAAGCGAATTTTAAAGGAGCCACTATAATGCTAAGGAAATTGTCGCACTAGCTACTTATTGTCTGGTGGATGCTTGCTATTTGGGGATGCTATCTATCTGGGGGAGCTTGCTCTCTGGAAGATGCTTGCTATCTGGGGGATGCTTGCTATCTGGGGGAAGCTTGCTATCTTGGGGATGCTTGCTTTCTGGGGGATCCTTGCTATCTGGGGGTGCTTGCTATCTGGGGGATGCTTGCTATCTGGGGGGTGCTTGCTACCTTGGGATGCTTGCTATCTGGGGGATGCTTGCTATTTGGGGATGCTATCTATCTGGGGATGCTTGCTATCTGGGGATGCTTGCTATTTGGGGGATGCTATCTATCTGGGGATACTTGCTATCTGGGGGATGCTTGCTATCTGGGGGATGCTTGCTATCTGGGGGATGCTTGCTATCTGGGGGATGCTTGCTATCTGGGGGATGCTTGCTATCTGGGGGATGCTTGCTATCTGGGGGATGCTTGCTATCTGGGGGATGCTTGCTATCTGGGGAATGCTTGCTATCCGGGGGATGCTTGCAATCTGGGGGATGCTTGCTATCTGGGGGATGCTTGCTGTCTTTTTGCATTGCACTTCATTTAAGTATTTTGTCTGTTTTCTTTGTGAATGCTTTATTTGGCTATCTTTTTGTTACTTGTAGAGAGCAGAGATTCTATACAGATGTCCCCCAACGGGGGGCGAAGATTGCTAGTTTTCTCTAAAAATGTTTCCAGTTGTCTCTCCAGGTTCTTAATATACTCAGCCTCATCCATTGTACAAATCCAAGTACCGATGCAAACTAGAATGCAGTGAGTACAGGAGAAAATATTGGCCCGGCGTTGATATCAATGTCCCTAATATTAATCTAGCTCTCCAAAGACACTGGTTTCATAAATATGGAATAACCTACGTAAAAGATTACGACAGCTACTATAACTTTGCAGAAATCATTGGGCAATTGTGATTTCTTACATTCTCTCAATGATCAACGTCAATACAAACTCTTCACCGTTGAAATCAACACCCACTACTATAAGGAGTACTAATAGGAGTACTATATGCTAGGACTACTATTAGTAGATAATGAGTTTTTGTTTGCGACAAATATCCGACAAACTGTCGGATTTTTTTGCTCAACAAAAACTGTCGGAAAACTGCCGGAAAACTGTCGGAAAACCACCTCAAATACTGGGAAATGCACTGTCGATGTACGCAGTCTCTATTTGGCGCGTGCAATACAAACCCCCTCCCGGTTCTCTCTTCTCCCAAACACCCGCTAATCCAGCTGAATTTTCTTGCTTGAATCATTCTGCTCTCTCAACCCCCAGCTCTTTCAGCAGTCTTCCTAGTTCTTTACTTGGCGCGTGCAATGCGAAACCCGCCCTTTCTTCCAAACAGCCGCCAACCCCCAACCCCAACTTTGCCTTACCAAAAATAACAGCTTTAACTAGCTTCCGAGCGATCGATTCCCTCCACCCGCTTGAAGTCCCCATATTGTCTAATCTCCTAAGCATTTCTTTGTCCCAGCGATTCTTCTCCCCAGGAAAATCTCTATATTTAACGTCATGCCACATACAGACAGAGTCTAGCTCATTCACAGGCTCATGCCCAGGATTTGGATTATTGTTTTTATCTAACTGTATTTCAAGTGGATTCAAAGGCCCGCAATATTTGTACCCAGGAACTGTCCAGCCTTTGTTTGGATGAGGAAGCTTTTCTATCAGTCCATGTGAATCTAAGCTACCACCAGAGCGTGGCATTATTTATTTAAAATTTTCTTTTTAAAAAATGACAGATCAGAAACTTCAAAAGCTCTACTACAGTGACAAAGGATTCTTTGTAGGAAAAATGCAGTCGCCAAACTCGCAGAACTAAGTAATGCATCAAAACAAACAGTTGAAAGATGGCTCTCTAAGCAGGCTGTCTTGCAAGTCTATTTCCCACCAGTAAAATTTGAAAGGCCCCATTTCAGTATTTATAAACCTAATGAGGCGCACCAAGCAGATCTTCTGTTTTTCCCCAATGACTCAGGCTACAAGTATGCTCTCACAGTTATAGACATTTCCTCCACATATAAAGAAGCTCGTCCACTTAAGACAAAGAAGTCAGAGGTTGTTGCCAGCGCACTGCAAGAGATCTATGAAACATCTCCTCTAACCTATCCAGAAATGTTCATGGCCGATCAGGGTAAGGAATTCTATGGGGCAGTGAAATCCCTTATGGAAAAGAAAAATACAGAGATTCGCTATGGCAGAACAGACCTGCACAGAGACCAAGCGTACGTTGAGAGATTCAATCTAACTCTAGCCAAGAGACTATTCACTAAGCAGACAGCGCAAGAACTCAAACTGAGTGCGGGGCAGTACTATACAAAATGGACAGACCGCCTCCCCACTGTTATAGAGCAACTGAACAATGAAGTCACACGCATGACTGGATTGAAACCGTCCCATGCAATTAAACAAGACACTGTCGAACTTAAGGCATCTCACAGAACACACAACACAAAACACACCTCGAACTACCCTAAGCTTCCAGGAGTTGAATCACCATACATACTGACAAACTCCGAGTTTCCACGCTTTTTATATCTACCTGGAGAGCTAAAGAAAGACACTAAAAGAAGAGCTACAGATCCATACTTCAGCCTTGATGTACATAAAATAGACAGACATTTTACCTCTGACTGCGGTGACTATTACTTTTTATCTCAAGCCTTTAACCCTAAATCCCCCACGCGGTCATTCACTAGAGCTGAACTCCTAGTAATACCAGCTGACACAGAAATTTATTAAAATATTAAAATAAAAAATGACAAAGATTGAAACCAGAACCATCAATAAACTCAATAAAATCATTGAATCAAAGAGACCAGGTCTTATATCAATTAAAGGTGCCAAAGTAAAAGTCGATCCCGTGCAGCAAATAGTTCAGTGTAATGAGCAAAGACACAGCATCACAGATGAAAAGTCAGGAGGAATCCGACCATTAACAGCTCTTATCCCAATCATTGCAGGCGCTGTAAGTGCCGCAGGTGGTGTAGCTGGAGGTGTAGCAACTGCTGTTAAAGCTGGGAATGATAGAGCCCACCAGCTTGAATTGCAAAAGATTGCAAGAGACAAAGGTATAACAATTAAGGCAGGAGAGGGCTGCTCCGATCGTGATGATTGTGAGCATGAAAATTCTGTAAGCAAGTCTGACATTGTCAAAGCCATCGTGACACTGCACAATGCTGGGTTTACAATAATGCGCATGTGATGAGGTTTAAAACCCCACTTTATAGAGCTCCCGCATAAGCTAGCCGGCAAAAAAGCTTGCATAAATGTTAAAAATAAAGACAATTGCTGTGGTATATGGGCAGTTTTTTCTGCACTTTTTCATGATAGTGTCCCTCACCACCCCGAAAAAACCTCAAATTATCAAAATTATTTCAAGTACTATCTCATCGAATGCGAAAAGAAGGGAATCAGGTTTGACAAAGGAGGCTTGGCGATCTCTCAGATCCCTAAGCTAGAAGAAGTGTTTAATAACAAAATTAGAATCACAGTCTTTGAGTGGAGTGAAAAAACTGAGAAAGTTCAACCGGTCAGGTGTAGCAAAGACGTCTTAGATCCTGAGGGGAAAAGGCGGATTGAAGTGGATCTTCTAGTGATTGGTAATTTACTAGAGGAGGCTCACTATGGAAAGAGAAAAATGGAAAGCATGTGTGGAACGCATGGCATGGGTTTTATTTTTAGAACTTACGTCTACACTCTACAAGGTACAACCTTGTAGTTGGCAACTACAATTGCCTAATGATTTCTGCAAAGTTATAGTAGCTGTCATAATCTTTTACATAGGTTACTCCATACTTATGAAACCAGTGTCTTTGGAGAGCTAGATTAATATTGGGGACATTGATATCAACGCCGGGCCAATATTTTCTCATGTACTCGCTGCATTCTAGTTTACATCGGTACTTGGATTTATACAATGGATTAGGCTGAGTATAATAAGAACCTGGAGAGACGACTGGAAACATTTTCATTAAAAATTTATTTTTTTCAAAGGGTAAGGACCTGCGTTGATAATTTAAAGTCTTAGGGATTTGGTTTCGCGTTGCAAATTGAATGTGGGGAGAAAAATGCAGATTCTTTTCTGATTGCTTCCAAGATGTTATGGGTGGATGTTAGTGGATTATGTCAGTTTCAGTGAGCATAACAGGTGTCAGTGGACACCTGTTATGCTCTGATTTTGTCAGGGATAATATGGATGGATTTAATACGATTATGTTCGAAGTTTTCGGAGCGAGGGCGACCCCCTTTTTTTCTGATTCTGTCGGGGATAATATGGATGGATTTAATGGGATTATGGAGGACGTGTGAAAAATTTTGTCCCAGAAGCCCCCTCATTCATTCTACTGCAGTCACAGAAGCTGCTGCAGGCTGGGCGTCATTCGGTTGCAAGTTTAAAATGAAGCAAAGTTGAGATGCATTCATCCGCATGTTCATCCGCATGTTCATCCGCATGTTCATCCGTTCATCCGGGTTCATCCGCATGCAACTGGGCTTCCAGTTGCATGCGGATCTGAGCATTGTAATGATGAACCCAGCCTCACTCACCTGCTCCCACTGCCACCTGTGCGTGGCCCTCCGTGACCTGCAGCCGAGTAGTGTCTTTGCATGAATCCTGCCAACTGTATGGTTTGCAGCCACCTTCCAGATGGAACATTTGCCCAGCAACCAGCACAGTCCAGTCAATGTCCGAGTCTGCAGCTGTCCTGCCGTTCACTTGCACCAGACTGTTGGCCCAGCCCTCTGCGTAGCTGCCTGTCATCCGTCTGACATCTTGTGTGAGGACTTGAGCGACTCCTTGCAGCCAGTCAGCCAGTCTCTGCTGACACTTTGCTCTCTGCTCGGTGAATCCCGCATCGCTGAGCAGTCGATGCAGCTCCTCGCTCAGGTGCCTGTCTTGCTGGGGGTCGTCTGAGAGCCTGGAATGATGCGAGATGCGTGTGGGTGACTTGCTCAGAGTTGGATGGACAGAGCAAGCAGGAGAGCTGAGAGTGCAGCTGCTGCAGCACTCAGACTGGCATCTCAAGCAGGAGAGCTGAGAGTGCAGCTGCTGCAGCACTCAGTCCAACCCAATCTCAACCCTGCAACCCAATCTCAACCCTGCTGAGTTTCGCTGCAATTTCTGCCCTAAGCTGCCAGCCTGTGGGAAGGCGCAATGCGGCAGTGAAAGCCGAACCGGTCGGACTCACCGATGAAGACCTGAAACCAAGCGGTGAGCGGCTGCCTGCCGGACCTCTGGGCTTCTACAATGCGGGAAGGAAAGCCAGGGTTCTCACAGCAATTGAGTCTGAGATTTTCGTGCGACGCAAATAATTTAATTGAGTCTGAAACTCCAATTCGATTTTTACGATTAGCTTTCAGGTTGCGCAGCTTTATCAAAATACCAGCGTTTTTCAGGTATAAAAAACAAAAAGCGGAGGGAGAGGCGGGCAGAAGCAGGTGACCGAGAGAAAGCAGGCAATGAGCAAGAGAGAGCCGCTCACCCCTGGCCAGGTGCGCGAACTGGGCTCGGCTGCTCCTTAGGCTGCAAAATCCAAATTGCAAAAAACGCCAGAGACAGAAGCAAGAGTGACAGCAATTGCAAACCGCATGAAAAATATCACAGAAATCCAGAACAAAGGGATAAAAAAGTAAGGCCCTCAGCGGTTGGCCTTAAATCAGAAGAACACTAGAGAGGTGCCGACAGCTGACAACTGAGCGTTTAACCCGAACAGGAAAAAGTAGGGAGGCCTCCAAGCATCAGCAGGGACACCTCCTGGTACCAGGGTAGTCTTGTCCGCTCTTGTTCGTCTTGCACTGTCGAACTCGGAGTCTCCAGCTCTGACCACCGGCCTGAGCGTCGCTGACGAGAATGGAGTGGCGCCCGCAGACATTCGCTCTCCACCTGAACATGCGTCCAGCAGCTGCAGAGCATGGCGGCCCAAAAGGAAAGCAGGAGCTTTCAGTTTCGCCAGTGAAAGCAGAACCTCTGGGGTTACTATAGGGTCTTTTTGATCGACTGAATGGCTGCTTGTCCGTTTAGCTGAACTACTGGTCAGTCAAGCAGGACTGGGTGATGGTAGCTGATATCGCTAATTTAAGCACAAATTTAGTATCATTTTTACTTTACTCAAGCATTACACTCAAATTAAATAGTTGGTCACATGACCTCGATTCACTCCATTACCTTATGATGTTCCGCAGTGTGGGGCAGTAAAATACGAGCTAATTCCTTGTCTGATCCGAAAATATATAATAAATCTATTCGCTAAATTCTCGCCTCACTCACCCCGCTCCACTGAGATCCAGCAGTCGCAGAACCTGCCGCTGCTCAAATCGCTGTGCCACCTGTGCACACGTCAGACCCCGACCGTTTCGATGACTCGCATCCGCTCCTCTGTCCATCAGAACCTTGGCTGCTCGCACATGACCGGCTTCGCACGCTCGTGACAGAGCAGTCCGACCCTGACTGTCTTCAGCACGCACTGACGCACCGAGATCGATGAGTTTCTCAATGAGCTCGTGATGACCCGCATCAGCTGCCAGCATGAGAGCAGTGGCTCCAGTGCTGTCTGGCAGATCGACATGCTCTGTGCTGACTCGCTCATCATTGATCAGTGTGACAGCAAGAGCGACGTGTCTTTGAGAGATGGAGAGACGGAGCAGCTGCGTGATTTGAGCTGGCTGCATTCGAGAGAGGGTGTCGGTGAGAACAGAGTTCCTGCCTTCGATGGCCATTGCTGCAGTGAAGCTGAGAATGGCGCTGGATTGGAAGAGCCAGTCGCACTCGAAACCAAGGGAGGCAACGACATCTTCGCGAAGACGAGAGCAAGCCGCGACTGCGCATTGGAAGCGGAGATTCGTTCCCTGTTCCGGACTTGAGAGACACGAGATGAAAAACTTTACGACTTCTAAGTAACCATATTTTGCAGCAGATTTGGCAGCATCGATGCAGCAGAGATCTCTGTTTGCTTGGTCACCAACTTGTGACACGAGAAAATTGACGACTTCTAAGTGACCATGGCTTGCAGCAGATTCGGCTGCTTTGATGCAGCAGCGATCTCTGTTTGCTTGGTCAGCGACTTGTGACATGAGAAACTTGACGGCTTCTAAGTGACCGTTGACTGCAGCAAATACAGCAGCTTCGAAGCAGCAGCGATCTCCGTTTCCTTGGTCAGCGACTTGTGGCACGAGAAACTTGACGACTTCTAAGTGACCTTTTCCTGCAGCAGATATGGCAGCGTTGAAGCGGCAGCGATCTCGGTTTGCTTGATCATCGACTTGTGGCACGAAAAACCTAACGGCTTGTAGGTGACCATTGACTGCAGCAAATACAGCAGCGTTGATGCAGCAGTGATCTCTGTTTCCTTGGTCAGCGACTCGTGGCACGAGAAACTCGACGACTTCCCACTGACCATTTTTTGCAGCAGATTCGGCAGCGTCGATGCAGCAGCGATCTCTGTTTGCTTGGTCAGCGACTTGTGGCACGAGAAACTTGACGACTTCCCACTGACAACGTTCTACAGCAGATTCGGCAGCTTTGATGCAGCAGCGATCTCTGTTTGCTTGGTCAGCGATTTGTGAGACGAGAAACTTGACGACTTCTGAGTGACCATTTGTTGCTGCAGATTCCGCAGCGTCGATGCAGCAGCGATCTTTGTTTGCTTTGTCAGCGACTTGTGGAACGAGAAACTTGACGACTTCCCACTGACGATTTCTTACAGCAGATTCGGCAGCTTTGATGCAGCAGCGATCTCTGTTTGCTTGGTCAGCGACGTGTGAGACGAGAAACTCGACGACTTCCCACTGACGATTTCTTACAGCAGATTCGGCAGCGTTGATGCAGCAGCGATCTCTGTTTGCTTGGTCAGCGACTTGTGGCACGAGAAACTTGACGACTTCTAAGTGACCATTTGTTGCTGCAGATTCCGCAGCGTCGATGCAGCAGCGATCTTTGTTTGCTTTGTCAGCGACTTGTGGAACGAGAAACTTGACGACTTCTAAGTGACTATTTCTTGCAGCAGATTTGGCAGCGTCGATGCAGCAGCGATCTCTGTTTGCTTGATGAGCGACTTGTGGCACGAGAAACTTGACGACTTCTAAGTGACCATTTGTTGCTGCAGATTCCGCAGCGTCGATGCAGCAGCGATCTTTGTTTGCTTTGTCAGCGACTTGTGGAACGAGAAACTTGACGACTTCTAAGTGACTATTTCTTGCAGCAGATTTGGCAGCGTCGATGCAGCAGCGATCTCTGTTTGCTTGATGAGCGACTTGTGGCACGAGAAACTTGACGACTTCTAAGTGACCATTTGTTGCTGCAGATTCCGCAGCGTGGATGCAGCAGCGATCTCTGTATGCTTGGTCAGCGACTTGTGGCACGAGAAACTTGACGACTTCTAAGTGACCTTTTTCTGCAGCAGATTCGGCAGCATCGATGCAGCAGCAATCTCTGTTTGCTTGGTCAGTGACTTGTGGCACGAGAAACTTGACGACTTCCCACTGACCATATATTGCAGCAAATACAGCAGCGTTGATGCAGCAGTGATCTCTGTTTGCTTGGTCAGCGACTTGTGACACGAGAAACTTGACGACTTCTAAGTGACCATTTGTTGCTTCAGATTCGGCAGCGTCGATGCAGCAGCGATCTTTGTTTGCTTTGTCAGCGACTTGTGGAACGAGAAACTTGACGACTTCTAAGTGACTATTTCTTGCAGCAGATTCGGCAGCGTCGATGCAGCAGCGATCTCTGTTTGCTTGATGAGCGACTTGTGGCACGAGAAACTTGACGACTTCTAAGTGACCATTTGTTGCTGCAGATTCCGCAGCGTCGATGCAGCAGCGATCTTTGTTTGCTTTGTCAGCGACTTGTGGAACGAGAAACTTGACGACTTCTAAGTGACTATTTCTTGCAGCAGATTTGGCAGCGTCGATGCAGCAGCGATCTCTGTTTGCTTGGTCAGCGACTTGTGGCACGAGAAACTTGACGACTTCTAAGTGACCATTTGTTGCTGCAGATTCGGCAGCTTTGATGCAGCAGCGATCTTTGTTTGCTTTGTCAGCGACTTGTGGAACGAGAAACTTGACGACTTCTAAGTGACTATTTCTTGCAGCAGATTCCGCAGCGTCGATGCAGCAGCGATCTCTGTTTGCTTGATGAGCGACTTGTGGCACGAGAAACTTGACGACTTCTAAGTGACCATTTGTTGCTGCAGATTCCGCAGCGTGGATGCAGCAGCGATCTCTGTTTGCTTGGTCAGCGACTTGTGACATGAGAAACTTGACGGCTTCTAAGTGACCGTTGACTGCAGCAAATACAGCAGCTTCGAAGCAGCAGCGATCTCGGTTTCCTTGGTCAGTGACTTGTGGCACGAGAAACTTGACGACTTCTAAGTGACCTTTTCCTGCAGCAGATATGGCAGCGTTGAAGCGGCAGCGATCTCGGTTTGCTTGATCAGCGACTTGTGGCACGAAAAACCTAACGGCTTGTAGGTGACCATTGACTGCAGCAAATACAGCAGCGTCGATGCAGCAGCGATCTCTGTTTCCTTGGTCAGCGACTCGTGGCACGAGAAACTCGACGACTTCTAAGTGACCATTTGTTGCTGCAGATTCCGCAGCGTGGATGCAGCAGCGATCTCTGTATGCTTGGTCAGCGACTTGTGGCACGAGAAACTTGACGACTTCTAAGTGACCTTTTTCTGCAGCAGATTCGGCAGCTTCGATGCAGCAGCAATCTCTGTTTGCTTGGTCAGTGACTTGTGGCACGAGAAACTTGACGACTTCCCACTGACCATATATTGCAGCAAATACAGCAGCGTTGATGCAGCAGTGATCTCTGTTTGCTTGGTCAGCGACTTGTGACACGAGAAACTTGACGACTTCCCACTGACGATTTCTTACAGCAGATTCGGCAGCTTTGATGCAGCAGCGATCTCTGTTTGCTTGGTCAGCGACGTGTGAGACGAGAAACTCGACGACTTCCCACTGACGATTTCTTACAGCAGATTCGGCAGCGTTGATGCAGCAGCGATCTCTGTTTGCTTGGTCAGCGACTTGTGGCACGAGAAACTTGACGACTTCTAAGTGACCATTTGTTGCTGCAGATTCCGCAGCGTCGATGCAGCAGCGATCTCTGTTTGCTTGATGAGCGACTTGTGGCACGAGAAACTTGACGACTTCTAAGTGACCATTTGTTGCTGCAGATTCCGCAGCGTCGATGCAGCAGCGATCTTTGTTTGCTTTGTCAGCGACTTGTGGAACGAGAAACTTGACGACTTCTAAGTGACTATTTCTTGCAGCAGATTTGGCAGCGTCGATGCAGCAGCGATCTCTGTTTGCTTGATGAGCGACTTGTGGCACGAGAAACTTGACGACTTCTAAGTGACCATTTGTTGCTGCAGATTCCGCAGCGTGGATGCAGCAGCGATCTCTGTATGCTTGGTCAGCGACTTGTGGCACGAGAAACTTGACGACTTCTAAGTGACCTTTTTCTGCAGCAGATTCGGCAGCATCGATGCAGCAGCAATCTCTGTTTGCTTGGTCAGTGACTTGTGGCACGAGAAACTTGACGACTTCCCACTGACCATATATTGCAGCAAATACAGCAGCGTTGATGCAGCAGTGATCTCTGTTTGCTTGGTCAGCGACTTGTGACACGAGAAACTTGACGACTTCTAAGTGACCATTTCTTGCAGCAGATTCGGCAGCGTCGATGCAGCAGCGATCTCTGTTTGCTTGATGAGCGACTTGTGGCACGAGAAACTTGACGACTTCTAAGTGACCATTTGTTGCTGCAGATTCCGCAGCGTCGATGCAGCAGCGATCTTTGTTTGCTTTGTCAGCGACTTGTGGAACGAGAAACTTGACGACTTCTAAGTGACTATTTCTTGCAGCAGATTTGGCAGCGTCGATGCAGCAGCGATCTCTGTTTGCTTGGTCAGCGACTTGTGGCACGAGAAACTTGACGACTTCTAAGTGACCATTTGTTGCTGCAGATTCGGCAGCTTTGATGCAGCAGCAATCTTTGTTTGCTTTGTCAGCGACTTGTGGAACGAGAAACTTGACGACTTCTAAGTGACTATTTCTTGCAGCAGATTTGGCAGCGTCGATGCAGCAGCGATCTCTGTTTGCTTGATGAGCGACTTGTGGCACGAGAAACTTGACGACTTCTAAGTGACCATTTGTTGCTGCAGATTCCGCAGCGTGGATGCAGCAGCGAACTCTGTTTGCTTGGTCAGCGACTTGTGACATGAGAAACTTGACGGCTTCTAAGTGACCGTTGACTGCAGCAAATACAGCAGCTTCGAAGCAGCAGCGATCTCCGTTTCCTTGGTCAGCGACTTGTGGCACGAGAAACTTGACGACTTCTAAGTGACCTTTTCCTGCAGCAGATATGGCAGCGTTGAAGCGGCAGCGATCTCGGTTTGCTTGATCAGCGACTTGTGGCACGAAAAACCTAACGGCTTGTAGGTGACCATTGACTGCAGCAAATACAGCAGCGTCGATGCAGCAGCGATCTCTGTATGCTTGGTCAGCGACTTGTGGCACGAGAAACTTGACGACTTCTAAGTGACCTTTTTCTGCAGCAGATTCGGCAGCTTCGATGCAGCAGCAATCTCTGTTTGCTTGGTCAGTGACTTGTGGCACGAGAAACTTGACGACTTCCCACTGACCATATATTGCAGCAAATACAGCAGCGTTGATGCAGCAGTGATCTCTGTTTGCTTGGTCAGCGACTTGTGACACGAGAAACTTGACGACTTCCCACTGACGATTTCTTACAGCAGATTCGGCAGCTTTGATGCAGCAGCGATCTCTGTTTGCTTGGTCAGCGACGTGTGAGACGAGAAACTCGACGACTTCCCACTGACGATTTCTTACAGCAGATTCGGCAGCGTTGATGCAGCAGCGATCTCTGTTTGCTTGGTCAGCGACTTGTGGCACGAGAAACTTGACGACTTCTAAGTGACCATTTGTTGCTGCAGATTCCGCAGCGTCGATGCAGCAGCGATCTTTGTTTGCTTTGTCAGCGACTTGTGGAACGAGAAACTTGACGACTTCTAAGTGACTATTTCTTGCAGCAGATTTGGCAGAGTCGATGCAGCAGCGATCTCTGTTTGCTTGATGAGCGACTTGTGGCACGAGAAACTTGACGACTTCTAAGTGACCATTTGTTGCTGCAGATTCCGCAGCGTCGATGCAGCAGCGATCTTTGTTTGCTTTGTCAGCGACTTGTGGCACGAGAAACTTGACGACTTCTAAGTGACCTTTTTCTGCAGCAGATTCGGCAGCTTCGATGCAGCAGCAATCTCTGTTTGCTTGGTCAGTGACTTGTGGCACGAGAAACTTGACGACTTCTAAGTGACCATTTGTTGCTGCAGATTCCGCAGCGTCGATGCAGCAGCGATCTTTGTTTGCTTTGTCAGCGACTTGTGGAACGAGAAACTTGACGACTTCTAAGTGACTATTTCTTGCAGCAGATTTGGCAGCGTCGATGCAGCAGCGATCTCTGTTTGCTTGATGAGCGACTTGTGGCACGAGAAACTTGACGACTTCTAAGTGACCATTTGTTGCTGCAGATTCCGCAGCGTCGATGCAGCAGCGATCTTTGTTTGCTTTGTCAGCGACTTGTGGAGCGAGAAACTTGACGTTTTCAACGCGACCATTGCGTGCAGTTTCTAAAGTCGCCTGAATGATGTCGCTTAAGTACCCCTGGGTTGCAGCGCGTCGAGCAGTTTGCGAGATGTTGTCGGTGGGGACGGGCTGATGGCGACTTTGATTTTGGTCCATTGTTCTGGAAAGGGGTTTCGAAGATAGAGGTTAAGTGTGAAAAGGAAAAAGGTGAAAGAGGAGGGGAGAAATAGGAGAGGGAGGTTTAAATGGGAGGGAGGAAAAAATAGAGGAGGAAGGCAGAAAGAGGAGAGGGAGACAGTGAGGATCGGGGAGCAGGAGAAGCTGGGAGAGGAGAGGGAGACACTGGGGGAGGAGAGGGAGACACTGGGGGAGGAGAGGGAGACACTGGGGCAGGAGAGGGAGACACTGGGGGAGGAGATTGAGACACTGGGGGAGGAGAGGGAGACACTGGGGAAGGAGAGGGAGACACTGGGGAAGGAGAGGGAGACACTGGGGGAGGAGAGGGAGACACTGGGGGAGGAGAGGGAGACACTGGGGCAGGAGAGGGAGACACTGGGGGAGGAGAGGGAGACACTGGGGGAGGAGAGGGAGACACTGGGGAAGGAGAGGGAGACACTGGGGAAGGAGAGGGAGACACTGGGGGAGGAGAGGGAGGCACTGTTAGGGAGAAAGAGGGGAGGGAGCGGAAATACAGCTTTGTGACGGTAAACTTTTTAATTAATTTTGAAGAGACTATAAACCTTGCCTGAAATCTTTGGCTGCTGTCAGAGTGGCAGATGTCAGTCACGGCCTCTGTCAGCTAGAGGGGCAGATGTTTCAAAGGTTTGTGCAGACGTCGATGCCAGCTCAGAGTGACAGATCAGAGTGCTCAGGTCGCAGCTCAGAGTGACAGATCACAGTTTAACCAAAACTCGAGGGAAAAAAGAAGGGAATGAGGGAGAGGCGAGCAAAAGGCAGTCTATGAACTCAGAGTAAAGGATTTTGTCGGTGAGCAATCGCAAGCCTAATTGACAGCTCACTCCAATGCCAGTCCAGCAGACTGCGGCAGGGCAGAGCAGGACTCACCAATCGCCAGTTATGATTATGAATTCGCCAGTCTGCTGATGGAGCGGCAGGCAGAGACTCGCAGGCCACAGAGAAAACGGAACTCGCAAAAGCAGACGGGAGGCCCTGCAGCAAGCAAACACGGTACTTGAGATAAGAGGAAGAGGCAGTGGCTGAGGGGCGCAAAGACTGGACAAATCCGCGGCGGGCTGCTACAGAAGTACCGAACGCTGGTTCTAATAAGGGAAGGCTGGGAGATGAAGCGAGCGGACGCTCGTACGAAGCCGGCACAGAAATTTGTTCGCGTACACTTGCGGTGGGCAGACAGCGCAAGAGGTTGGGCCGAAACGCACATTGGAAAGCGGAACCTCTGCCCCACCCCTGACCCAAAGCAATGGATAGACTGGCTTGGGGAACGTGGAAGGCCCAGGCGTTCCAGGCTCCAGCCCAGTAAGTTTCCAAAGAGTAGCTTGTCCAAGATCCTCATAAGCGGCGGTAGCTGACTGTCGGCTCAGAATTCTCGATCATTTCGGAATGAAAAGCAAATCCGAAATTGGCAATCTCGGTCTCGCCTTAAAGCTGAACGAACTCTGCATAACTAAGCACTAAGTTCACTGGAATCTGAGCTCGAGTTCCATTGGAATCTGAGCTCGAGTTCCATTAGAATCTGAGCACGAGTTTCATTGGAATCTGAGCACGAGTTTCATTAGAATCTGAGCACGAGTTTCATTGGAATCTGAGCACGAGTTTCATTAGAATCTGAGCACGAGTTTCATTGGAATCTGAGCACGAGTTTCATTAGAATCTGAGCACGAGTTTCATTGGAATCTGAGCACGAGTTTCATTGGAATCTGAGCACGAGTTTCATTGGAATCTGAGCACGAGTTTCATTGGAATCTGAGCACGAGTTCCATTGGAATCTGAGCACGAGTTCCATTGGAATCTGAGCACGAGTTTCACTGGAATCTGAGCTTGAGTTTCATTGGAATCTGAGCTCGAGTTCCATTGGAATCTGAGCTTGAGTTCCATTGGAATCTGAGCACGAGTTTCATTGGAATCTGAGCACGAGTTTCATTGGAATCTGAGCACGAGTTCCATTGGAATCTGATCTCGAGTTCCATTGGAATCTGAGCACAAGTTTCATTAGAATCTGAGCTCGAGTTCCATTGGAATCTGAGTACGAGTTTCACTGGAATCTGAGCTCGAGTTCCATTGGAATCTGAGCACGAGTTCCATTAGAATCTGAGCACGAGTTCCATTAGAATCTGAGCACGAGTTTCATTGGAATCTGAGCTCGAGTTCCATTGGAATCTGAGCACGAGTTCCATTGGAATCTGAGCTCGAGTTTCACTGGAATCTGAGCACGAGTTTCATTGGAATCTGAGCACGAGTTTCATTGGAATCTGAGCACGAGTTTCATTGGAATCTGAGCACGAGTTTCACTGGAATCTGAGCTCGAGTTCCATTGGAATCTGAGCTCGAGTTTCATTGGAATCTGAGCACGAGTTTCATTGGAATCTGAGCACGAGTTTCATTGGAATCTGAGCTCGAGTTTCATTGGAATCTGAGCTCGAGTTCCATTGGAATCTGAGCACGAGTTCCATTGGAATCTGAGCACGAGTTTCATTGGAATCTGAGCACGAGTTTCACTGGAATCTGAGTTCGAGTTCCATTGGAATCTGAGCACGAGTTTCACTGGAATCTGAGCTCGAGTTCCGTGTACATGCTACGGGAAGTTCTAAATAAAGTACTTTTACAATGCTATAATACATGTATTCTCCTTAATAAATTGTGATCCAAAACACTTTTATGTTCTGGCTGCTTCCACGCCTCCAGTGTTGCCAGGGCTGACCGCTCGCCTACCTGCCACTCACCGAGCATTTGCTCTCCGCTTGTCTCCACAATTTTCCGCTCCTGGTGCAGTTTGAGTTTGAGCAGTGCGCCACTCGGGCATTTTGCAGCAGGTGAATCCAGCGGCTGAGCTGAGGGGCTGCTGCGGCCCCACTCAAATTTTGAGCTTCTCTTCTCAACAGGCTGAGGACCAGCGCTCAAAGGCAGCCTCTGCAGCGCAGCCATGGCGCCCTTTTCCTGCTGCCCCTGCATTGCGTTAAGACGTCAGTGATGGTGAAGACACGGTGTGTGGAAAATCTCTAACCTGTGATTGACCTCCGCAGTGAGGCCAGCACGGTGTCACGAAAGCATGTCTGATGCAGTTTTGATATTTTGATAATTTGCTGGGATTTTATTTCGCATTCAGTTTTCTTTGAGTTCCTCACAGCTTTGCAAACACTTTCTGCATAAATATGCCCTCTCCATTGAACATAAACTCAATCCCGCAAGCACAGAAGAATCCTTCAAGGATTACTAAGTAGTCCTTGGAATCCTTACGGTGCACTCGCAGCACAAAAGTGCTTTGATGCCTTCAGGCACAATTATATTTGAAAAGAAGGCCAATGTAAAGAGATGCGGGGGAGGCTGAGAAGTAGATAGAGATGCAGCTGAGATGCGGGAGGGACTGAGAAGTAGATAGAGATGCAGCTAAGATGCGGGAGAGGCTGAGAAGTAGATAGAGATGCAGCTAAGATGCGGGAGAGGCTGAGAAGTAGATAGAGATGCAGCTGAGATGCGGGAGAGGCTGAGAAGTAGATAGAGATGCAGCTAAGATGCGGGAAAGGCTGAGAAGTAGATAGAGATGCAGCTGAGATGCGGGAGGGACTGAGAAGTAGATAGAGATGCAGCTGAGATGCGGGAGGGACTGAGAAGTAGATAGAGATGCAGCTGAGATGCGGGAGGGACTGAGAAGTAGATAGAGATGCAGCTGAGATGCGGGAGAGACTGAGAAGTAGATAGAGATGCAGCTAAGATGCGGGAGAGACTGAGAAGTAGATAGAGATGCAGCTAAGATGCGGGAGAGACTGAGAAGTAGATAGAGATGCAGCTAAGATGCGGGAGAGGCTGAGAAGTAGATAGAGATGCAGCTGAGATGCGGGAGAGACTGAGAAGTAGATAGAGATGCAGCTGAGATGCGGGAGAGACTGAGAAGTAGATAGAGATGCAGCTGAGATGCGGGAGAGACTGAGAAGTAGATAGAGATGCAGCTGAGATGCGGGAGAGCCATTGCATAATATATATGCATTCATTTATATTTAGGTTAGGTTATAATTACAAATTTATTACCTGCAATTATGTTTTGTAACAAAAAATTGCAATAACAAACAGTTATAACTTTCAATGGATTCAAGCATCGGAAATCGTATATGTAAGTTAATTGTCTATTAAAATAAAGTAGCTACATTACATCCCATTACATTCCATTACATACCATTACATTTCATTCCATTACAATACATTTCATTACATTCCATTACATTACGTTACATTCCATTACATTCTATACATTCCATTACATTCCATTACATTCCATTACATTCCATTACATTCCATTACTTTCCATTACATTCCATTACATTCCATTACATTCCATTACATTCCATTACATTCTATACATTCCATTACATTCCATTACATTCCATTACAGTCCATTACATTCCATTACATTCTATACATTCCATTACATTCCATTACATTCTATACAGTCCATTACATTCTATACAGTCCATTACATTCCATTACATTCTATACATTCCATTACATTCCATTACATTCCATTACATTCCATTACATACCATTACATTTCATTCCATTACAATACATTTCATTACATTCCATTACATTACGTTACATTCCATTACATTCTATACATTCCATTACATTCCATTACATTCCATTACATTCCATTACATTCCATTACTTTCCATTACATTCCATTACATTCCATTACATTCCATTACATTCCATTACATTCTATACATTCCATTACATTCCATTACATTCCATTACAGTCCATTACATTCCATTACATTCTATACATTCCATTACATTCCATTACATTCTATACAGTCCATTACATTCTATACAGTCCATTACATTCCATTACATTCTATACATTCCATTACATTCCATTACATTCCATTACATTCCATTACATTCCATTACATTCTATACAGTCCATTACATTCTATACAGTCCATTACATTCCATTACATTCCATTACATTCCATTACATTCTATACAGTCCATTACATTCTATACAGTCCATTACATTCCATTACATTCTATACAGTCCATTAC
The DNA here is from genome assembly GCA_002269645.1 of Macrostomum lignano. NCBI lineage: Eukaryota > Metazoa > Platyhelminthes > Macrostomidae > Macrostomum > Macrostomum lignano. The sequence goes on from NIVC01000278.1 coordinate 31,288, forward strand.
ATTCCATTACATTCCATTACATTCCATTACATTCCATTACATTCCATTACATTCCATTACATTCCATTACATTCCATTACATTCTATACAGTCCATTACATTCTATACAGTCCATTACATTCCATTACATTCTATACATTCCATTACATTCCATTACATTCCATTACATTCCATTACATTCCATTACATTCCATTACATTCTATACAGTCCATTACATTCTATACAGTCCATTACATTCCATTACATTCCATTACATTCCATTACATTCTATACAGTCCATTACATTCCATTACATTCTATACATTCCATTACATTCCATTACATTCCATTACATTCTATACATTCCATTACATTCTATACATTCCATTACATTCCATTACATTCCATTACATTCTATACATTCCATTACATTCCATTACATTCCATTACATTCCATTACATTCCATTACATCCCATTACATTCCATTACATTCCATTACATTCTATACAGTCCATTACATTCTATACAGTCCATTACATTCCATTACATTCTATACATTCCATTACATTCCATTACATTCCATTACATTCCATTACATTCCATTACTCTTCAGTGACGATTTCGTCCAAACATTCTTAGAAATCGTCCGACTCTCCCCAAAGCTGAAGCTGTTTTGCTTCAGAGGGCAGCGCTTCAGAACGTCTAGAAATCAGCCGAACGGACGCCTGCTGCACTCCAAGATGAGATTTGAAATGGACGAACCGCAGCTCGGTCATCAGCTTTGCCAGGTGCGCCTGAAAGACCTTGGCATCTTGACATCAGATCTGGATGCCTTCAGCCAGCACGGAGACAGCCGCAGAGCTCGACAGCAATTTCTTTTGCCAGCTTCCGTGCATCGGCTGCCTCATCAGCGACCCGCTACTCAGCTTCTGCAGCTCTCGGGCCTCCTTGTGCAGGCGGCGGCTGTGCGAGTTGACGGCCGCCTTGGTGGCCCGCCATGCACCGCAGATGCGGCACTGCTCAGAGGCGTTTCGGTCTGGGATGCCGCAGTTGCGTGTGCGCTGCAGTTGCCTTCACAGTGACATCGGTAGCGGCTGCAGCTCTGATGCCATTTTTCAGATCGTCCATTTTTTGCACTTCGGCCATCCTTGGACAGGCTGGCCGAGCCTCGAATGTGCGATCCCGACCGACTCGCATGGGCAGCTGCAGGATTTGCCTGCTTACAGCTTCCTGAGATCATCCTTCGCCCGCAATGGGTTCTGTCTGGAGGATATTTTACTGTACAAGCTGGTAGCTGGTGTCGCCATTGATGTAAATAACTCTATTGAGAGACTCATGATACTTGCAGATTAAAATAGCTTTTAAGAATAATAAATAGAATAAATTCACTTTTTCGACAAAGAGCGGAAAAAATCTTTACAATAATTAGAAATCCGTGCCAAAAAACTTTTTAAACTACACTTTATCCTTCAGCCAGTATTGTCATACAATCAATGAAGTAGTCATTGCGTTCAGAGGTGGAGACGACGGAAAATGAGAGGCGGGAGAGGGATCAGATAGGGTGTGGGATCAGATAGGGTGTGGGATCAGATAGGGTGTGGGATCAGATAGGGTGTGGGATCAGATAGGGTGTGGGATCAGATAGGGTGTGGGATCAGATAGGGTGTGGAATCAGATAGGGTGTGGGATCAGATAGGGTGTGGGATCAGATAGGGTGTGGGATCAGATAGGGTGTGGGATCAGATAGGGTGTGGGATCAGATTGGGTGTGGGATCAGATTGGGTGTGGGATCAGATAGGGTGTGGGATCAGATAGGGTGTGGGATCAGATTGGGTGTGGGATCAGATAGGGTGTGGGATCAGATAGGGTGTGGGATCACATAGGGTGTGGGATCACATAGGGTGTGGGATCAGATAGGGTGTGGGATCAGATAGGGTGTGGGATCACATAGGGTGTGGGATCAGATAGGGTGTGGGATCAGATAGGGTGTGGGATCAGATAGGGTGTGGGATCAGATAGGGTGTGGGATCAGATAGGGTGTGGGATCAGATAGGGTGTGGGATCAGATAGGGTGTGGGATCAGATAGGGTGTGGGATCAGATAGGGTGTGGGATCAGATAGGGTGTGGGATCAGATAGGGTGTGGGATCAGATAGGGTGTGGGATCAGATAGGGTGTGGGATCAGATAGGGTGTGGGATCAGATAGGGTGTGGGATCAGATAGGGTGTGGGATCAGATAGGGTGTGGGATCAGATAGGGTGTGGGATCGCATAGGGTGTGGGATCAGATAGGGTGTGGGATCAGATAGGGTGTGGGATCACATAGGGTGTGGGATCAGATAGGGTGTGGGATCAGATAGGGTGTGGGATCAGATAGGGTGTGGAATCAGATAGGGTGTGGGATCAGATAGGGTGTGGGATCAGATTGGGTGTGGGATCAGATAGGGTGTGGGATCAGATAGGGTGTGGGATCAGATAGGGTGTGGGATCACATAGGGTGTGGGATCACATAGGGTGTGGGATCAGATTGGGTGTGGGATCAGATTGGGTGTGGGATCAGATAGGGTGTGGGATCAGATAGGGTGTGGGATCAGATATCAGATAGGGTGTGGGATCAGATAGGGTGTGGGATCAGATAGGGTGTGGGATCAGATAGGGTGTGGGATCAGATAGGGTGTGGGATCAGATAGGGTGTGGGATCAGATAGGGTGTGGGATCAGATAGGGTGTGGGATCAGATAGGGTGTGGGATCAGATAGGGTGTGGGATCAGATAGGGTGTGGGATCAGATAGGGTGTGGGATCAGATATGTGTGGGATCAGATAGGGTGTGGGATCAGATAGGGTGTGGGATCAGATATGTGTGGGATCATATAGGGTGTGGGATCAGATAGGTGTGGGATCAGATAGGGTGTGGGATCAGATATGTGTGGGATCATATAGGGTGTGGGATCAGATAGGTGTGGGATCAGATAGGGTGTGGGATCAGGTGGCTGTCTATTTCCTAGAGAGCTCTGTGCTCTCGCCAACCTCTACGTTCCTCTTTGTGCTCGTGGAGTTCCTCTCCGGGCTGGGTACTAAGGGTTACGTTTGGCTGTGTGAGGGCTGCCTGTGGCTGTGTGAGGGCTGCCTGTGGCTGTGTGAGGGCTGCCTTTGGCTGTGTGAGGGCTGCCTGTGGCTGTGTGAGGGCTGCCTGTGGCTGTGTGAGGGCTGCCTGTGGCTGTGTGAGGGCTGCCTTTGGCTGTGAGGGCTGCCTGTGGCTGTGTGAGGGCTGCCTGTGGCTGTGTGAGGGCGGTCCTGCAGTCCCTGCCTGACCGTCAGAGGGCGGCGCAGCTCCAGGCAAGCCGAGACCTGGACGCTGGCGGAGTGGCTCGAATCGCAGGCCGAGGCGGCTGCTGCACTGCAGATGCTGCAGAGCCGAGCGGCCACCCACAGCCGGAAGTTCAGGAGGTGCCGCTGCTGGCGCTGCAGGCAGCCACCGGCGATTCTGCGACTGCCTGCTGGCTGAGGAGGTGCCGGCTGACCTTTGATGTTATTGTGGCCTAGCAGCCGTTTGTACTTTTATTTTTGTCTGCAGGGATCTTGCAGGTGATCAACTGTAGGATTCTCATGTTGTATTCAGGAATTTTGATTTGTTAACTTTAAAATCGTGAAAGCTCTCAGCACGCGGCACTTTGAAGGCAGCATTGTGGGGCGGATAACTCAAAGGGTGATGTGATAGATACAATAAATGTATATAGCATGCACGATAAGCAACTATTTAGGCCCTACTAGACAAACCTACTTGGAGCGTTCGGAGATTTTAAAACTATTGGCCCTAATCGCCTATCGCCGGTCGGCGAGTCCTACCAGTCTTTCTCCAATAGCCGCAGGTACAGTACCGGAAAAGAAAGAACGCAGGAGAAGACGAACCGAACGGATTTAGAGAGTGATAATCCTAGCAAGAATGACTAATTTTGATTGACTTGACGATTTAATTAGATTTAATAAAGTTACAAAATTCAATGCGATTCGCGGCGCAGATGATTTGAACGAACAATAATAACGATACAACGATTAGTAATAATTAGTTACGCAACTGGCAAGCGGATCTCAGCTGAGGAAGAAGAGGAACCGAACACGGGAGCACGGAGAAGACTCCTAACCCCTGGCCTAAACCAGAAGCTACACTCAAACGAGAGCCCTGCCGAATTGACCGTTCAACGGAGCACTGACTAAATTCTATCAGCGCTGCCCTTCAGTGTGACACTGAGGCCCTCTGGGTCGAGGCCACGTACTTGATCAGATCCGACAGTCTCTATCTAGACCGCGCTTAATAGCGACGACTTCAGACAGAAATTTGCCGTAGACGTTACGCTACAAGACTGAAGCGGTCGGGCAGGGAAGCAAAACACGGACCGGGGTGACGAACTCAGGCGCCTCAAAGCGCGAACCAAAACTAGGCAAAACGGCCGGGTAGCCGGAACAAAACCAAGGCCGGGGAAAGAGAGAGAGAGAAAAGTGAGATCCGATTGCCAAACACACTTTCATATATAGTCAGAGTCAAACCCCTCAAAACCCCCCTCAAGCCGGGTGGTGGTCGTCTGGCCGGCCGCTCGCTAAGCTGATTTGCACTGTGCCCGCGGCGCCGGGTAGACTTGGATTTTGCCGCGTGCCAGGGTCCAGGCCGGTTCTGATTGGCTGACCGCGCAAAGCTGGGGTTCGCAGAAAAACTCACAATTGAGAGAGTCACAATTGGTGTCTGACTTCTAACCTGTTTACACAAAATTGATTCTAACTAACAAGAAAAGTACATTGAAGACGTGACTAAATTAAAGCAAAATACAATAATTATCAACAATAATACAGAAGCTACTAACTAATAGAATTCAGAAATTACACAAAAGGTGCTCACACTACAGTGAGTTCGAGAAACCATGCACAAACTCTTCCATTATTTTTCAAATTTAATGGCGACCTGGAAAAGGCAAGCAAACATACATGTACTACGAGTGTATTTTAACAAAGCTACATGAAATATTATGAAACAGCAATTGATAAAATAATGGAATTTTAGGTAATGTTCATGAGGGAGCTGTCAGGCTGTCAGTCACTGAATGTTCATGAGGGAGCTGTCAGCCTGTCAGTCACTGAATGTTCATGAGGGAGCTGTCAGCCTGTCAGTCACTGAATGTTCATGAGAGAGCTGTCAGGCTGTCAGTCACTGAATGCTCATGAGGGAGCTGTCAGCCTGTCAGTCACTGAATGTTCATGAGGGAGCTGTCAGGCTGTCAGTCACTGAATGCTCATGAGGGAGCTGTCAGGCTGTCAGTCACTGAATGTTCATGAGGGAGCTGTCAGCCTGTCAGTAACTCAATATTCATTCTGAGAGCAGGTTCTTAAATAAACCAGGAGCATGTACACACAATGTTTTAAGCCACAAAACACAAAATATTTATAAGATATCTATAGCAAAATATCTCAAACAGCTCCCACAAAAGCCAGAGAAGCTTACAAAATTCTGAGTTCAACTCGCCAGCTTCTTCCTGACCCAGCCGACCTTTTAGTTTTTCAGTTTCATGCAGACAACTGCTACCTGTAAATTTGGCTTGAATATTTTCATTAAACAGCATTGGCAATCGGGTATTGAATTCCGCAGAACAAAACTGCAGAGAAAAGCCCGCATCAAAGCAGACACGCAGTTTGAACGGAAAAAGCAATTCAGCATGCAGTGTGAATTGAATTGCAGCGCAAATATACAAAACTGCAGTTCATAGCAGGAGGGCTGCTGGCACTCGATGGCTTTGGACCTGCTCATTTCCTAAACAGGCAACAGAATCAGCAAAAGAAAAAACTATAGACATTGATCCAACATCATGTAAAGACAACCCAACAGCATGTACAGACAGTTCAACAGCATTTACAGACAACCCAACAGCATGTACAGACAATCCAACGGCATGCACAGACAATCCAACAGCATGTACAGACAATCCAACAGCATGTACAGACAATCCAACAGCATGTACAGACAATCCAACAGCATGTACAGACAATCCAACAGCATGTACAGACAATTCAACAGCATGTACAGACAATCCAACAGCATGTACAGACAATCCAACAGCATGTACAGACAATCCAACAGCATGTACAGACAATTCAACAGCAGGTACAGACAATCCAACAGCATGTACAGACAATCCAACAGCATGTACAGACAATTCAACAGCATGTACAGACAATCCAACAGCATGTACAGACAATCCAACGGCATGCACAGACAATCCAACAGCATGTACAGACAATCCAACGGCATGCACAGACAATCCAACGGCATGCACAGACAATCCAACGGCATGCACAGACAATCCAACAGCATGTGGAGGTGTTTTCATGCAGAACCAGCAGAATCCCATCAAGTCAGCATGCGCCAGAATAAACAGTTTGATTTAAAAGTCTAAAGTACATGAAATTTGTATCAGCATCGAACACTGCATCAGGCAGTCAGTCTGACTCAGCCTTCCTTTTCCGACCTCGACTTTGCGACGCGGCTTTGAGAACTCCGGCTGCATCAAGTATCTCCAGCTTTTCCCTGACCCAGCCGATCTTCTCCTCGTCCTGCGTCTCCATGGCGACGCGTCTCTCTTTCTCGATCATCTCCATCTGCTGCAGGCTGAGCTCCACGTGCTCGCGGCAGTCGCTGTAGTGAGCCAGAGTGAGCAGCTCCTCCAAGTCCGGGTCTCCAAGCAGCTGTTCAATCCAATGATCGAATGCGATTGCAGGTGCGCGATTGCGGAGCAGCTCAGCTTGGAGACTCCAGCTCAGGCAGCGGAAGTTCACGTACAGGTGGGAGGAGAGAGGCTGCGACAGTCTGGCTGTGAACAGAGTCTGCGTGAACTCGGGAAGGAATGGGAAGCGAGGCGGAGAGTCGCAGGGGAGGCAGAACCTCCACGCCCAGTCTGAGTCTTCTGGCAGTTTTGGAATGTACCACTCTTCTCGAATATAATGTGGCTTCAACCCTGACTCAACCTGATGTCTCTGCAGCTCCATCGCGAGTCTCTCAGCCTCCTTAGATTCTCCGAACTTCAAATGCGCCATGGCGGTCATGCACAGGGCGGCGCACTTGCACCACTGCAGCCGATGATGATGCAGGAGACTGAGCTGCCTCATCAGGGTGTCTCTGTCGCTCGATTCAGACTGCAGCTCGCCCACACACTGGTGCAACAGACTGTACACGTCTGCGAACTTGTAGTGAATTTCTGGATAGCAATCACTTCCTTTCCTGATCTCCGTGACAGCAGGCGGCGCTGTCAGAGGGAGCAGAGTGAACGGGTGAAAGTAGAACTTCTCTGACTGCAGAGGTCTCACGAGTCTCCTCAGCTGCTCGACCACTCCGCCGATGTCGCTTCTCAGCTCACAAAGTCGGTCTCGAACCCTCGCCTTCGTGTTGTCGAAGTCGCCGCCGATTCCAGCGTTCTTGAAGTAGAGCGGAGCGTCGGGCATGAAGAAGTGCGGCATGCACTCATCGGGCGAGCTGCTGCTCGAGTCGATGAAGCTCAGCATCATGTCGAGAGACTCGTTGAGCAGAGCGATCAGATTGTGGGGCTGCCAAGTTTCAATCGAAGGATCTGTGCCATGCTTCTCCAGCATGAAGAATAGCAGAGACTTTGCATGGTAGGTCTTGAGTCCAGGTGTGTCCAGAGTGAGCGGCAAGTGTCTCTTGAAGATGAACTTGATGAGTGTGAACAGCTGGCCCTGGACTGTGCTCAGCCGTCTCATGATGTCTTTTTCTTGGAAGCTGAAACTCACTCTGAGCTCGTTGGTCGAGCTCGGTCTGGTCGCTTGAACGAGGTGAACAAATCCAGGTAATTGAAAAAGTTTTTTAATTCTGTCCTCACAGAAACTGCTGCAGCAGTGGATCGCTTGGCACGTGTCCTGTGCAGGCCTCACACCGTATGCCGTGGCTGTCACTGCAGGTTGGCTGCCTGCAGAGCGCAGTGAGCAGAGATTCGCTTTGTGGCGAGTGAAAAACGTTGGTTGTTTTAAAACTGCTTGAATGTGTTAGTTGATTTCGTTCTGTTTTTGTGTCAGTGCTACTACTGTAATTAATGAATAAAGCTATGTATTCGTTGAAATGCTAATTGCTTCATGGAGTTCATGGTAAAAAATCTTTCTTAGTATATTGGATTTTACTTTCTTTCAGATCAGGATTTAACAACTTGCGTATTTTAAGAGTTTTTATACTGTGTGCATACCATTCCTAAATAATTATTTGATATAACCTCCGAAATGCTGAGGCGGTGCAATTGCAAGAATTTCAATTTAATGCGAAATGAGTGCTGAATCGCATTTTAGAACGGACTCAAACTCCGGTTGAACTTGTGAACTCTGAAGTTCAAGCACTCCGTATCGAATAAAAATTGAACAGAGTTTTGGACTTTGATAGTGAGCCCAGCGTCACTGACCTGCTCCGACTGGCACCTGTGCGTGGCCCTCATTGACCTGCAGCGGAGTGGCGTCTTTGCATGAATCCTGCCGACTCTTTCGTCCATTGCAGCCACCTTCCAGATGGAACTGCTGCCCAGGAACCAGCACAGTCCAGTCAATGTCCGAGTCTGCAGCTGTCCTGCCGTTCACTTGCACCAGACTGTTGGCCCAGCCCTCTGCGTAGCTGCCCGTCATCTGCCTGCGATAGTCATCCTGTGTGAGGACTCGAGCGACTTCTTCCAGCCAGTTAGCCAGTCTCTGCTGACACTTTGCTCTCTGCTCGGTGAATCCCGCCTCGCTGAGCAGTCGATGCAGCTCCTCGTCTGAGAGTCTGGAAGGATGCGAGTTTGTGGAGCAGGAGAGGTCAGAGTGCAGGTGCAGTCAGTGGAGGCGGATTTAAAAATTGCAGTGGCCCAATCTCAATCCAAGGAAGGCAGGGGGCAGTGAAAGCGGTCAGACTCACGGGTGGAGGCGGTGAGCAACTAGTTGTGGGTGCTGTGTGTTTCTGGAATGTGTGAAAGATTTGCGAGGTAATGTAGCGAAGTGATTGCAAGTAGAGAGACAAATGGCAACTGACTCGGTGGGATTTAGCAGCCGCAGCACCTGCCGCTGCTCAAATCGCTGTGCCACCTGCGCACACGTGAGACCCTGATTGTCTCGATGACTGGCATCGGCTCCATTGTCAATAAGAATCTTGGCTGCTCGAACGTGACCGGCTTGGCACGCTCGTGACAGAGCAGTCCGACCCTGACTGTCTTCAGCACGCACTGACGCACCGAGATCGATGAGTTTGTGAATGAGTTCGTGATGACCTGCATCAGCTGCGAGCATGAGAGCAGTGGCTCCTGTGTTGTCGTCTGAGAGATCGACATGCTGTCTGCTGAATTGCTCATGATTGAGCAGCGTGACAGCAAGAGCGACGTGTCTTTGAGAGATTGAGAGACGGAGCAGCTGTGTGATTTGAGCTGGCTGCATTTGAGAGAGGGTTTTGTTGAGAACGGAGTTTCTGCCTTCGATGGCCATTGCTGCAGTGAAGCTGAGGATGGTGCTGGATTGGAAGAGCCACTCGGGCTCAAGGCGGAGAGAAGCAACGACATTTTCCTGAAGACGAGAGCAAGCTGCGACTACGTACTGGAAACGGAGATTCGCTTTTAGATCTGGACTTGAGAGACACGCGATGAGCAACTTGACGATTTCAAAGTGACCATTGTCTACAGCATATTCGGCAGCTTTGATGCAGCAGGTGTCCCTGTTTGATTGGTCATTGATTTGTGGGACGAGAAACTCGACGATCTCAAAGTGACCATATTCTGCAGCTTTTTCGGCAGCACTGATGCAGCAGGTGTCTCTGTTTGATTGGTCACTGATTAGTGGGACGAGAAACTGGACGGTTTGAAAGTGACCACGGAGTGCAGCAGATTCAGCAGCTTTGATGCAGCAGGTGTCCCTGTTTGATTGGTTATTGATTTGTGAGAGGAGAAACTCTGCGATTTCAAAGTGACCCTTGACTGCAGCTTTTTCGGCAGCATTGATGCAGCAGGTGTCCCTGCTTGATTGGTCATTGATTTGTGGGACGAGAAACTTGACGATTTCAAAGTGACCACGAATTGCAGCATATTCGGCAGCTTTGATGCAGCAAGTGTCCCTGTTTGATTGGTCATTGATTTGTTGGACGAGAAACTTGACGATTTCAAAGTGACCACGAATTGCAGCATATTCGGCAGCTTTGATGCAGCAGGTGTCCCTGTTTGATTGGTCATTGATTTGTTGGACGAGGAAATTGACGATTTCAAAGTGAACACTGTCTGCAGCTTCTTCGACAGCTTTGATGCAGCAGGTGTCCCCGTTTGATTGGTCATTGATTTGTTGGACGGGAAACTTGAAGAATTCAAAGTGATCATTGTCTGCAGCTTTTTCGGCAGCTTTGATACAGCAGGTGTCCCTGTTTGATTGGTCATTGATTTGTGGGACGAGAAACTTGACGATTTCAAAGTGACCACGGAGTGCAGCTTCTTCGGCAGCTTTGATGCAGCAGGTGTCCCTGTTTGATTGGTCATTGATTTGTGGGACGAGAAACTTGACGATTTCAAAGTGACCACGAATTGCAGCTTTTTCGGCAGCTTTGATGCAGCAGGTGTCCCTGTTTGATTGGTCATTGATTTGTGGGACGAGAAACTTGACGATTTCAAAGTGACCACTGTTTGCAGCTTTTTCGGCAGCTTTGATGCAGCAGGTGTCCCTGTTTGATTGGTCATTGATTTGTGAGACGAGAAACTCAACGATTTCAAAGTGACCATTGTCTGCAGCATTTTCGGCAGCTTTGATGCAGCAGGTGTCCCTGTTTGATTGGTCATTGATTTGTGAGACGAGAAACTCAACGATTTCAAAGTGACCATTGTCTGCAGCATTTTCGGCAGCTTTAATGCAGCAGGTGTCCCTGTTTGATTGGTCATTGATTTGTGGGACGAGAAACTTGATGATTTCAAAGTGACCACGAATTGCACCATTTTCGGCAGCTTTGATGCAGCAGGTGTCCCTGTTTGATTGATCATTGATTTGTGGGACGAGAAACTTGATGATTTCAAAGTGACCACGAATTGCACCATTTTCGGCAGCTTTGATGCAGCAGGTGTCCCTGTTCGATTGGTCATTGATTTGTGGGACAAGAAATTTGACGATTTCAAAGTGACCACGAATTGCAGCTTTTTCGGCAGCTTTGATGCAGCAGGTGTCCCTGTTTGATTGGTCATTGATTTGTGGGACGAGAAACTTGACGATTTCAAAGTGACCACTGTTTGCAGCTTTTTCGGCAGCTTTGATGCAGCAGGTGTCCCTGTTTGATTGGTCATTGATTTGTGAGACGAGAAACTCAACGATTTCAAAGTGACCATTGTCTGCAGCATTTTCGGCAGCTTTGATGCAGCAGGTGTCCCTGTTTGATTGGTCATTGATTTGTGGGACGAGAAACTTGATGATTTCAAAGTGACCACGAATTGCAGCTTTTTCGGCAGCTTTGATGCAGCAGGTGTCCCTGTTTGATTGGTCATTGATTTGTGGGACGAGAAACTTGACGATTTCAAAGTGACCACGAATTGCACCATTTTCGGCAGCTTTGATGCAGCAGGTGTCCCTGTTTGATTGATCATTGATTTGTGGGACGAGAAACTTGATGATTTCAAAGTGACCACGAATTGCACCATTTTCGGCAGCTTTGATGCAGCAGGTGTCCCTGTTTGATTGATCATTGATTTGTGGGACGAGAAACTTGATGATTTCAAAGTGACCACGAATTGCACCATTTTCGGCAGCTTTGATGCAGCAGGTGTCCCTGTTCGATTGATCATTGATTTGTGGGACGAGAAACTTGATGATTTCAAAGTGACCACGAATTGCACAATTTTCGGCAGCTTTGATGCAGCAGGTGTCCCTGTTTGATTGATCATTGATTTGTGGGACGAGAAACTTGATGATTTCAAAGTGACCACGAATTGCACCATTTTCGGCAGCTTTGATGCAGCAGGTGTCCCTGTTCGATTGGTCATTGATTTGTGGGACAAGAAATTTGACGATTTCAAAGTGACCACGAATTGCAGCTTTTTCGGCAGCTTTGATGCAGCAGGTGTCCCTGTTCGATTGGTCATTGATTTGTGGGACGAGAAACTTGACGATTTCAAAGTGACCACTGTTTGCAGCTTTTTCGGCAGCTTTGATGCAGCAGGTGTCCCTGTTTGATTGGTCATTGATTTGTGGGACGAGAAACTTGACGATTTCAGAGTGACCACTGTTTGCAGCTTTTTCGGCAGCTTTGATGCAGCAGGTGTCCCTGTTTGATTGGTCATTGATTTGTGGGACGAGAAACTTGACGTCTTCAAAGTGACCATTGAGTGCAGCAGTGCAAGTGGCCTGGAGGAAGTCGCTGAAGTACCCATGGTTTGCAGCGCGTCGAGCAGTTTGAGTGATGTTGCCGGTAGTGACGGGCTGATGCAGACTTTTATTTTGGCTCATTTTTCTGGAAAGCGGTGTAGGATGAGAAATGGTAAGAGTGGGATAAGAATTAAGGAGAAAGAGAGGAAGGGAGAAAGAGGGGGACTGAGTGAGAAAGAGAGACGAGGCTGGGAGAAAGAGGGGACAGAAGGAAAAAGAGAGGATGGGAGGAAGAGGCAGAGTGAGAAGCAAGGGAGGGAGGGAAATAGAGAGGAAGGAGTGGGAGTGAGAAAGCGGGGAGGGGAAAAGAGGGGCATGAAAGGAGAAGAGGGGAGGGTGAAGGAAGGGACGGAGGGAGAAAGAGGGGGTGAGTCTGTTAGATGAAGAGATTGTAGCGGTTCCAAGACCTTCTCTGGGTGTCTGAGTGAAAATTCTGAGTTAATTTCTCATGATTCTCATCGAAAATACGAGTGATTTTGTAGGTATAGGTCAAGGTAATCTTTGTCCTGTACAGTTCTGTAGTTGAGACTGAGAGCAAAGTGAAGGTAATTCTGTCCTAGTTGGGAGCAAAGTGAAGGTAATTCTGTCCTAGTTGGGAGCAAAGTGAAGGTAATTCCGTTCTAGTTGGGAGCAAAGTGAAGGTAATTCTGTCCTAGTTGGGAGCAAAGTGAAGGTAATTCCGTTCTAGTTGGGAGCAAAGTGAAGGTAATTCTATCGTAGTTGGGAGCAAAGTGAAGGTAATTCCGTTCTAGTTGGGAGCAAAGTGAAGGTAATTCTATCGTAGTTGGGAGCAAAGTGAAGGTAATTCCGTTCTAGTTGGGAGCAAAGTGAAGGTAATTCCGTTCTAGTTGGGAGCAATGTGAAGGTAATTCTATCCTAGTTGGGAGCAAAGTGACGGTAATTCCGTTCTAGTTGGGAGCAAAGTGAAGGTAATTCTATCCTAGTTGGGAGCAAAGTGAAGGTAATTCTATCCTAGTTGGGAGCAAAGTGAAGGTAATTCCGTTCTAGTTGGGAGCAAAGTGAAGGTAATTCTATCCTAGTTGGGAGCAAAGTGAAGGTAATTCCGTTCTAGTTGGGAGCAAAGTGAAGGTAATTCTATCCTAGTTGGGAGCAAAGTGAAGGTAATTCTGTCCTAGTTGGGAGCAAAGTGAAGGTAATTCTATCCTAGTTGGGAGCAAAGTGAAGGTAATTCTATCCTAGTTGGGAGCAAAGTGAAGGTAATTCCGTTCTAGTTGGGAGCAAAGTGAAGGTAATTCTATCCTAGTTGGGAGCAGCAACTACAGGCGGCGTAGAAAATTTTAAGAAAAATAGTCTAGTTTGAACCAAAAGTGGTAAAAGTAAGCGAAATGGGGCACCGCTATATTCTGTAGATGCTTGAGCCTTCGTCGCTCAGTCTCTAAGATTCTTGTGTGCGGCATGCTTTTTCCGACTTTGGGTCAGACAGATATTCAATCGTTGCCACATTTCGCTTACTTTTACCACTTTTTGTTTTGATGTTTTGATGCTATCACCTTAAACAGCTATTTTTATAAGTCTAAAGCTCACACCCAAGCCACAGAAAAATGCCACATTTGAAATTAATTTTGTCATATTCGGGCTTGAAAGGGTTTACTTTTTATAGAGCACACCCACTAGCTTTGTTAGTAGTAAGGACGTTGAGAATTGAACAGAATTACCTTCACTTTGCTCCCAATTTTGCTCACGTTGCCATGTAGTCCTGTACGCTTCATGCTATTGCCTGTGCGAAAGAGGGGAAGGGAGAGGGAGGGCGGGAGGGAGAAGGAGAGGAGGGAGCAGAAATGCAGCTGAAGAATTTTTAAATGAATTTTAAAGTGACTATGAATCTTACCTGTGATCTTTGGCTGCTGTCAGAGTAGCAGCTGTCAGTCACCGGTGCTTCTCCTGTCTGCTGTCAGAGTAGCAGCTGTCAGTCACCGGTGCTTCTCCTGTCTGCTGTCAGAGTAGCAGCTGTCAGTCACCGGTGCTTCTCCTGTCTGCTGTCAGAGTAGCAGCTGTCAGTCACCGGTGCTTCTCCTGTCTGCTGTCAGAGTAGCAGCTGTCAGTCACCGGTGCTGTCTGCACGGTCAGGCAGTCTAAAATTCAGATTTTGCTGAAATTTTCAACCTGTTTGCTTACCGCCTGCCCCAGCAATGCTTATCTGTGCCTCACTCGGCAGCTGTTCGCACAGCGACATTCCACTTTGACATCAGCTCGGCTGCTGTCTTATCCAAAGAGACCTGAAACCACAGATGCGGGCTGCCCACAGCCTGCCTGCTTCAGCCACTGAGATTTTTATCAACTGGGGTTGGCGAAACGTTTTGAGGCTTCGGCTGTAGTTGGAACGCCTGCGGCTTGGTGCGGATGCAGTGAGAGAGGCAGATTGTCATTGGGGCTGCTGTGGTTCTGGGGTATGTGCAGCTGTATTGGGGTACATGCAGGCGTATTTGGGTATGTGCAGGTGTATTCGGGTATGTGCAGGCCGTATTGGGGTGCATGAAGGTGTATTCAGTTATGTGCGAGTTTAGTGGGTATGTGCAGGTGTATTAGGGTATGTGCAGGTGTATTGGGGTATGTGCAGGTGTATTGGGTGCATGCAGGTGTATTGGGGTATGTGCAGGTGTATTGGGGTATGTGCATGTGTATTGGGTGCATGCAGGTGTATTGGGGTATGTGCAGGTGTATTGGGATATGTGCAGGTGTATTGGGTGCATGCAGGTTTATTGAGGTATATGCAGGTGTATTGGGTGCATTGAGGTGTATTCGGGTATGTGCAGGTGTATTGGGGTATGTGCAGGTGTATTGGGGTATGTGCAGGTGTATTGGGGTACATGCAGGTGTATTGGGGTATGTGCATGTGTATTGGGGTATGTGCAGGTGTATTGGGGTATGTGCAGGTGTATTGGGGTATGTGCATGTGTATTGGGGTATGTGCAGGTGTATTGGGGTATGTGCAGGTATATTGGGGTATGTGCAGGTGTATTGGGGTATGTGCAGGTATATTGGGGTGCATATTGGGGTGCATATTGGGGTGCATGCAGGTGCACACACCAACCCCCAAATAAATCGCAGAGTTGCGGGGCCGCGAGAGACTCACCGGTGCTCGTAGGCGGGGCTTCAGGCGGCAGCAGTGCAGGGCGGACCGACTGACTCCGCAATATTCGCGGGCTGCAAGGAGATGGCTGCCCTGGCATTTAAGCAGTGGCTGTCAGAGGTGCAGAGGCTGGGGTAAACATTCATCTGTAACTGCTAGCTTGCCGCCTTTGGCTGCACGGAGGCCGGCAATATCACATGACACATCACATGACATCAGCAGCAACGTGCATTTCCAACTTAGCTGCAGCCTGATGAGAATCGCAGCTGTTTATCCAGCGCAGTTCAGCCCGTCACTGGCCATGGTGAAGATTGCTATCGCCATGGCAGCGGTGCACAGGAGCGATCTGGTATGCAGCACTCTCGAGTCCATCTGCATCAACAAGCACAGCTGACGCTTGCCAAGTCGGATGGCTCAGTTGCTAAGCAGCGGTGCTGGGCATCTGCTGAGGAGCTGTGAGTTGAGGGCACTGCGCTGCACTTTGGATTGCGCAGGCCAAGTTTTGCTGGATTCGGTTGGAGCGGCTCTGTGGGTCCGGGATGAACCTGTGCTGACTTCGAGTTGCAACAGCAGATGGTGCGAGTTTTTGCCTGTGGCATTTCTTTGTGAGGCTGTCCAGGGAGCAGTGTGAGGCTGTGCAGGGAGCAGTGAGAGGCTGTGCAGGGAGCAGTATGAGGCTGTGCAGGGAGCAGTGTGAGGCTGTGCAGGGAGCAGTGTGAGGCTGTGCAGGGAGCAGTGTGAGGCTGTGCAGGGAGCAGTGTGAGGCTGTGCAGGGAGCAGTGTGAGGCTGTGCAGGGAGCAGTGTGAGGCTGTGCAGGAGAAGGTGTGAGGCCAGACTAGACTTTTGACTGCTTTTTATTGCATGCACTTGATCTGTGGCAGTCAAATTGCCGGCCTACTCATACCGACACTGGGGGAGGAGAAGAGACATGCACTGGGGGAGGAGAAGAGACATGCACTGGGGGAGGAGAAGAGACATGCACTGGGGGAGGAGAAGAGACATGCACTGGGGGAGGAGAAGAGACATGCACTGGGGGAGGAGAAGAGACATGCACTGGGGGAGGAGAAGAGACATGCACTGGGGGAGGAGAAGAGACATGCACTGGGGGAGGAGAAGAGACATGCACTGGGGGAGGAGAAGAGACATGCACTGGGGGAGGAGAAGAGACATGCACTGGGGGAGGAGAAGAGACATGCACTGGGGGAGGAGAAGAGACATGCACTGGGGGAGGAGAAGAGACATGCACTGGGGAGGAGAAGAGACATGCACTGGGGGAGGAGAAGAGACATGCACTGGGGGAGGAGAAGAGACATGCACTGGGGGAGGAGAAGAGACATGCACTGAGGGAGGAGAAAAGACATGCACTGGGGGAGGAGAAAAGACACTGGGAGCTGGGGGAGGAGAGAGAGACACTAGGGGAGGAGAGGGAGACAGTGGAGAGAAAAGAGCTACAAAGTAGATGCGCATTGCAAAGTCGAACTTGGCCAGTTTGCCACATGATTGAAAATATTTCCATGTATTTTTAGCTCTGAGCCGCCCAGTCAAAGCTCAAGCGTTATTCAACGTGAGAAAAGCAGAAGACAGTCATAAAATTCCGGAAGCAGAAATTAAATTCCAAGACTTTCACCAGAGGCAAAAATTCTTCAGAGGCGTCACATGAGGCTGGCGTAGCGACTGCCACACTGAACGTCCAGCGCTTGGCAGGCCTCGCAGTTGGGGCCATCGATGGGGCCGCAGTAGGCGATGCTGTCACCGCTGCCACCGAGCTCTGCGAGTCCCATGATGGCCGCGCAGTAGAAATGCCCGTTCTCCGAGCTCAGGGAGGCGACTCGGCCGAACTTGTTCACCAGACTGTTGCCATGCGTTACTTGGAAATTCGCCAGGTCAATTGTCATGCAGTGGACACAGTTGCAACCGTCCTGGGATGAATGAGATGGGGGAGAGAGACTGTGAGACAGACAGATAGACAGACAGACAGACAGACAGGCAAGCAGACAGACAGACAGACAGACAGACAGACAGACAGACAGGCAAGCAGACAGACAGACACACAGACAGACAGACAGACAGACAGACCCACAGACAGACAGACAGACAGACAGACAGACAGACAGACAGACAGACAGACAGACAGACAGACAGACAGACAGACAGACAGACAGACACACAGACAGACAGACAGACAGACAGACAGACAGACAGACAGACAGACAGACAGACAGACAGACAGACAGACAGACAGACAGACAGACACACAGACACACAGACACACAGACAGACAGACAGACAGACAGACACACAGACACACAGACAGACAGACAGACAGACAGACAGACAGACAGACACACAGACACACAGACAGACAGACAGACAGACAGACAGACAGACAGACAGACAGACAGACAGACAGACAGACAGACAGACAGACAGACACACAGACAGACAGACAGACAGACAGACACACACACACACAGACAGACAGACAGACAGACAGACACACAGACACACAGACAGACAGACAGACAGACAGACAGACCCCAACCCACCTGCGGTCCGCACACGCCGCTACAACAGTCGCAAGGCGGGCCATTCAAGGGGCCACCGCAGTAGGTCTTGCCATTCTCGGCCAGCCTGGGATCCCGCTCTGGTGGATCTTCGTACTGCTGTGGGGGCTGCTGCTGACTGAAGAGCAGGTGGTGATTCTCCAGCAGTTCACGCCTGTGTCTGTTCACCAGGTGATCCAGGAAGTCGTTTTCTGTACCGGTGAACCGGCACTGGGCTGCTTGGCACCGGTGGATTCTGGCAGACGCCTGTGGCGGCGGCCTCCTGATGGGTTGCTGCGGTGGAAGTTGTGGCGGCGGCTCGCGCACTGAGTCAAATGCAAAGCGCTCGCTACGGCAGTAGGGGCACCTGGGAGAGCGGTTAATGAGGGAGCGAATTAATCATGGATTACTGACAAGCATTGGCTTAGAGTGCCTTTAGATATCTCCTAGATTAGCCATAGAAATTCCTTGAATTAACCATAGATATGCCTTAGACTAGCTATAGATATCCTCCTAGATTTTTCATCTAGATATTCCCTAGATTATCCATAGATATCCCTTAAATTTGCCTTAGATATCCCCTAGATTATCCATAGATATCCCCCTAGATTAGCCATAGAAATCCCCTAGATTAGCCATAGAAATCCCCCTAGATTAGCCATTGATATCCCCTAGATTAGCCATAGATATCCCCTAGATTAGCCATAGATATCCCCCTAGATTAGCCATTGATATCCCCTAGATTAGCCATAGATATCCCCTAGATTAGCCATAGATATCCCCCTAGATTAGCCATAGATATCCCCTAGATTAGCCATAGATATCCCCTAGATTAGCCATAGACATAAGACATAAACGCAAGCAGCCAGCCAGCGCCAGAATGCAAACCTGCCACTCGCGCCACCCTGCCCAGCAGTCTGTTGCACAGCTGCGATGCAGTTGTTGCAGAACCTGTGCCTGCAGCACCTGGACACCACTGCCCGCTGAACTGGACCCATGCAGATTGGGCATTCAGAATCGTTCGAAGCTCCCACTGTCGCCATATTATAGATTTATAGAAAAACTAAAAAAATAAAACAGGGTTGCTGGTTTAGACTTTTAGTTTAAATTTAGCTCAAATGATTTTAAAAATAATTACTAATTCTAACTTACTAAGGTACATTGTAGATTTGTTATCAGATAAGTGTTATCACAGTCACAGGCAATCGTTGCGTTTACTTACCTTGAGTTTAAATTCAAAGTTTTAAATTAAAGTAAAGTGGCTTAAGAGTGAATCTTATTTGCTAATAGAAAACTATATAATTGCTAATAAATATCCTAGAATAATTTTAATAGAAAATTATATTATCGTAAATGCAGAAACAATAATAGTACCACTTTGATATTCTGATCAAAAGCGAAAACTCCTAATGGAGTGGTGTTCGTTGTGCCAACTAGGAACTTTCAGGATAGAAAAGGGACAGGACAGACAGACTGGGGGTGGGTAAGGAAAGGACAGCGAGATAACTGTACAGTCTTCAGTGTACATTGGTTAGTTTAAAATCAATGTACACACTGGCTCCACCACCTCTCCGTAGCCCCCAGGCCCGCGATGGGGGTTTAGTCTAAAAATAGCATACTGACGAATCATTGGTAAGGGACGCACGTCGCACTCTGTCAGGCGTGGCGCTTTGTTGAGCTAGCGGCTCAGGCTCGATTCCAAGCTCGATTCTAATTCTAAGTGGGGCTAGATTCGAATGCTCGGCTTGGCTCTGCTCGTGCAATTAACGGCCTGTGCGTATGACTGCGTACGTATCCGCGCGCTTGTGTGCCTGCTCAGGGGGGGGGGGGGGGGGGGTGGGGGTCGGCGTAATGGGCAGTAATGCCTCTCGCCGGTTGTGTGACACTGTCACTTACGCTCGTATTAAAGTGCGCCCAGGGTGCACACAGCACAGGCTCCTACCCTACCCCTAATAAAAATGCCCACTAACGCTATGCCACAACACAGATTCTCTTGTTCCTAAGTATAAACAGGAAATCACAAGAGAGCAACAGGGGTAATGACTTAATAAACTGTTGTGCGCTCGTGATTAAAAATCTAAATGCTACACTCCTTATTTATGAAGCAAAAAATGTTAATTTGGGCATTCGAATTGTGTTTTTCTGATTTTTCTAGCCATGAGATAAAATTTTTATCTAGCTAGGCTACTGTGAGTAGAGGGTTCAGCATACACTATAAACGATTTTGACTCTGAACAAAGGATGCCGCTCAAGACTATCAAGCTCGAGCAAAATCCTAAGGTCAATAATCAGTAAGTTCGATTTCAGTAATGCTAAAGAAATTTTCTAAAAGCAAATAAAAAATCTAAATTTGAATATCATATCACAATATAATAACCCCACGTAAACAGGTGCAAATGTTCTGAAAGATGAGCTCTTACTCATAAAATCTTACCGCAATTTAGCTTGACAAGCTTTTTTACCTCGAGGTAAAACCAGATAACGCATGACTGCGGGACAGAGGAGGGGAGAGAGAAGAGAGAAGAGAGATAGGAAAAAGGAGAGGCTAGGAAATGAAGAAGAGAGGAGTGACGAAATAGAAGAGGAGAGGAGAGAAGAGGAGAGGAGAGGAGACGAGAGGAGAGGAGAGGAGAGGAGACGAGAGGAGAGGAGAGGAGAGGAGACGAGAGGAGAGGAGAGGAGACGAGAGGAGAGGAGAGGAGAGGAGAGGAGAGGAGAGGAGAGGAGAGGAGAGGAGAGGAGAAGAGAGGAGAGGAGAGGAGACGAGAGGAGAGGAGAGGAGACGAGAGGAGAGGAGAGGAGAGGAGACGAGAGGAGAGGAGAGGAGACGAGAGGAGAGGAGAGGAGAGGAGAGGAGAGGAGAGGAGAGGAGAGGAGAGGAGAGGAGAGGAGAGGAGAGGAGAGGAGAGGAGAGGAGAGGAGAGGAGAGGAGAGGAGAGGAGAGGAGAGGAGAGGAGAGGAGAGAGAAGATTAGAGCGAAAAGAGCTGAGAAGAGACAAGGCCTTAAGCGCGCCGGATTGCTATTGTGCAGTTTCAAATGACCCAAGGGCTGGATGCGGGCCGCATGTGGCCCGTGGGTCGGAGGATGCCCCCCCCCCCTAATCTAAAGTTTACTTTGTTTCTTTCTGTCTAAATTATTAGTTCTATTCACAAACGCGGTATAAGACCAGAACAGCAGGTAAAAATCTCTTAATTACTCAAAAAGGCTCCATGATTTCAATTTGCAGCTATAATTAACTGATCAATAACTTGCACTTTTGTTCAAAATTGAACCGTAGGACAGTCTGTGTTTGGGTTAATAAGGGCACCAGACTCACAGACTTTTGATGATAATAATGATGAAGAAAAGCTTCCCAATAAGCTTTCGCTCAAAGCATCTGAGCAACCCCCATGAGCCACGGCATTTCGGCGATTTCACCATGAGCATTGACATCTCAGCAGCTCCCCTAGCTAACTTAGTTTAGTTAGTTAGTTAGTTAGTTAGTTAGTTAGTTAGTTAGTTAGTTAGTTAGTTAGTTAGTTAGTTAGTTAGTTAGTTAGTTAGTTAGTTAGTTAGTTAGTTAGTTAGTCAGTTAGTTAGTTAGTTAGTTAGTCAGTTAGTTAGTTAGTTAGTTAGTTAGTTAGTTAGTTAGTTAGTTAGTTAGTTAGTTAGTTAGTTAGTTAGTTAGTTAGTTAGTTAGTTAGTTAGTTAGTTAGTTAGTTAGTTAGTTAGTTAGTTAGTTAGTTAGTTAGTTAGTTAGTTAGTTAGTTAGTTAGTTAGTCAGTTAGTTAGTTAGTTAGTTAGTTAGTTAGTTAGTTAGTTAGTTAGTCAGTTAGTTAGTTAGTTAGTTAGTTAGTTAGTTAGTTAGTTAGTTAGTTAGTTAGTTAGTTAGTTAGTTAGTTAGTTAGTTAGTTAGTTAGTTAGTTAGTTAGTTAGTTAGTTAGTTAGTTAGTTAGTTAGTTAGTTAGTTAGTTAGTTAGTTAGTTAGTACTCAGATTTCTCATTCTCAGTCATAACGGGCTTCACCTTAAACTTTTTGCCCCCCCCCCAAAGCCACCAACCAAAAAAGCAACAGGATTTCTGTTCGCGCATTAAATTAGCAAGTTTTGTTCACTTTGGCATCCTTGACTCAGCAGTCTGTGATTGGATTAAAAAGGCCATCTGACTAGTGATGATGGAGAACGGCTAAACCAGCTCGAATTCCCCCAGCAATTATCGGTGACATTCGCCCATTCCATTTGTTCCCGTTGCGCCATTGAGCATTTTTTACGCAAGACATTTCTTCGCTCCACTATATTGTGGAGCAAAGATGAATTGGCAGACTTGCAAATTCCATTGGAGAAAATTGGATTAAATCCCTGATCCCCACAGAAAAGCAAATTGAATGTGGACTCACGGCAGATTTGTTACCCCCAGGCGACGGCGCTGCTCATGTCACGAGCTGTCTCACACAGAAAGACAGTCAAGCGCGACATTTCGAGACTGAAAAAATCTCAGAGAAACCTGCAATTATGTTGGGTTCGAAACTCCCCAAATATCAGAAGTTAGGCAATGCTTTAACGGGGAACTTTTTTCTGCAAGTTTTTCAGAGGCCGATCTTGTTCCTTCTAATTTAGCTAAATTAAAAGTCAACTTGTCAATCAGTTTTTATATTACACAGATTCTTTCTTATAGGCATCATAACTATAGCCTGTCGAGCTGAGTTAGACAAAAAAATTATAGTAAACAAACAAACAAACAAGGAGCTGACGTGCGACGGGATACAGACTTGACAATTGACATACAAAGAAAGACATCACGGATACAAAACTTATATATATGTTATTCGAATCTTATGAGCCCCATGCTAATTTAGGGCATCGCTATAGACTTCGCGCGCGTGTTTTAACAAAATATTTCACGCTCGAGTGCTCAGACTCAAAAGCGCTCAATGATCTCAGGGCCCTTAATGGACCTAATATATACTGTATACAGGGGGTGTGATCTCCCATGGCAGGGTGAGAGAGACATGTTCGGCAGAGCGTATATTGGCCACGCTGTCATGGCAACACCATAGAACCGTATGGCTTTGCTTGCGTCGGCTTCAATAAGCTCCCTCAATTATGACAAGCTGCAGTGACTTCCATGACTTTCCAATGTCCCGTGCCAGCTTCAGTGAGCACAGCTCGAGTTTGGGGTTTGGGAGGATTATTTGCTAGAAAGGGAGGCATATGGATGGTGGGGAACTCGGCTTCACAACTTCTCTATAAAAGAGTCAAAATTGACCAGTCAAGCAGATTTCTTTCTTTAACAACCCTGCCTGTCATAATAATATCTCTCACTTTCTTGTTGTCAAGGCATGCTGGATGCCTTGTTGGCCTTCCAAATTATCAATGGCTTCATTTAGTCTTTAATAGGCTGTCATAATTGATTGTTATTCTATATGGGATACATTTGAATACATTTGGGATTTTCCGCTGACTTGCTTAATTCTCTCATTCATTGCTTTGGCTTTGAGAAGCCACTTTTGCTGGCCTGTTTTTTATCAATCTTCTCCTCTTCTCTTCTCTCCTCTCCTCTTCTCTCCTCTCCTCTCCTCTTCTCTCCTCTCCTTTTCTCTCCTCTCCTCTCCTCTCCTCTTCTCTCCTCTCCTCTTCTCTCCTCTCCTCTCCTCTCCTCTTCTCTCCTCTCCTTTTCTCTCCTCTCCTCTCCTCTCCTCTTCTCTCCTCTCCTCTTCTCTCCTCTCCTCTTCTCTCCTCTCCTTTTCTCTCCTCTCCTTTTCTCTTCTCTCCTCTCCTCTCCTCTTCTCTCCTCTCCTCTCCTCTTCTCTCCTCTCCTCTTCTCTCCTCTCCTCTCCTCTTCTCTCCTCTCCTCTCCTTTTCTCTTCTCTCCTCTCCTCTCCTCTCCTCTTCTCTCCTCTCCTCTCCTCTCCTCTTCTCTCCTCTCCTCTTCTCTCCTCTCCTTTTCTCTTCTCTCCTCTCCTCTCCTCTCCTCTTCTCTCCTCTCCTCTTCTCTCCTCTCCTCTTCTCTCCTCTCCTCTCCTCTTCTCTCCTCTCCTCTCCTCTCCTCTTCTCTCCTCTCCTCTTCTCTCCTCTCCTCTCCTCTTCTCTCCTCTCCTCTCCTCTTCTCTCCTCTCCTCTCCTTTTCTCTTCTCTCCTCTCCTTTTCTCTTCTCTCCTCTCCTTTTCTCTTCTCTCCTCTCCTCTCCTCTTCTCTCCTCTCCTCTCCTCTTCTCTCCTCTCCTCTTCTCTCCTCTCCTTTTCTCTTCTCTCCTCTCCTCTTCTCTCCTCTCCTCTCCTCTCCTCTTCTCTCCTCTCCTCTTCTCTCCTCTCCTCTCCTCTTCTCTCCTCTCCTCTCCTTTTCTCTTCTCTCCTCTCCTTTTCTCTCCTCTCCTCTCCTTTTCTCTTCTCTCCTCTCCTTTTCTCTCCTCTCCTCTCCTTTTCTCTCCTCTCCTCTCCTCTCCTCTCCTCTCCTTTTCTCTCCTCTCCTCTCCTCTTCTCTCCTCTCCTCTCCTCTTCTCTCCTCTCCTCTCCTTTTCTCTCCTTTTCTCTTGCCTTCTCTCCTCTCCTCTCATGTCCTCTCCTCTCGTCTCCTCCCTTCCCCACTCTGTTAAGACCTAGCAACAAAAACTAAAACCAAAGAACTTGCTACAGGCCCGTTTCATTCTTAAAATTCTTGCCTTACATGCGAAGGTGAAAATTGAATTCCTATGTGTGACACTTCGTCAGGTTTTGAAGTGCCAATGCCAACTGAATTCCCTCGCATCCGATGATGGGTGTTTAGGTGCAAATGTTGCTCTACTCCATGTCTCCTATTTGCCCCTCAGACTTGTTGATGCAGCTAGGCTCTTTATCTTTTTGTCGCGCTAAAACTCTTCTTCATTTTGAAAAAAGGTGTCAAAATGAGCTGTTAGAGGTCCGTTGGCACAGGATGTCGAACGAGGTGTGACTTTAGTTCCGAGTCCTCTAACAGAGTCAGACTCTCAGATTCCCGCAATTGTTAATAAACACCCCTAGCTTCATCATCAAGGTTCGCGCATGTGACGCAGTGGTCAGGTGCGACCTCCCCCCCTGCGGTGAAAATTACAAACCCCGTTGCCTCGCATCTCGATTTGAAACTTGAAAGCAATTTCAGTTAGCAAAAATGAAAATGATTCAAGCATTGGATGATGGGCAGGCTGAGAGCTCGCAGCCCCTCAGCAGCCAATGGGAAGTCAGCCGAGACTGCATCGAGAAGAAACTCACGACAGAGCTCCACAGAGTCGGAGGCGGGACCCCACTGGCTCAGCCAATGGCAAGCCGGTTGGGGGCGGGTCCTCAGCCCCAACCTGCCCCCTTGACCCCCGGACATCGCCATTCTCGCCCACCCTGTAATAACAAATAAGTAGAGGTTTCCAAAGCCCCCCCGAGCTCCGCCCAGTTTCGTATCAAGCCGAAGTGAATTTTGCACAGGAATTTTGTTAAGCCGCTGACCGCGCGCAGTCCGAAGGCTGTAATTTTTGCCAGTAATAATAACCGGGGGCAACCCATCTTGTATGCTTTGTTACCCCACAGCCTAGGCTGAAGCGTTCATTAACATAATTAGCATTTATCAGCTTTTCACATTTGACAAGTGAACGACTCGCGAAGTTTTTATTTCATTGGATAGAAACTCAGTACTGCTGCTGATATTAAAGCGCCTTTTGAGGACCAAAGTGACCTCATGTACAACGCTACTGATTTCGGCCGCTATCACCAGGTAAGTCTTTGTAGTGCTTGCTTGTTCGTTTAGTCTGCTACTGTGAGATAAGAAATCAAAGAAACTAAGGGCTCTAATTCTCAGGTAACCCGCCCTCTGAAAATCCGCCCCTCTGAAAATCCGCCCCTTGGAAAATCCACCCCTTGGAAAATCTGCTCCTCTGAAAATCCGCCCCTTGGAAAATCCGCCCCTTGGAAAATACATCCCTCTGAAAATCCGCCCCTTGGAAAATCCGCCCCTTTGAAAATACATCCCTCTGAAAATCCGCCCCTTGGAAAATCCGCCCCTTTGAAAATACATCCCTCTGAAAATCCACCCCTTGGAAAATCCGCTCCACTGAAAATCCGCTCCTCTGAAAATCCGCTCCTCTGAAAATCTGCCCCTTGTATAATCTGCCCCTTGGAAAATCCGCTCCTCTGAAAATCCGCACCTTTGAAAATCCGCCCCTTAGCAAACCCGCCCCTTGGAAAATCCGCTCCTCTGAAAATCCGCCCCTCTGAAAATCCTTCCCTTAAAAAATCCGCCCCTTGAAATGTCACGAATTCAATGCCATTCTCACGTAGCAAAGTGAGAAATGTAAACATCTGTTCGAGTAGCAGATGAAGGTCATTATACAACAGATATAACATAAGCAACATTCGTAATTATGATTATGCAGCTTCATCACTGGAAGCTGCTCACTTGGACAGTAGCAAATAGGCCGTATATTTTAGTCAAGGCAGAGTTTGCAGTGTGTCATTATTTCGATAGGAGACGCTGCTCTTGCGTGGGGGGCCACCCAGACAGTCAGTCAAGTCATGAATTCTATATTGACTCTGCCTTCTCGCTATAGGTCAGACTGTAGTGTCAGAAATTTGCTCACCAACTGGACAAACAGATGAGGCATATCTGATGGGGGAGGCTGGCAATGTCTGAGAGACTGACTAAGAGAGAGAAAGTGAAGGACAAATAATGAAAGGGTGATGGAGAGAGAGATGGAGACTGAGCAAATGGATAAAGACGGTGAAAGGCGAGGGAAGAGGAGGTTAGAACGAGATGGTAGTCAGGAGAGGGTTGATAGGAGAGGGTAGCCAGGAGAGGGTAGTCAGGAGAGGGTAGTCAGGAGAGGGTAGAAAGGAGAGGGTAGTCAGGAGAGGGTAGACAGGAGAGGTTAGACAGGAGAGGGTAGACAGGAGAGGGTAGACAGGAGAGGGTTAGACAGAAGAGGATAGACAGGAGAGGGTAGACAGGAGAGGGTAGACAGGAGAGGGTAGACAGGAGAGGGTCGACAGGAGAGGATAGATAGGAGAGGGTAGACAGGAGAGGGTAGACAGGAGAGGGTAGACAGGAGAGGGTAGACAGGAGAGGGTCGACAGGAGAGGGTCGACAGGAGAGGGTAGACAGGAGAGGGTAGACAGGAGAGGGTAGACAGGAGAGGGTCGACAGGAGAGGATAGATAGGAGAGGGTAGACAGGAGAGGGTAGACAGGAGAGGGTAGACAGGAGAGGGTAGACAGGAGAGGGTCGACAGGAGAGGGTCGACAGGAGAGGGTAGACAGGAGAGGCTCGACAGGAGAGAATAGATAGGAGAGGGTAGACAGGAGAGGGTAGACATGAGAGGATAGAACGAGAGCTTAGAAGGAGAGGTGGGAGGAGAAGGTAGGAGGAGAGGGTTAAAGAAAATATACAAGGAGGGGGCGAGGGGCAAGTGAGGAGGGTGGAAGGCAGTCGAAAAAGGAAGTTCAGGCATTTTATTTCTCAACTTACCTAACCCTGTTCTCCAAAGTATTTTCAGCTTCGCTGAACCAAAACTCATCCTAGCAGTGAGCACTGAGTGAGCAGGGTTTTGACAAGTCCCGAACAAATGCGATGCGACAGCCCCCCTGAGTTCCCTCACCTATGAGCACAATCCCCTAAACTGACTGCGAGGCTAACCTTTCTTCAGAGATTTGAAATCGAGATGCCTTTTTGCACCCCCTAGGGGGATTGGTGTTGGGAATTTTATCTCTCGCGCCGCTCACCCCGAGGCAACGGAGATGGTTGAAGGTCGCTCAGCTTTCACCGCACTGGCATCCTAACTATTAATTATGATGATGACATTTCTCGATAAGAATTCTCCAATTGGACATGTAATGCTTTTAAACTCACCAATTGTTCTTCGATTTTCTAAATCAATACAGGAAGCTGTTCATCTACATCATCATCATCAGCAGCAGCTTCATCAGAGCACTCAGCTGCCTAGCGGTCCAGCGGATCCTCAGCTGCATCACCACCAGCCGCAGCAACAGCAGCAGAGGCATCTCCGCAGTCCTCCGGAAGCAGCTTCCGCTTCAGCCGCTCTGGTCGCTCCGGCAGACAGCAGCGGCAGCCCGGCTGCGCCTTCGCCGCTGAAGGCGTCTCCTGCCGACTCGTTCAAAGATGCCACAGCGGCGGCCGCTGCAGCCGCAGCGGCTGTCTCTCTGGCGCCGTACTTATATCCGACGCCGCAGAACGGACAACAACAGCAACAGACACAGCATCAGCAGTACCTGCCTCACCATCAGCATCATCAGCATCATCAACAGCCGCAGCAGCCGCCCCGGCAACAGCAGCAGCAGATCATTCAGCATCCACGCAGCGATCATGCAGCTGAAGCTGCTGCCTCAAAAACTACCGATAGATTCGCTGCGGCAGCCGCGGCGGCAGCGGCAGCGGCGCTCTACCATCACCACCCGGCCGCCTGGCACACCCAGTCGTACCTGTCGGACCTGCCGCACGCCTTTGGCTGGCTACACGGACATCCGGGAGCTGAGCAGCCGCAGACAGTCGCCTACCATCAGCACCAGCATCACCACGCCGCGACTGCTTACAACGGCTCAGGCGCACCCGGTGGCAGCTTCTATTCCGGTCAGCAGCAACTGAGCGCCGGTCAGCCGTCTCCAACTATGCCTCATTACTATCAGCAGCATCAGCATACCGGATATTTTGGAGCTCATGCACAACAGTCGCAGTTGCATCTGCCGCAACCGCCGCAGCATCAGCAACAGCAACATCCACCAAATCAGCCACGCCAGCAGCAGCCGCCGCAGCAAACGCCAACAGCCGTGAAGTCACCAAAAAAGTCTGGCAGCGCCTCCAGTCGAGCCACCTGCGACTGTCCGAACTGCCGCGAAGCTGAGAGCCTCGGATCGGCAGCTGCCGCTCAGACTCGCCTGCGGCTCGGAGGCAGCGGCGGCTCCGGCTTGCACAACTGCCACGTCCCCGGCTGCGGCAAGGTGTACAACAAGACCTCTCACCTGAAGGCGCATCTCCGCTGGCACACGGGCGAACGGCCTTTCGTCTGCAGCCTGGCGCACTGCGGCCGTCGCTTCACCCGGTCGGACGAGCTGCAGAGGCACGTGAGGACGCACACCGGTGAGAAACGCTTCGTGTGCCCCGTGTGCGGCAAGCGATTCATGAGGTCCGACCACCTGGCCAAGCACTCCAAGACTCACACAGAGGGCAGCCAGTCTGCTCCCATTGCAGTTGACGACGGAAATGGCGGGGACTCAGTTTGAGAGAAGTCCCGGATGACAGTCCTCATTCACCGTGCACTTTCTGCTATGAACTGCGTGTTGTCAGTCATTTTCCTGATATTGCCTACTCTAAGATTCTCGACGCTGACCTACTCTACCTAACGATTCTCGACCCTGACCTACTTTCTATCCAACCATTCTCAACCCTGCCCTACTCTCTATCCAACCATTCTCGACCCTGACTTACTACTATCTATCCAACCATTCTCGACCCTGACCTACTACTATCTATCCAACCATTCTCAACCCTGACCTACTCTCTATCCAACGATTCTCAACCCTGCCCTACTCTCTATCCAACCATTCTCAACCCTGCCCTACTCTCTATCCAACCATTCTCAACCCTGACCTACTCTCCATCCAACCATTCTCAACCCTGCCCTACTCTCTATCCAACCATTCTCAACCCTGACCTACTCTCTATCCAACCATTCTCAACCCTGCCCTACTCTCTATCCAACCATTCTCGACCCTGACCTACTACTATCTATCCAACCATTCTCAATCCTGCCCTACTCTCTATCCAACCATTCTCAACCCTGCCCTACTCTCTATCCAACCATTCTCAACCCTGCCCTACTCTCTATCCAACCATTCTCAACCCTGACCTACTCTCTATCCAACGATTCTCAACCCTGCCCTACTCTCTATCCAACCATTCTCAACCCTGCCCTACTCTCTATCCAACCATTCTCAACCCTGACCTACTCTCTATCCAACCATTCTCAACCCTGCCCTACTCTCTATCCAACCATTCTCAACCCTGACCTACTCTCTATCCAACCATTCTCAACCCTGACCTACTACTCTCTATCCAACCATTCTCGAACCCGACCTACTCTCTATCCAACTATTCTTCTTCTAACTTACCTTCACAAGAAAACACCGTCTTAACTTATTCAGTTCAAAATTACCTTAAATGCCTAAATGATATTTCGTAATGCCATTGAAGCTTAAAAGCCAAAAATATGTAAGGGTGCTCTCTATTTCCCTTGAATCTTGCCACCTTTTTTGTACATGCAATTTTTTCCCAAATCAACTTGGTTTCAGTCATCCAATTTCGGATAGTTTAACCCAATTTGTTGCGTATCAAATCAAGTGATCGACATTTTTTATGTATTTTTTTTCTTTAAAATGGTGCTACATATCGCCACGCAAGTGTCAGATTATATTATATCACATATTTTCTGCTTTCAACCGTGCTGTTTTGCTTTTGCTTTTTTCTTAGACGATTCTCTAAAATGCGTTTGGGCATTTCTAGGGATGATTCGTAAAATTCACTGTCAATACCTGCACTGATTCTTCAGGTGCTAATTAATCTGTAATTGTTTTTACTTCTTACAATTTGAACATTAAAAATAAAAATTGCTTACATTGTTATCGATGTTTGACAATGCGGTTTACATAACCTAAATTAATTGCAGTGATTAATTTATTAGAGAGATCTCATGCCACCACATCACAAACAGCACCTCAAGTTGCCATGCTGCAAATTGCTTTTACAGACAGTCACGCAATGTCAAGCGTCTTCAGACACCCCCTGCAGCAATTTATTAATTAATAATATGATATTGTCACAGATTTGACACACGTCATATTGGCGTGTTTTAAAAACCTTATTTATAACAGTAGGCTATCTTCAGGAATTCGAGCAGATTCAAGTGCTTGATGGACCTCAAGTTCGGTACCTGTATCTATAGAAGTCTCAATTAATTGACAACAGGAAACTTCGAAACTGGCAGTGTTTATTATCACTAAAGTTTTTGAGCATTCGATTTTCTAAAGTTACTTTTACATCGTTGACGCAGAACGCGTCTTATTCGACGATAAATTGACAATCTCGGCTTGAACTGCACTTCATTTTACGTCGCTTTGTGCATGTATGTCGCTTTGATAATGACTTGTTTAACGGTTTTTTTGAACAAGCACTGAGTATTTGTAATCTAAACGTTGACTTTGAATGTTATGCTCAAACCATCTTGCCAAGGTGCCGTTGCGAAAGCAGTCTTCTTTACTAGAGATAAATCTTCTTAACACAATCCTTCAAATAGGAGACACTGGTTCACACTTTCCTGCTGGCTCTAGATTAAAATTTGTCCAAGTCACGCGACAGAGAGAGAGAGAGAGAGCGTCAGGCGATTCACTGAGAGCTATCCTGGGCGGGGGCAGTTAGCTTTTCTAAGACTTTGAAGAACTTCCATTTCGTCAGTCAAAGACACCGATCGAGCCGATAGCGTGCCAAGTGGCGCTTCAAAGTCGTCGCATGCAGCTGCAACAACAACAACAATGGCATCATCAACAGCAGCCAGCAAAAACTGTTAAGAAGAAGCGGGTCAAAGGCTTGCGAATTTCTCTCTCTTTGCGCCTCTGTCTGTCTGTGTCACCGTGCGTCCCAGCGGGAGGTCTCCCTACACCAAACGCTCTCAGATCCATTTGAACTCTCCCCTACTGCCTAAGCTTGTACAATCGACAGATCGAGCTGGGGCCATTGTCACAGCTGAGATAATTTCCCAATAGAAAACTTCGGCAAAGAGTTGCACGGTTGAGGGAGTCTGGACAAAGGGGATGAGGGGGGGGGCTGCGGGTTTTGATGGAGGACGAGCTCAGAGCGACTCTCTGGGCACCGAATACTCGCTCAAATGCGAGCTGCTCTCCCTCTCTCGCGCGCGCGCCTCCGGTCCAATTTCAAAAAATTCCATCCAGCGAAACCTGTGATTATCTGGTGGGCGCTTCGGGGCTCCGCGCGCTTCGGTGTCTCGTTTCAGACAGCTGGGTGCAGCTCTGCCATGGAGGGCACGAGGCCCGTCCCGCATACCAGCGCTTGGTATTGCATATACTATGAGGGCTGAGGCTCTCGCATGGAGCTGTCACTCCTTCACGCATTGGTCTGAGGCCTAGTATGGCTATGGCCTTGGTAGGACTCCGAAATCAATTCACTCGCGTCAATACAAAAAAGTTATAGATAGATAGATAGATAGGTAGATAGATAGATAGATAGATAGATAGATAGATAGATAGATAGATAGATAGATAGATAGATAGATAGATAGATAGATAGATAGATAGATAGATAGATAGATAGATAGATAGATAGATAGATAGATAGATAGATAGATAGATAGATAGATAGATAGATAGATAGATAGATAGATAGATAGATAGATAGATAGATAGATAGATAGATAGATAGATAGATAGATAGATAGATAGATAGATAGATAGATAGATAGATAGATAGATAGATAGATAGATAGATAGATAGATAGATAGATAGATAGATAGATAGATAGATAGATAGATAGATAGATAGATAGATAGATAGATAGATAGATAGATAGATAGATAGATAAATAGATAGATAGATAGATAGATAGATAGATAGATAGATAGATAGATAGATAGATAGATAGATAGATAGATAGATAGATAGATAGATAGATAGATAGATAGATAGATAGATAGATAGATAGATAGATAGATAGATAGATAGATAGATAGATAGATAGATAGATAGATAGATAGATAGATAGATAGATAGATAGATAGATAGATAGATAGATAGATAGATAGATAGATAGATAGATAGATAGATAGATAGATAGATAGATAGATAGATAGATAGATAGATAGATAGATAGATAGATAGATAGATAGATAGATAGATAGATAGATAGATAGATAGATAGATAGATAGATAGATAGATAGATAGATAGATAGATAGATAGATAGATAGATAGATAGATAGATAGATAGATAGATAGATAGATAGATAGATAGATAGATAGATAGATAGATAGATAGATAGATAGATAGATAGATAGATAGATAGATAGATAGATAGATAGATAGATAGATAGATAGATAGATAGATAGATAGATAGATAGATAGATAGATAGATAGATAGATAGATAGATAGATAGATAGATATATGCCAAGAGGTGTCAAAACTACTTGCATTTATCTTTTTTGTCACTGCATCTTTTTTTCTGGACAATATTAAATCACAGCCAGACTCAAAACAACTCAAACTACATCAACTCACATAAATTTGATTTAATCTCTCAAGACTCAAATCAGTGCCAGTAATCTTGTCCCAGACGCACTCGTGAGCAGCTGAGCTCAAATCTGAGTATTCACCCGAGTCTTGACATAGAGCATATGTAATCTGACAAGTGCGCACCGCATGGCAGCTTCATCTTTGACGGGATCTCAAATTCACATCTGCAGCCAAACCCCGACGAGTCCTGACTTTCGTCCTGTACAAGCTATTATTTTGACACTTTGAAGTGGCCGCGAATACACAGATTTACCTATTCTGAGAGAGATTGAGAATTGAAAGAAAAAACACGACAAGAGATGGATGGACAGATAAAACTGAGAGATGGCGCCACAGTAATGCAGCGGTCTGGGCTGAGTGATGCGAGCCAACAGCTGTCACACTGCTCACTGAGTGCTGCTATAGACCTGTTGAGCAGTCCAAGCACTTCTCAATGGCGCCAGCGCGCTTCAAACTAGAGAAAAGCGACTAACGCGAATTTAAGCATTAGCATGAGACCTGTTTTGTGTGTGTGAGTGTGTGAGTTTGAGAAGACCCTGAGAACATTCTCAAACCTACGCTTGCGCAGCTACATTGCAATAGAATTGTAACAGGTCCCAGGGCGAGGGGGGAGGCTGCAGCAGCTGTGGCCCCCTCTCGAGTGGCACCCCCGCTGCTTCGGACAAGCAATTATGACATTTATTCTGACAGTCTTTTGTGAGAAGCAGGGGCGGAGGGCAAGTCACTTAGAATTGGTGAGGGGGGGGGGTGTTTCTGCGTTCAAATTCAGCCGTGCAACTCTCTCTGTAATGGCAAATCAACAACAAACTTCATTACACAACTTTCGTTCTCAGATGGATAGATTGTTGTGTTGGTTATAAACAAAAAATACATCCCACTCCTAGTACTTTTAGTAGTCATTGAAATCAATAATTGAGTGGAACCGCATGCTTAAAAATGGTTAAATCAAGCGCACGTTCATGTATACAGAAAGATTGTCAGCAATTTATAATGCTTTTAGCTTTTAACTCAGGGTAGTCACTCCGGTGTAACAGCGGGTAGTCACTCAGGGTAGTCACTCAGGGTAGTCACTCAGGGTAGTCACTCAGGGTAGTCACTCAGGGTAGTCACTCAGGGTAGTCACTCAGGGTAGTCACTCAGGGTAGTCACTCAGGGTAGTCACTCAGGGTAGTCACTCAGGGTAGTCACTCAGGGTAGTCACTCAGGGTAGTCACTCAGGGTAGTCACTCCAGTGTAACTCCGGGTCACTGGGGTAGTCACTCCAATGTAACTCAGGGTCACTGGGGTAGTCACTCCAATGTAACTCAGGGTATATAGTCACTCAGGGTAGTCACTCCAATGTAACTCAGGGTAGTCACTCAGGGTAGTCACTCCAGTGTAACTCAGGGTCACTGGGGTAGTCACTCCAATGTAACTAACTCAGGGTCACTGGGGTAGTCATTCCATAAGAACGTAAACATTGAATACATATTCACAATATTTAATGAGTAGAAGACCACTCATTATAACGAGACGTAAAACTCAAAGATAGTGTTATTTTTGGAGGCCAATTTCCAGGGAAATAATCCTTTGCAGATAGGAAAAAACTTCTTTTTTATCACAAAATCAATTATTGCGTTTGATCTGGGGCAGTGAAGATTACTATTCTTTTATGAGTTAATTTACCAGCATGCACAGTATACTACTCAACTGTATTTTATATGTATTCGCAGCGAAAGTATCATTCGCAGTCACATTAATTTGGGGCTGAATTGGAATTTCGGCTTGGCTCTGCTCGTGCAATTAACGGCCTTGAGAGCCAACCCCCCAAGGCGCAGTGAAGTGTACATGCCTAACGATAATATAAAGTTAGGGCCGCTGTACACTCCTGTGTGAGTGTGTGCCTGCGTAACGTATCCACGCGCTTGTATGCCTGCTCAGGGGAGTCGGCGGAATGGGCAGTAATGCCTCTCGCCGGTTGTGTGCCAATGACGCTTAAATTGCGCCAGGGTGCACACAACCCCCCTGCCTTTAAAAAAAATCATACATAATACGAGCTATATCAGAGACAGGGGTGTCGGACCCGGGGGGCATGGGGGCTGGAGCCCCCCTCACTTTTTAGTATGATCCTGCAAGTGCCCTTTTGAACTTTAAACAAGTGTCGGCCGCGGTTCTGGGCTTTGGCTTTTCGGTTTCTTGGAAGCTAAGGGTACAAGCTGATATAATACCTCGTAGTTCATGTTTTTCTCAATCACATTCCACTATAGTTTTATCTAATGTGCCTAAGCCTAGTGCTTTTAGTGCACGGGTCTGAAAACTTTTTACCGAAAGGGCAAGATTGAGAACCCAGCGCAATGACTCTTTCGTGCAGGAGTCCTGTCGACTGCGGGGCAGAGGAGGGAGATAGCATGAGGAATAGAGAAGAAAAATACGAGCTTGGGAGAAAACAGAGCCGAAGGAAGCAAGGAGAAGAGAGTAGACGCGCATCATAAGCGCGCATCGGCACAAGCGCGCCTGTGTATTTTATGTCAAAGTCTGGCACAGGCGCGCAGAGGCATAAGCGCGCACGTTTTGACTTGCACAAGAGCGCGGTAGAAAGTGCTCAGCATTGGCATAAGCGCGCACTTCTGGCTTTGTGTTGCAAAAGCGCGCAGTCAAAGTTTGGCAAGAGCGCGCATTCTTATTTGATTCTGCGTGCAGGATTGCTGATCTGGCACGCCCAAGCGTGCAGAATTGATGTTGTCTATGGCAAATTATCCTTTAGGTCTAATGCATCTTACGTGCAGGATTGCACTTTATTTTTAGACAACAAGAAAATAACGAGTGAAAATTGGTTAATATCATTACTAGTTTTTCGCTTGCGATCAGATGCTACTCAAATACAAATTCAATGACGTTGGTGTCACCATTGGCTCGAATCTTCAAATTCTTCCGATTTTCCGGAATAACTCGCACACAGCGCACCGAGCCCGACGTAGGATCGTTGATAACGTCAACTGGGTCACTTGCCTCAGTGCCTACAACTTGAGGGTCGGCCGTAGTAGCCACCTCCACGGCAGCCGTTAGTTGATGGCTCATAGCACAGATCGCTTGCTCTCGTTTATTCCCTCGTCGAATGTAGCGCTCGACGGATGCACCTCGCTTGTGGCCAGTCACTTTAGCGATAGTTTCGACATTAAATCCAGCGTCGTGAAGTTCTGTGATTACAGTTGCACGCACACAATGCGCAGTGTATGGCTTGGACAATCCGGCGGACGTAGAAATTTTCTTCATCAGAGGCCCAAGGGTGTTGACTCCTACTGCACTCTTGCTGTACCACTTACCAGATGAACGAAAGTTAGCGTTTGGTCGCAGAAAGAAGTCCACTCCGTTCCATCCTTCAACTTCGGTGACCTTTTGCTTGTACAGTCTGAACGCCTCAACTGGGCATTTGGCAGAATCTCCCTTTGACACCATCAACGCTTGCTTGTTGTCAACCAAGACGGCGACGCTGATAGAACCATGTAGATTCTTTGAATCTCCCTGAACAAGCTCAATCGCGTAGAGTCCATTGGCGAGCCGCTTCTCACAAAACCGATCAAACCTCAAACCACGCAACCATTCACGGCCTCTATTCCCATAGTAATAAATGATGTTAAAGTATACTTCCTCTTGAAGACGCACCGGATTCGACCGATCGAAGTATTTACCGAGCTTCTTCAGGTCGTCACTCTCAATAGCATCGTAGTGCTTCACTCTTCCTCCAGATCGAAGGAAAGCGTTGCAAATGCTCTTCATGGTAAGATTGGCGGCATGAAAGGCTTTATCATTTATTATGTCAATCGCTCGCAACTTCATAATATGGCGAAACAAACCATTGCTTTGTTTTTATAGTGGCAACTAGCTTTCAATTGTAATCTCCTTTCGTTACCCCCTCCCCTCACCATCTCCAGCGTGCAAGATTGATTTTGTCTATGGTTAAAATGTGGGGGCTTCGCCCCCACGCCCCCAGCGGGGGCTCTGCCCCCGCACCCCCGCTAGCAGCGGGTAATGTCTATAGTAATATCAATTATAACCTTTTTTGGGCAGAATGTAAAATGAAAGAATCAAATAAGAATGAGATTCATGCACGCCAACTCGTGCGTCTATGGCAAAGAGCACTCGTGCGCTTCGCGCACTCGTGCTTTTGCCAATGACGCACTCGTTAGCGTTCAAGAATCCTAACAATGCAATAAACAAAAGCAGTCAAGTTGCTCTGTCGTCTGTCACAAAGTAGTCGATTGTATTTGTACGAAGGAAATCGAATTAAAGTCCTTTCGACCAGTACTCAACAAAATGAGCATGTAGAGATCTCCAGAAAGCATACAAATTAAACTACTATAAGTAGTAACATAAAAATGCGAAAAACTTGAATGCTATAAAATTGCAAAATTGTCATACTCTATTTTAAGACCATGAATACAAAGTATGATGAAGCATGAGACAATTTACATTATTGAAATATGATGAAATAAGATGAAATATGAATCGCGCTACGAAGAATATACCAAAAATTTGACTATAAATATAAACGCAAAATCCGAGCTGAAACCTCAGACTCGGAGCAGCCTCTCAAAAGATCTTGTGGTTAGTCAGAGCAACTAATCGAGGCTATATCTCTGGGAGATAAGATTATCAACTGAGAAGCGTTATTCAAGTCTTCGTTATTTTGATTAATTGAGAGCGATTTTATTGCCGGCCATTGTTGTAGGATCTGTGGACCGATTCCGATACCCTTAGAGGATTACTGACTGTTGATTTGAATTATCCTAGATTAACCGATAGGAGCACACGACTCCGATTCCGTTAGTTCTAGAAGAAGACGCCCCATTTGGAGGACCTCGCGTTAGAAGTTGATTTTATTAGGGCGCACTGTTGATATTGATTTGGCACTCGAGGAACGTACTGAATCCCGCACTCAAGGAAATATTTCGACGTCGACTTCACTGTTCTGCTCTCACTCTCGGCCGATTTTGGACTTCGAAGACTTCAAGAAGATTCCTCCGGAGAATAAGATTGAAGAAGCGAGCTCTACTTACGTGCGCACAAAGAAGATTTGAAGAAACGAGCTCGGAGAACCTGCCGACACAGAAGAGGAGCCCGCCACAGTGAGTGAACACTTTATTTTGCTCCCAGGCTTAACTGTCTGGAAGTGGGAGTTTTCGGGAGACCGATCACGTCCTGAATCAACTTTTCAAGCAAAAGTGTGCGCCTAATCCAGCTACTGGGATGGGGGACAGATAAGGATTCACTCAATCAAGTAAGCTTAGGTAGCCTCTCACCCAACCAATCAGAAACTCAACAGTCGGAGACCAGGTAATCCACAGTGACGGAATCGGCTTAGTGCTTCGCAGCTGTAGGCCCGGGATGATGCTATCTTGATCTTCGCTGATAGCAATCAGGTGGTGATCTTGACCCTGATTATCGCTGCTGACGACCGGGGGGATTCGTCCTTGATGATGGTGGGGGGGGGGAGTCGTGATCCGGGATCAAGAGACGTCGACGGTCGGGCTCAAGCAGTTGGGGTCCAAGACCGAAGTTGCAACAGTTTCCACCGCCTTCCAGCCGGGTTTGACTCGAGCGGGTCTAAAACGCCGATTTATATAGCCGCCAACTGGACCGCAATTTGTTATATCGGAACACCTCGACGCTGATTGGCTGAGCGTTATAACTGACGTCAAATTAGTGATTGGCTGAGTTTGTTGCCACTCAAACTCACGTGACCAGAAGATCCTATCAGTTCCCTCGGGGCCATAAAAAAATACGCCAGGTGCTGTCATAAATCACTCAAAATCGCTACATAATGATTTATGATCTTTCGCGTAGGAATTACAAAAATCAGTGAAAAAATATACATTAGAAAGATCTTATTGAGTAGAAAGTGAAGATGGTGAAGAGAAATCGCTAATTGCTAATCCTAAAGTACTTTTAGGGGTAAAACGCATCTGTCAGAACTGTCAAACGCTTGAGTGAACACGAACAATAGGCCCTGACCTCATAAATCTGCTGGTCTGTCAAAAATGATGAGAAAAAAGCTACCGCCCGCATCCTCTCGGACCATCTGGCGCCAGCCTCAACACTGAGTGAGGCGCAGGTGGCTGTCAGACCAGCTCAAAAGCAATGATTTATGACGTGCCTATGTTATTATGACTACAATTAAGTATGGCAAAATCATATAGCTAAAAAGGTCCTACTAGTATGAATTCTAAGAAAACTACACAAAAAGGAGAAAAATGCCCATAGCCTGCTGTTAGTAGGCTAACAAGTTCGGAACCCATGTGCCAGCGTGGAATTTGGAAAAAAGTGCGTCCTCGTCACAGGTATTCTCGTGAAAAACGAAAAAAAGCAGAAAAGAAAATAGGCAGCTAAACACAGATCAGATAGCCTATGCTCAACAAGAAATTGAAGAATTGAAGTACATGAACTTAAGTACTTAGGAATTATCTTTGAACCAGAAAATAGTTTTTAAAAATGTATTGCTTATGAAACCAAACAAGGCTGCTCAGCTATGTTCTCACTACTACACTAAGTCAAAAACACATTTTAGAAATTATTCTCATCAAACGGCTTTTTAACTCCCTTGTTACACCTGTTGTATCTAATGGCTGTGAAATCTGAGACCTCTGGCTACCCTTTCGGAGCTAAAATAAGATATGGACTCAATCCAAACGAATTTCTACAAACACCTACTCAACCTACCAAAACATGTTAGTAACAGTGTTGTGATTCTCGCAGAACTCAAATATCCCACCTATCTCATACCATATTTCCTAAATTTACCTAATATACTGGCTCAAGTTGAGGCACAAAAAAATTCAAACAATACTACTATATTGAAATTTCTGAGTCAAGCAGCAGCCGAATGACCCTTAAAAACTGTCATAAAAAATTGCAAAGTATAAACCTAGAATGCTTGACCTCAATGAACCCTATAGCCAAAATTTTAGTGAAGATAAATCAACCCTAAAAAGAGAGCTGGAACTAAATTGGGAGAAAGAACTAGGGGTGAAATTATTGAAGGATCAAAGTCGTTCAAAATATTTCAAGCATGCCCTTAAACACAAAAGGACTCGCAGACCCGAGTTGCAAACTTACTTCCCTAGTGTCCTTTAGAAACAAAAAGTTCCTAACAACCACGTTAAAGTGTGAATTCTTACCTAGAAAATTCGTACAGGAAACGTGTAGGTTGTGTGGAAAAGAAGATGGAAATAACATACTCAGGGACTACTCAAACAGGTGTTTGAGTAGTCCCTGAACATACTACACTACGTTGCTGCGTGTTCCAATTCGATTGAGATTAGAAAGAATACTTCTCGGTCTAGAAAGCCTAAAACCAGAACACATTTACAAAATTGGCTATGACAACATGCAACGAAAACAAAATCGAAAAAGACCTTACTGCAATCCAAAAAAAGATTTATAGTTTTCCTATCTGAAATAGACTGACTTGAAGATCTTTTTGTGGCTTTCACCATAAAGTTTTATCACTGCTTCGTCCGAAGGACCTGTTTTAAATATCCGAAACTATGATAAGGGAGAATCTTTGTTACACACCGTTTCGTTTCTCTACCCTTCTCAATTGTTGTTGATATCATGCTTGCTCTCCTTTCCTGGGTGCTATCTGTTTGCATTTCTTCGTTCTTTGTGATGCTTTGTCTTTCTTCCCCGCTTTTCTGTGCGTCAAGTTTTATAGTCTCTGATGCAAAAAATTTATAATTAATGACTTATTTTCTATTTTTCCTTGCAACAATATTTCACAAATAATACAATAACCATATAGTGCTTACATGTATTTTCTACTCGACTCTTTAGAACCGCGTTTGTCTTTTCTTTCGGTGTTAAAATCTCGTTCTATCAATTCTGCACCTACACCGCAATTCACAAATGTTAAATTAAACTTTTTTACACCAATCATTTCAACTTCAATTCGATTTTAAGTTTCTTTGTTCGACCTAATAGTGTTTAGTTTTCAGCCGTTAATAAGCATTTTTTAACATATAGAAAAAAGTGCTGTCGCGTGCTTTCAAATTAAGTATTTACAAAACTTAACTGTCAATCGTTTATAAAATAAATTTACTAGAACACGTACTATTAAAACTTCTCTATGCATTTTTACGCAATACGCATACCCTTGCGCGCATACTTTTGATACACAAATATTCAAACAATTTATTTAACAGTTAAAACAAATTCTTAAAATGCAATTGTAATACGGTAACGGTAATATATGCTTTCCGTGCTATTTCGAATTCTTTATAAAAAATCGCTTTTTTTCAAGTCCCGTCTTGATATCTTCTATTAACCTCGTTATTTATCGATATTCTCATTCGAGATCATTTTAAAAACTAGTCCTCATCATTTTCACAATTTAAATCTTAGGACGAAAACCAATCTCAAATATATAGTTCTTACTAGTTAAACAGGCTGTTTGCCTGAGCTAAATTACTACTACTACTACTACTTTGCTTCATCGTGCTGTTTAATAAAAATCTTCTGTGGTACAGAAACTGCATCAGAATGCTAAAAGCGCTTTAGACAATTTATGAATTTAGCACAAAGAGAAGTTCTGCTTGAAATAACTTATACAATGCGCGCCGAGCAATAAGTAGCTTTAGAATGTACTATAAATCCCGTTATTTTTGCCTTTCTAGTAAAATACTATCCATATTGTTTCATAGACATCATCATACACAATGCATTGTATTTTTTATTTTATCATATCTACAATCTACTATGTCTATAGTTTGCACAGTGTAAAAATCTAAATAAAAGCTAAATTATATAAAATTCGATCCACCTAATACCAACCTTATTAATTAAAGTTCCATGGTTTCGTTATAAAAAATTGATTACTTTCATCATGATTGCTTATAATGCGAAGTATGAAACAGTGTGCTTTGAAAATTTGGCAGCCCATTTTACAACTTCTTGAATTAAATCAAGTTAATTTCTTTGAATGAAAAGGCACTCTACTTTGCTAGAATTAAGCTTGAAAATTTTAAAGTTAGGACTACAATTGTGTCCTGAATTTATAAATTATTCTGCATTTCTTGTTTGACATTAAATGAATTAATTATTATGCTGATTCCACAATGCCAATTTCTGTTATACAAATCGAAAAAATTAAGATCAAAGTAGTAAATATTGTGCAGGCATGGTATGCTGTAAATCCCT
This sequence comes from Macrostomum lignano, assembly GCA_002269645.1. NCBI lineage: Eukaryota > Metazoa > Platyhelminthes > Macrostomidae > Macrostomum > Macrostomum lignano. Next base: position 73,751 of record NIVC01000278.1, read on the forward strand.
ACTGGTATCATTTAAGGCTATGATTTTTAAATGGTCAGTGTATATATATATATACTTTTGCATATTTTATTGAAATAAATAATTTTGAATTACAGTTTTTTAGAAAAAAATGTGCACACTGTGTAATGTATTGCAGAGGCCAAAAAAACTTGCCAATCATTTCAGAAAGTCAATTTCTTAATGGATTCGGGGATGTGAACTTAAGCTCCAGAATGGAGCTTGATTGAGGCCAGCTGACTAAACCGACTGGAATCGATAACTTCTTGTCGGCCCAGATGACTACAAATGCTGACGCATCCCACGAGTCTATTCTACTGGGTCCTGGGGAAGAAATGGGATAAATTGGGATTTCATGTGAACTTAAGCTCCAGAATGCATTAGCTAGGATTAGCAGAGGGAGGGTGGAGTAAGGCGGGCTTGGATTTTTACGAAAATTCGATTGGTCCTCCAGAACAATTTTTGTGGGTCGCCTCCTAAGGTGGGGGGGGGGGGCGACCGCTTCCCCACCCGCCAGCTGAGTGGCGCTGATGGCACCTTATGGTCTTGGGCAATTAGACCGTAAAAAAGTCGCAGCTTAAACCAAAAACTGAAATGTGAGGGCCATTGACTGGCTTCTTGGTTTCCAAAATAATCACTAACCTTAACATGGCTTGAGGGCTGCATAACACTGCGCGTCCTCGAGATAAGCTCTAGAGCTTTAAGTTCACATGAAATCCCCATTTATCCCATTTTTCCCAAGGACCCTGTAGCATAGACTCGGGTGGAATGTGTCAGCGCGTTTGTAGTCATCTGGGCCGACAAGTTATCGATTGCATTCGGTTTGGTCAGCTGGCCTCATTCGAGCTCCATTCTGAAGCTTAAGTTCACATCCCCTTTCAGTTTATTAAACAGCATCAAAACAGTTTTGAAGTTTCCATGCATGCAGCACATGAACTTTTGGCTGCAAGCTAATGAGCAAAAATGGGATAACTGGGGAATTTAATATGCCAGAATATGTAATAGACTGGATATAAATATACTGGTGAATACCAATGCTGTGCAGCAATGCCATGATTCCCTCATTTGCTTAGAAGAGGCGGCACCGAGTCAAAGGCATCAATGGGTTGCAGAGCAGAGCCACCTCCCTCCCCCCATGTTTACCTGCACGATTTTGGCAGCCGATTGCTTTGATGCTTGCCGCATTTTTATTTCAGAGATTTATTTGGCAGGTCATTCACCTCTTATAATTTTTGCTGCTGTCGTTCTGCTGTTTGTGCTGCCGCTGCCAGAACTGCAGAATTCGATAACGCCCGCGACCTCCTTCCACTCGTAACGACGATAAACGCGAGAGACTCCCCGCTTGTCCTGGGCAGACCACTATCTGAGCCAGTCATGGATGCCGTGTTCAGAGGGACCAGCCATTGCGGCTGTTTTCAGTTGGTCACGACTTTTCTGCCATTCTTTATTGCCGTAGTGGCGCCAGTGCACATTCTGGGACCAATTTTTGTACTGTACGTGCCCAACCACAGGTAAGACATTTAATCAAAAGTGTTTGGGCTGGGATTGAAGTTTACAATGGAGAAGTCAAATGTCAGGAAGGCTGTCTAGCCAGCCAGGCCTCTGATGATCAAGCGGACAGCTTGGGAGTCAGTAGCCCAATTCCACTAATCAGTTGCAAAAGCAGCAGCAGTTGCCATGGCAACCAAGTTGACAACTCGACATCCGCGCAGGTGCCGTCTCCCTCCATCCTCTGCATGGTCAGCCAACGATTCGATTCTCCCCGCCAGCCCCGAGCACGCAGCCGCCATCTCCGACTTCATTCCCATCGTTGGCAACAGCAGCGAATTCGACACCTGCCACTACAGACTCAACGGATCCGTCACTGCCTGCAGCGACTGGATTTTCGACTCAGAACAGTTTGAGTCAACTATTGTTACTGAGGTGACTCATCACTTATGAGTGGGACAGGGGGAGAAATGGGAGACTGCGGAGATGGGTTTTACCATAGACATGTTTGTAACGGGATGGGTTTTACCATAGACATGTTTGTACCGGGATGGGTTTTACCATAGACATGTTTGTAACGGGATGGGTTTTACCATAGACATGTTTGTAACGGGATGGGTTTTACCATAGACATGTTTGTAACGGGATGGGTTTTACCATAGACATGTTGGTCAGCTGATGGCAGTAAAAAATGGCTTAGTGTTTTCCAGCTTAGTGACCACTAACCTGCAATCTGAACACCACAGTACAAGCTGGTCTGCTCGCGACAGAAGCTGACCACCATCCTGTCAACTTGTACTTTCGGCGGCCTTCTGTGTGGCATCTTCATCTCTGGAATGCTCTCGGACTGGTGAGTTTCGCTCGGCTGTCGGAGTTCGTGTCCACATCAAATCGATCGGTCTGTCTGCATTTTTCTGACACTGATTTGTAGAAACTTTACAATCTAGAATTTGTCTCACCGTACAATGCCACAGGCTTGGCAGGCGTAAGTGCCTCCTGCTGTCTGTCTGGCTGCTGACGCTCGCCGACGTCGCCGCCTGCTTCACTGTCTCGCCGATCTACTCGGCGATCGCCTTCCTGCTAGTTGGTGCCGGAATCCTGCCAACCTACACAGTCGGCTACGTCATGCTGTTCGAGCTGGTTGGACCCAAGGCCAGGCACCACGTTGGTTCCATCATCGCCTACTGCTCGGCGATTGGGGCCACAGTGCCGCCGCTTATTGCCATGACAACCAGGTAAGGTGGAAAAAATTCAATCGAAAAAGTTCTGCCCGATAAATTCAGCCTGACACCTGTTTGCTGCCACGTTGGGTGATTCACTGCTTCATTTTTGACCAAATTTGATGCATGAGTTTGCAAGAGTAAGAAAATGAGACTGATACTAGCAGGTGTGAGTCTCGTGTCTTACATACCTTCATCATGTCTGTCATGTCTCAGGTCATGGCGCGGTTACTCTCTGGTGTCTCTGTCATTGACGTCTCTCGCCCTCGCACTCGCCCACCTCCCGTATTTTGCACCTGAAACTCCTCGTTGGCTGCTGAGTCGCGGCAGAGACTCCGAGGCTGCCGCAGTTGTTCGCCGGATGCTGCAAATGAACGGAGCGAAGAATCCGCAGCAGCTGCTGAAGGACATGCGGGAGGCGGGTCGGAGACTGACGGGAGGGACGCAGTCGGTGACGAAGTCGATGATGCTGCTGGCGAAGTCACCGACTCTGGTCATGAGACTCTGCATCATCTGCTGTAACTGGTGAGTGCATCATGTACTCTGTGCATCGTGTGCTGTAACTGGTGAGTGCATCATGTACTGGACCTCAAGTTTCACTGCTCAGGTTCGGTGTCTCAGCTGCATTCTACGGCATTTCGATGGCTTCAAAGAACCTACCAGGTAGTATATTTTTCATCACCGGAATGCTCGGGTTGGCCGAGTTTCCTGCCGCGCTTTTCACGCAAGTGGCCGCTGACAGAATCGGCAGAAAATCAACCTACCTGACGTCGTTAGCGAGCTCTGGATTCTTCATGCTAGTGCTGGCGATTACTAGCGTTTGGGCAGCTGGTGAGATGGCGCGCAGGTCTGTGACCGTCTGTTGTCAAGCAATCATGCAATGACGCCATCATATGTAGAATGCACTGAGTACCAGCTTTAGGATATCTTAAAACTGTTCATCTTTGTCCTGTAAGCTTGATACTCTTCTTGAGCTCAAAGTTACCTGCTGGCGTATTTTCGGGTGCTTAAACACTTGTGTGAAGTATAAGACTTGCCGCCTGTACAAGCTTGTACAGAGTATTTTGGTGTAGTGTTTAGTTTGGATTAATCACAAAACCGTTTTCTGTGTACTCGATCCACGATTCCTTCTCAATCCAATCCCCTTAGGGTTAACTTGGGTCATCGTTGCGTTGTCGCTGGCCAGTAAGATGTTGATCGGCGTCTCCTATTTGATGGCCTACATGTGGACTGCGGAGCTGGCGCCCACCAGTGTTAGAGGCGCTGTGCTCTCGATAAGTTCGCTGTTTGCCAGACTCGGGACTCTGTTTGCGCCTGTGCTGGGACACCTGGTGAGTCGTTGTGTCTTGACGCACACCACCAGCTCCTGATTTTCACGTGGAGGTCAATTCTCACTTACCCGCAGGACGTCTTTATCGGCAAGGAATTCGGTCCCGCTGTTGCCTTCCTCGTCTTCTCAGCCTCCTGCTTTGTCATCGCAGGCCTCGCATGCGCTCTGCCTGAGACTCGCGGCATGCCGCTGCCGGAGACGGCGGAGGATCTGCTGAAGAGTCGGTGAGTCAACTCGAAAACTTTGACATCCCGACGCAACTGTCTTTCATTCTTTGTTCGCTCAAAATTATTTTCAGGCGTGCCAATTATCTACTGACGGATTCGACGGACGAGAAGCAAAGGACACAGTTTGTCGACGAAGAGAAGTCGAAGGAGAGCGACGCGTTGAAGCCTGCCGACAATGCCATCGATACCGCTTGAGTCGGTTATCCCGCTGTACAGTAGCACTAAAGAAACCCAAATGTCAGATGCTGCCGCAGCAGAGAAGATGGCGGATTGAATTTTTTCTTCTCCCACTTTTTCTTTCTCATTTTTCTTCGATTTGAACTTTTTTCTCTTATTCCTTTACCTTATTTTACCTTCTTTTGCCTCCTAGAAATGCGATTGACAGCTTGGCCTGAAGCAGCATTCTGCTTCGAAGTCTAATCAGCGCCTCTCATTTGCTTACATGATCTGGGCCATAGAACTTTGGTCCATAGACCTTGGGCCTTTGATTTTAGGCCACAGACAATCTGTATGTTGTTCTGTTTACAACTGGGTGCTAGGAATGTTATGGTAAAATCATTTCTTTGACTCTTTGATTCGCATGACGTGCGTCATTATTTGTTATGATCATATAAAGCTTTCAGTAAAATATTTAAAATATACTGTTGTTTGTCTCGTCTCTCACTTCTATGGCTCTAGGTCTACTACAAGTATCAATGTGAGAGCCAAATAACTGAGGCAGCGGATTCGACTGACTTTTCCTGATGATGCAAACACTTGATGGCTACTTACAGCCGTTGTATTTTATCGTCACTGGTTCTGTCTCGCATAGAGGCGCCTAATCGCAGTGAATCGCAGTAACCCCTGTGACACTTGTCTCTGCCTGGTCGAAAGCTTGTAATGAGTTAGTAGGCTGGATTGTAGGGTAATAGTCGATCAGGAAGGGCTGTGGGTAGCTGTATAGGAAGGCAGGCCTATACCTGTTCCAGTTGATGCTCTGACGGTCTCCCTCAGCAGTGTCCTCTAGTGAATAGCCAGCTTTAAGCTGGAGTATGCCAGAACCTAAGCCTGAGTCAAAGCAGGACGGAGCCGTTGGCATGGCCCCTATTTATGTGGTGGGTTGGCGAAGCAAAGGGTGAAATAGTCCCGGCGATTAGCCCTCCTGCCACTTCAAAGATAATAAGAGACTGTTCTGGCAAAGAGTACCCGGGGTTTAAGTGCGTGGGCAGCCCCAGGGAGAAGGCCACGGCCGTGGGGTGGTCATTTGACCTTTTTTGGAGCACACTAACTGGTTTGAAAAGTAAGGTTGCACGTGTGATGGCCTGGGCTGGGGATCGCTCCGCAGCCCTGGCCATATGGTCTGCCGCTCCCACTGACTATGTTTGTTTGCACTCTGTTTGTTCCCCTCACTGACTCACCGGAGTCACCCCTTCTGAACACTTCCCCCATGCTACGTATGCACCATTCGTACGCGTGTTCCATGCATCGTGCCACAGCGCGCCTGGCTATGTTGGGGCCCAGGAGCCCACAAATATATGGCAAAGCTAGACGATACGGTCTGGTTTACGTCTCTTATTCCTGTCTGCCACTCGGGAGCCAATTCCTAGTGCATAGCGAATCAAGACTTCGTTCTCGAGTCATTGCAGCACGCTTGTCAGTTTAGTCTGTGCGCGCACCCACCCCATTGTTATTGTATAAGTCAGTTTTTTCCTTCCCCACCAATCACACCACTCACGGACTTGTACATCGCGTGCGTAACATCTAGAAATCAAAGGTCAAACAAAATATAAAGCATACTCGTAGCTTCTTCGCAGCCCACTGGGGCACCCTCCTTTTTGCGCGTTATAGCCTATAAATTTTCATCGCATTATAATTCATAGGCCTGATTTTCTTAGTTTTTTATAGCTCTAAAACATTTGGTAGCAGAGCGTGGTTGTCATCGATAGTTTTTTTTCACGCTAGCAAACTATAGAAGAATGTCAGGCGAAGAGGAAACACAGGCTGAATCTGTTGAACAGCCAGACGATATCAAGTTGCAGTCGTTGCGACGAGAAAAGTCAAAGTTCAAGTCTGCGCTGACCAAGAACAGAAATAAGCTAGCCTGGCTGCTACAAGACGGGTCCGACAAGAGCGCGATTTAACGACAATAAGAAGTCGTCACCGAGATATTCGAAGGTACAACCGAGACGCTGTACGAGCTGTGCGATGAGTTGAAACGGCAGAAAAGCGACGCAGCTCAGTATTCTCGGCTGCTCGACGAAATTGACGTCATTGAGGACGACTACCGGACGACCATGCAAGAGGTTCATCGGTACCTCAAGGACTACAGAGCAACGACAACAGCACCTGCAGTAGCGGCGGCACAAGAGGAGGCAACGGCAGCGACGTTGAAGACTTCAGCAGCGGCGGCAGCGGCGGCAGCGGTGCAGGCCAGTCGAGAGCGGTGATTAAAATTCAACGCGGAGTCCATGCAAGGCCAGCGGCAGCAGACTTCGTACAGAGACTATGGTGGTGATTTTGGCTTTTTGCCTTCTTCCAATCAGCATGCGGGCGCTGAGATGGAAGCGGAGGACGAAGGCGAAATCGGTAATTCATCGGTTCATGAGTTGTCCAAGGATTTATGGAAGATGCTGCGTAGGGTGGAGATTCCGACTTTCTATGGCGACCAGCCGCAGTATGAGGCATGGAAGGCTGCATTCATGGCTTGCATCGATAGGGCACCAGCAACTCCAGAATTCAAGCTTCTTCAGCTGAGGCAGTATTTGAATGGAGTGGCATTGAAAGTGATCGAGCACCTTGGACATACGACTGCGGCTTATGAGGCGGCGAAAGAGAGGCTGGAGCGCGAGTATGGCGGCAAGAGGCGACAGTTGGCTCTTTACTTAGAGGAACTGGACAGTTTTCCACCTGTGAAGCAGAATAGTGCAGAGGAGCTTAAGAAGTTCGCAAACATCCTTGATGTGGCCGTAATTAATTTGGAAGAAGCAGGTAAGAATACAAAACTTAGTGATGGACTGCTTTATGCAAAAGAAACTTCCGGAGCCGATGGTCGCAGCATTTTGCCGTTGGGTGTTCGAGAAGAAGCCAGAAGGCGTGAGAACACTCCATGAGTGGGTGTTGCGCGAAGCCGAGTTTCGAACTCAGGCAGCAGAGATTGTGCACGGTGTGGCCACCTCCAGCCAGGACAGGAGCACCCAAAGAAGGAAGGGAAGCAGAAGACCTTTCATGTAGCACATCAGAGCACGAGCTCGCGTAGGGAGAGCTATTCTTGTGTCGTCTGCAAGGAGACACACGCTCTATGAAAGTGTCCAGCGTTCAAAAAGCTGTCGTCTGAGAATCGATGGAAGGCTTCTCAGGAAGCAAAAGCGTGTTTCCGCTGTCTGGGACATGGTCACACAGGTCAAAATTATCGACGAGGTTGCAGGTGTGGCATTGACGGAATCGAAAAATCCCACCATCTCCTGTTGCACTCGAGCGCTGCTAGGTCGGAATCGAAAGAGAAGTCAGAAGGAAAAGCCGGTGCTGAGCAAGAAATGCAGTGGCAGCCGAAACCTGCAACCGTGACAATGGTAGCTAGAGAAGCCAGTGCGGTTTCACTCTGAACGGTTCCGGTCATTCTTAAGGCGAATAGGCGCGCGGTGAAGGTCAATACCTTACTTGATGAGGCCAGCACAAAGACCTATTTGAATACGGCGATAGCATCCAAGCTTGGCCTGCACGGCAAACAGGAATCAATGCAGGTAAACGTGTTGAACGGACAGGTGGAAACCTTCATAACAGCACCAGTGTCATGCACCTTGGAGAGACGAGAGGAGAGACGAATAGAAGAGAGAGGAGAGAAGGAGAGAAGAGAGGAGGGAAGGGAGAAGAAGAGAAGCAAAGGGAGAGGAGAGGAAAGGAGAGGAGAGGAGACGAGAGGAGAGGAGAGGAGAGGAGAGGAGAGGAGAGGAGAGGAGAGGAGAGGAGAGGAGAGGAGAGGAGAGGAGAGGAGAGGAGAGGAGAGGAGAGGAGAGACTATAAGAAGAGAGGTGAGAGAAGAGAGGTGAGAGAAGAGAGCTGAGAAGAGACACAAACATTGAGCGAGCCGGATCGCTATTGTGAAGTTTCAAAAGACCCGAGGGCGGGATAGAGAGGCTTTGCGGGCCGCATGTGGCCCGCGGGCCGGAGTTTGACGACCCCTGCTATTGTAATTTTAGTATTCAGCCCTTCTCCTTTGGCGCCTGTGATCGAAATTCCGAGTCCGCCGCAATCCCCAATCACTAAAATGCCGTCAGATAAAACAATAGAGACAGCGCCAAGAGGAACTGAAGGAGGCAGCCAAGAGATCCAGAAAATTACTGGTCTCGCCCTTGCAAATTTCATTCATTTGAAATATTTACTAAATAAATTGATAGTACAGTACTGTTGCGAAATGTTTGAATTAGTTGAAAATTCGAGCACTTTCAGACTTTTGGCTACTTCCAACACAGAGCTGAATATTGGAGCTGAACTGCGATATAACAGCAGGATTTTGGGTGCCCTTAGATTAAAAGAAACTTTGTACAATGTGCCCTCACACCAATAGCCCCCCATTCTGAAATATTTTCCGACACTGCTGATCAGAGTGCGTGTAAAATCATACATTATATATCAGAGAGCGTATAAAATCATACATAATATATCAGAGAGCGTATAAAATCAGACATTATATATCAGAGAGCGTGTAAAATCATACATTATATATCAGAGAGCGTATAAAATCAGACATTATATATCAGAGAGCGTATAAAATCAGACATTATATATCAGAGAGCGTGTAAAATCAGACATTATATATCAGAGAGCGTATAAAATCAGACATTATATATCAGAGAGCGTATAAAATCAGACATTATATATCAGAGAGCGTATAAAATCAGACATTATATATCAGAGAGCGTATAAAATCATACATAATATATCAGAGAGCGTATAAAATCAGACATTATATATCAGAGAGCGTGTAAAATCAGACATTATATATCAGAGAGCGTATAAAATCAGACATTATATATCAGAGAGCGTATAAAATCAGACATTACATATCAGAGAGCGTGTAAAATCAGACATTATATATCAGAGAGCGTATAAAATCAGACATTATATATCAGAGAGCGTATAAAATCAGACATTATATATCAGAGAGCGTATAAAATCAGACATTATATATCAGAGAGCGTATAAAATCAGACATTATATATCAGAGAGCGTATAAAATCAGACATTATATATCAGAGAGCGTATAAAATCAGACATTATATATCAGAGAGCGTATAAAATCAGACATTATATATCAGAGAGCGTATAAAATCAGACATTATATATCAGAGAGCGTATAAAATCAGACATAATATATCAGAGAGCGTATAAAATCAGACATAATATATCAGAGTGCGTATAAAATCATACATAATATATCAGAGAGCGTATAAAATCATACATAATATATCAGAGAGCGTATAAAATCAGACATTATATATCAGAGAGCGTATAAAATCAGACATAATATATCAGAGAGCGTATAAAATCAGACATTATATATCAGAGAGCGTATAAAATCAGACATTATATATCAGAGAGCGTATAAAATCAGACATTATATATCAGAGAGCGTGTAAAATCAGACATTATATATCAGAGAGCGTATAAAATCAGACATTATATATCAGAGAGCGTATAAAATCAGACATATATCAGAGAGCGTATAAAATCATACATAATATATCAGAGAGCGTATAAAATCAGACATTATATATCAGAGAGCGTGTAAAATCAGACATTATATATCAGAGAGCGTATAAAATCAGACATTATATATCAGAGAGCGTATAAAATCAGACATTACATATCAGAGAGCGTGTAAAATCAGACATTATATATCAGAGAGCGTATAAAATCAGACATTATATATCAGAGAGCGTATAAAATCAGACATTATATATCAGAGAGCGTATAAAATCAGACATTATATATCAGAGAGCGTATAAAATCAGACATTATATATCAGAGAGCGTATAAAATCAGACATTATATATCAGAGAGCGTATAAAATCAGACATTATATATCAGAGAGCGTATAAAATCAGACATTATATATCAGAGAGCGTATAAAATCAGACATTATATATCAGAGAGCGTGTATAGTCAGAATTTATCAGAGAGCCTCTACAGTTTTCTCATATAAAGTCAATTGTAAAATTTTTAGTTTAATCTGCTGAATCAAGTCTCTCTAGCTTCTCCCTGACCCAGCCGATCTTCTTCTCGTCCTGCGTCTCCATGGCGACGCGTCTCTCTTTCTCGATCATCTCCATCTGCTGCAGGCTGAGCTCCACGTGCTCGCGGCAGTCGCTGTAGTGAGCCAGAGTGAGCAGCTCCTCCAAGTCCGGGTCTCCAAGCAGCTGTTCAATCCAATGATCGAATGCGATTGCAGGTGTGCGATTGCGGAGCAGCTCAGCTTGGAGACTCCAGCTCAGGCAGCGGAAGTTCACGTACAGGTGGGAGGAGAGAGGCTGCGACAGTCTGGCTGTGAACAGAGTCTGCGTGAACTCGGAAAGGAATGGGAAGCGAGGCGGAGAGTCGCAGGGGAGGCAGAACCTCCACGCCCAGTCTGAGTCTTCTGCCAGTTTAGTTGGGCTATATCTAAAACCTTGAATATCCTGTGGCTTCAACCCTGACTCAACCGGATGTCTCTGCAGCTCCATCGCGAGTCTCTCAGCCTCCTCAGATTCTCCGAACTTTAAATGCGCCATGGTGGTCATGCACAGGGCGGCGCACTTGCACCACTGCAGCTCGTGCATGAGACTGAGCTGGCTCATCAGGGTGCTTCTGTTGCTAGATTCCGACTGCAGCTCGCTCACACACTGGTGCACCACACTGAACACGTCTGCTAACTTGTAGTACATTTCTTCTGAATAGAGATCACTTCCTTCCCTGATCTCGGTGACAGCAGGCGGCGCTGTCAGAGGCAGCAGAGTGAACATGTGAAAGTAGAACTTCTCTGACTGCAGAGGTCTCACGTGAGTTCTCAGCTGGTCGATCACTCCGCCGATGTCGCTTCTCAGCTCACGAAGTCGGTCTCGAACCCTCGCCTTTGTGTTGTCGAAGTCGCCGCCGATTCCTGCGTTCTTGAAGTAGAGCGGAGCGTCGGGCATGAAGAAGTGCGGCATGCACTCATCGGGCGAGCTGCTGCTCGAGTCGATGAAGCTCAGCATCATGTCGAGAGACTCGTTGAGCAGAGCGATCAGATTGTGGGGCTGCCAACGAGCTTTTACCCAAGATCATGTGCTTTGCTTCTCAAGCATAAAAAAGAGCAGAGTCTTTGCATGGTAGGTCTTGAGTCCAGGTGTGTCCAGAGTGAGCGGCAAGTGTCTCTTGAAGATGAACTTGATGAGTGTGAACAGCTGGCCCTGGACTGTGTTCAGCCGCCTCATGATTTCTTTCTCTTGGAAGCTGAAGCTCACTCTGAGCTCATTGGTCGAGCTCGGTCTTGTCGCACGCACGAGGTGAACAAAAGTATAACTGTGTCTAGTATCAAGCAGTTTTTCAATTCTGTCCTCACAGAAGCTGCTGCAGCAGTCGATCGCATGGCACGTGTCCTGTGCAGGCCGAAAACCACATGCTGTGGCTGCCACTGCAGGTTGGCTGCCTGCAGAGCGCAGTGAGCGGAGAGTTGCATTGTGGTGAGGAAAAAAAGATGGTTTGGTTTGAAACTGCTTTTATACGCCGCTATTCTTTCCTGGATATTTCAGATAATTTATTTTCACACATAATTCAGTCAAAAAAGTGTTCTTGTTGTTTTATTGTTATTACGCAGTATTACCTTTAATTTTATTTAGTATTGGTTTTGTCAGCCTAACTGAGAATAAAGCCATCCAAAGTGAGAATCCTGCCTACGCTGACTGCGAAGGGCCTGGCTGCGTGCAGCCTTAGTCTATGGGCCATATACAATAAAGGACAAGCAAACTGATAAAAAGCCATCCAATGTGAGAATCCTGCCTACGCTGAATACGAAGGGCCTAGCTGCGTGCAGCCTAGTCTATGAGCCATAGACTATAAAGGATAAGCTAGGATTGGCTAGTCATATGGCTCAGAAGCTCAGAAGGTATAAAAATAAAAGAATACGACGCATAGACCAATCGATTCTCACATTGGATGGCTTTTTATCACTTTGCTTGTCCTTTATTGTCTATGGTCTATAGACTAAGGCTGCACGCAGCCAGGCCCTTCGCAGTCAGCGTAGGCAGGATTCTCATTTTGAGTGGCTTTATTCTCAGTTAGGCTGGCAAAAGCAATAAATGATTGTATAAGATCGTAAATGACTACACGAACTAGTTAACAAGAACCAATTGTTAGGCTCGTAAATTTTTTTAAGCGGTGATGACGATAATCGATTGATTTACAATACTTGATTTTTGCTTTGCACAGCTGCTAAGCCCTCAAGCAGACTATCTGAAAGACTGGCGCAGCAGGCTTTCTTCCCTTACTCAGGGCTTTCTTCACTTACTCAGGGCTTTCTTCCCTTACTCAGGGCTTTCTTCCCTTACTCAGGGCTTTCTTCCCTTACTCACATCAGAAACCAATCTCTCACTCTAAGCCATTGTTGAAAAGTTCTTCGTCTCATTGCCCTGTTGCTATGTTCAGCACCCAAGCCGACATTCGCAGTCACAGAAGCTGCTGGAGGCTGGGCGCCACTCGGTTGCGAATTTAATATTGAGCAAAGTTAATGGGCTCCCAGTTGCATGCGGATCTCAGCATTGTGATGATGAACCCAGCCTCACTCACCTGCTCCTGCTGCCACCTGTGCGTGGCCCTCCTCGACCTGCAGCGGAGTGGCGTCTCTGCAGCCGTCGCAGCCACCTTCCAGATGGAACTCTTGCTCAGCAGCCAGCACAGTCCAGTCAATGTCCGAGTCTGCAGCTGTCCTGCCGTTCACTTGCACCAGACTGTTGGCCCAGCCTTCTGCGTAGCTGCCCGTCATCCTCCTGCGACAGCCATCCCGTGTGAGGACTCGAGCGACTCCTTCCAGCCAGTCAGCCAGTCTCTGCTGACACTTTGCTCTCTGCTCGGTGAATCCCGCCTTTCTGAGCAGTCGATGCAGCTGATTGCTCAGGCGCCTGTGGAAGCAGCATGTGAGTCTGGTATGATCCGAGAAGCGGGAGAGCTGAGAGTGCATCTGCTGCAGCACTCAGTCCAGCCCAATCTCTGCTGAAGTTCGCTGCAATTTCTGCCCCAAGCTATCATTCACGCAGCAGTGAAAGCCGAGACTCACCAATGGAGGCCCCAATCCAAGCGTTGAGCGCCTGCCTGCCGAGTCTCTGGGACTCTGCAATGCGTGATGGAATGCCGGTCAGAGCAGCTTAGCCTGAGATTTTTATTCGCCATAAAAAAATTCTTTGATTTCGAAACGCCCGTAGCTCGTGAACTTTCAGTCGAAACACTCCAGTGGAGCTCTGCTTCATCAAAAATATCTCCACAGTTTAAGTAGGAAGAAAACATATTGTAGAAGGAGGGACAATAGAATATAATTAAACCAGGGAATTTTATGAAAATACTTCAGTGCTTGTTGAATAAAATATATAAGAACTTGTTCTTCATTTTATCCTGAAGTGCAGAACCATCTTCTCTCCTCTAGATTCCTACTCTTCTTTTCTCTCTCTTTTCCTTTTCATCTCTCAAGCTACCTGTCTAACTCTGATTTTTCTCCTTACAAAAAAGCTAATGAAAACTTAAATTTTACGTACATGCACTGTGTCTTCTCAATTATAGCTCAACAGCTCACCTCGCTCCACCTGCATCCAGCAGCCGCAGCACCTGCCGCTGCTCAAATCGCTGTGCCACCTGCGCACACGTCAGACCCCGACCGTCTCGATGACTCGCATCCGCTCCTCTGTCCATCAGAGCCTTGGCTGCTCGCACGTGACCGGCTTCGCACGCTCGTGACAGAGCAGTCCGACCCTGACTGTCTTCAGCACGCACTGACGCACCGAGATCGATGAGTTTCTCAATGAGCTCGTGATGACCCGCATCAGCCGCCAGCATGAGAGCAGTGGCTCCAGTGCTGTCTGGCCGATCGACATGTTCTGCGCTGACTCGCTCATCATTGATCAGCGTGACAGCAAGAGCGACGTGTCTTTGAGAGATGGAGAGATGGACCAGCTGTGTGATGTGAGCTGGCTGCATTCGAGAGAGGGTGTCGGTGAGAACAGAGTTCTTGCCTTCGATGGCCATTGCTGCAGTGAAGCTGAGGATAGTGCTGGATTGGAAGAGCCAGTTGGGCTTGAGGCCGAGGAAGGCAACGACATCGTCACGAAGACGAGAGCAAGCCGTGACTGCGCATCGGAAACGGAGATTCGCTCTCTGATCCGGACTTGAGAGACACGAGATGAGGAACTTGATGACTTCTAAGTGACCATTGTATGCAGCAGATGTCGCTGCTTGAATGCAGCACTGATCTCTGTTTTTTTGGTCAGAGACTGTTTGCACCAGTAACTTCACCACTTCTAACTGACCCTTGAATGCAGCAAGTTTTGCTGGTTCCATGCAGCACTGGTCTCTGTTAGATTGGTCAGCGACTGTCTGCACCAGTAACTTCACCACTTCCCACTGACCCTTGCTTGCAGCATATGTCGCTGGCTCCATGCAGCACTGGTCTCTTTTGGTTTCATCAGTGACTCTCTGGACCAGAAACGCTACCACTTCCCACTGACCCTTGCTTGCAGCAGATTCCGCCGCCTGAATGCAGCACTGATCTCTGGTGGTTTCATCAGCCACTGTCTGGACCAGAAACGTCACCACTTCCCACTGATCCTTGCTTGCAGCAGATTCCGCCGCCTGAATGCAGCATTGATCTCTGGTGGTTTCATCAGCCACTGTCTGCACCAGAAATTTAACCACTTCTAAATGACCACTGCTTGCAGCAGATTCCCCTGCCTTCATGCAGAAATTATCTCTGGTAGTTTCATCGGCCACTGTCTGCACCAGAAACTTCACCACCTCTAAAACACCACTGCTTGCAGCAGATTCCGCTACCTCCATGCAGCACTGGTCTCTTTTGGTTTCATCAGCCACTGTCTGCACCAGAAACGTCACCACTTCCCACTCACCTATGCATGCAGCAGATTCCACTACTTCCATGCAACACTGGTCTCTGTTGGTTTCATCAGCAATTGACTGAACCAGAAATTTCAACACTCTCCATTCATCTTTGATTGCTGCAGTTTTCGCTGCCTCCATGCAGCACTGATCTTTGTTTGTTTCGTCTGCAAATATCCGCACCGCAAACTTCACTGCTTCCAACTGACCAGACTTTACAGCGAGTTGAATCATTTCTGTGCAAAACTGAGTCCTTTCTTCCTGTCCTGATCGAAGCCGTCGATGGGCTCTCACTGCCCAGACGATTCCGAAGATGGCGGTTCCATTGACGTCGGGTATCAGGTTCATTGTTCTTGTTGCTCAGCTGTTTAGAACTGTAGCCGATGACTCAATTTCCACTAGTCAATTTCTCAGAAGTGTCTAAAACGGGCGCGAGACTGTCATTCAGAATGCTGTGAGATGGTTGCAGGCATTTTTTCTATGTTTGTCTGAACTGATAAGTTCTATAAGGCTATAAGGCTGATAAGGCTATAGGAACGAAAAGCGAGGAAGAGAGGCGAGGGAGAGAGGGAAAAAGGGGAGAGAGAGAGGAAGAGAGAGTGTTAGGGAGAGACAGGAGGGTGAGAGAGGGGAGTGAGATATTAAGAGAGGGGAGATAGAACGGAAGGAGTGAAGGAGGGGAGAAGAGGGAGGGAGAGAAGGGTGGGAATGAGGGGGAGAGGCAGAAGGGAGAGGGGGTGAGAGATGAAGAGGAGAGAGCTGCTTTGTTGGCATTAGCGTTGAGAAAATATGAGAGTAGTAGGTGAGAATTAAGGACAACTAAACTAAAGTATATACATTGCATTAGTTGTCTTTGTTGAGAAATTAGACAGGAAAAAAATAAGAATTACTTTTCTGAGTATCTACTCTCATCTGCTAAGAACTGCGCAGTCTTAGGGCTGGAAGAATAGTCTGTATATTTTCAAAATATATATTCAAAAGTTACTTTGTGAATCTCACCTATTTTGCTTTGGCAGTCAGAGTTGCAGATGGTTCAAAAGCTGCTCGAAAGATTTTACTGCTTGTTTTTCTGCGCTGCCACCTTTTAAAAACAAACTGTTGAGTATTGACCGTCCCGGGCCTTAGCAACCGAAACTTCTCTTCTAAAGTAGAAGCACTGATCGCGGCCACACCTATGTAGCCTCTGTGCCCCCCCCCCCCCAGTATAACAACGGAGAGGCTGCTGGGCTGTTTGCTAAACTGCGAAAAAGGTCCTTTACCTGTACTCTGCATGTTTAATTCCGTCTCTTTGAAAAAAACGTACTGGTAGAAACTGCTTTAGCAGAGGGGGGGAGTCTTGGATGTACGATATTCGGTTTGTCTTGTCTGTCTGTGGGGTCTATTCCAGCTAGCTAGCCGTGCCATTGACTTCCTTTCCTTTTTATTTAATAAAGTAAACAATAGCTAGGTATAATATTATTACTCAAATGGCTGCGCTACCGAAAACACCCCCAATGAGGTGTAGCTACTCACATTTTGGGTTCATATTGTATTTAGCCACTTGAAGTTGCCGCACAGCTTGCTAAAACTGTGCAGCACGTCCACTGGGTTCTTATTTGTTTATATACATTGCATGACGATCCTGATTTAACTGCTTGTTGCTAGAAAATGATGTCTATCTTTTCTACAATCCTTCCTTCCTTCAATCTAAACGCTTTTCTGCTTGTCGTAAAGATTGACTTTGCTCACGTGCGCTGTTGCGCATGCGGTGCTTTGCTCTTTCTTTGATGCTTCCATAAAAAAAACCAATGCTTTACTATTATTTTGACATTTCTTATTTAGACAATTATTTAGACATTTCTGGAAGCTTTTTTGAATTACATTTATTCTGACATATGACATGAGCTGCATTCAGACAAAATGAATAATTACTCTTTGTAGAGTAATTATAGTTGCCAATGCACGACTTACATGTGTATACTAAAGCCGACATTTACTTTTTTATTTGCAAGACTTGTTGCCTAGTCGTAAGAGCGGCAGACTCACGACTTGCAAAGGCCGGAGGTTCGATTCCGATTTGTGTCCTTGAGCAAGACACTTTACTCTGGATTGCTTCAGTTCACCCAGCTGTAAAATGGATGCCAGCATTAGCTGGGGTAATATGAGGCTGTGTGTGGCGACCCCCCCAGTCCTTGGACTGAACAGCCGTACGCAGCCTTGAGATGCCCCGTGCAATAGCTGCGGCTGAGCTGTCGGTTGCACATCTGGCCCAGTTGGAGCAGGTACAACAATTTGTTATTAGCTATTTTTATTATTGAGTATTATTAATATTACTCAAATTTCAGAATCAAAATACGAATTTTATCATAATTTAGTGGATATGCTCATTCCATGAACTCCTTAATCTTGTGCTTGTCACGTGACTCCTCACCGAGTCGATTGCCGCTTTCAATTTGTAGCAGAAAAAACCCATACACGAAGACTAGCATAACTTATTTTCACACCATTTAGCTTTAGTCCTGGTTTTAACTTAAAAATTATTAACGTGTAAAGAATTCCATTCTGTTTCACAATGACTTCCTGACTCGCCTATTAGATCCGATGAATCATTCAAAAGTTAAGAGCATATTTTTGACTCAGATGTTACGATCTTCTCAGTGTAATGAACCACGATGTCCAGAGGTCCTTGAAATTTGAACTATCGAAGTTAAGCTTTTGCCATTAGCCACGAACAAAGCCATTATCATTGGCTGCCACCAGACTGGTCGACTTTCCAGCATCAGACAGAAGCATGCGACAGGTGAGCTGAGGTTGCGAGAAGAAAATTGCATGGCAACCAACTACAGAGCATTTAGTAGCGCAGTGCAGTAGGCTCGAAGCGCGAACAGTTGCAACCGATGGGGACAAGTTTGAGTTGCCCATTCCAAGCAGTCGGTCATCTTGTATTTTAATAAAGTGATTTATTTCTGAAATTGAAAGTCATAGTCTTGGGTCATTGTAAAGACGTTGTAGCTCGTAAAACCTATCCAGGTATTTTACTCGTAATAGTCCAAAATGATGCAAAAGGTAAAAAATGAGCCACTTAGATTGTTTGTACTTACCCAGCTGGTATTTATTTTGATAAATGGAATTTTTACCACTATCTCCGCAGATCTGGTCGGGATTTCCAGTGCATCTCATGCTACATCCGGTCTCAGGTGCGGCGCCATGTCGACCGAACTCATTGCCGCAGAAGCACTGCGAGCGGTACTGCACTCCAAAGTACTTGAAGTTGAAGAGCGAGCAGATGCGGCTGCAGAACTCCAGAGAATTGATCCCAGGAGCTGACAGGACACCGCCTGTGCCGATAGAGTAGCCTTCGACAGATCCTTTTCCGGCTAGTCCGTTGAGGTCCCTGCCGGGCCCGGGGTCCCTGTAGCAACCGATGTAACTGAAGCCAACCAGCATTGCGGCAGCGCAGCCGTGGAACGGGAGCAGCAAAAATGAAACGAAGCGCATTTTCGAATACAGCTAGGATTCTGCATGTAGCTCTCTCGCGGCAGCTCATTGCCGAGGGGAATTATATGTACATGTAGACCTAAACAGCAAGAGAAGTTGATTTTTTTGGGAAAAAAATTCCCAAGGAATCAAATTCACTGCACCTGGTGCTTCTGAATTGTCAGACGGTGAAGACAATGGCGTTTCAACAAGCAATCATTAGCGAGCATTGGAATGGCTTCTGTAACCGTATCCAGCTGCCAAACACCTGCTGCAGTTAATGAGAGCTTGAGAAATTGTTTGCGAATTTAGCGCGAGAGTTGTTTGAGTAGAAATAAGGAATGCATAGATGGATGCGTGTAAGAACTGAATCTTGAAACCTTCTGTCTGAGCTTGAGCTGCAATTAAAGCCAATGTAAAAAATCAAATAGAAGTTAATCGGTAAAAAACATTCGGCTCCAAAGCTTCGTTTCAGCATCATTAGCTTTAGCATTAAGGGCGTTAGCATCTCATCGCTTTCCTCACTTCTTTTCTTCCTTTTCTTCACTTCCTCTTTCGATTATAAGCACCCACCCACTTTCCTGCTCCCCAATTACGGACGTGCGTCACACACCTTGACTGGATTTTTATTAACTGCTCTATAAACTGCTAAAACAAGATCCGTAACGTAAAAAATCCACCTAAACTGTGTATTTTTCTGTTTACAATTCCTCATGATCATCTGCCTGCAAATCGATCTGCGCTAGTACATGTAGTACATGTAGACAAAATTTAAAACCTTCCATGTGTAAATTCTCTTTTATCCAAAACTTGGCCCACAAAATTCATGAGCGGGCCCCTAGCCTGATGAGTCTTTCATCTTCCTGTCGAGTCTGCGAATTTATATGTATATTAACACATACATGTACAAATGCATTTTATTCAGACATATACATGTAAAATGCAGATCCATAGCTCCAACTTTTCTGATTGATACTAACCTTATCCTCACGCCTCTATGTACATGTACAACTTGACATTTATCGTTTTTGCTTTATACGGCAAATATTAAATTCACGCAAAATTATGTTAATATTATAGATTTATAATAGAAAATGTTCGCATATGTGTAGATTACAATGCAAATACTTGCATGCATTCAGTTAATTAACAAATAGTTCTTTCAAAATACGATAAAGGACCAAGAATATGTCCTATTTATATTATTACTTACTCGGCCAAGCCGGCTGTCTTGTCTGAGCTACTGTACTTTATTACAAATACCCGTAGGAGTGACAGCAGTGAACCCGTAGGAGTGACAGCAGTGAACCCTTAGGAGTGACAGCAGTGAACCCGTAGGAGTGACAGCATACTAAGCTAGCTATACTACGCTTTACTACTATATATACTACGCATTTGAGTTGATAGTCGTCTAGTAGGAAGAGATCCATTTGGTCCGGCCAGCCGGCGGGCCGCGGTCGGTCCACTTAGCTTTAGATTATACACAAGATTAGAAATAAGACTCCGTTTTTAATCGAATGCTAATCTCGAGTATTGTATTTTGCTAAAACTATTTTCTCGGTATTAAAAAAATTTAAGAACATTTTCTATGCGTATAACAAAAGTTGCAAAATACATGACTTTTTTTTAGCTTTTCTATTGTAGAAACTCGTAGCCAGTAATAATTGTTTAGTTTCTTAGCATAAACTTTTAAAGGGACAAAACTTTTTGTTGCATCTTTTTAACTACTACAAAAAACATATTTCTTAGAAATCTACAGATCGACCTCATTTGAGCTCGTCAAGGATTTTACTGGCGTCCTAAATTCAAAATAATTATCATTATCTTACCTAACCTAATTGGTTTATTCAAAATATTAGCCGTTTTAAATTTCTTTAGGTCCTGAAAATTTTAGTAGGCTAGTGCCGCTAGTACAGCTAGCAGTCTTCTTAGTAATTGGTCTTCGACTCTTCGTCTTGATTGTTGACTTCACTGTTGAGTGTTGACGTCATTGTGGATTCCTAGCCCTAGTCCGACCAGCCCTATTTATTAATTGTTATATTCACTTTTAACCGTGGAAATAACGTTAGCGTAGTAATCCTTTAATATTAAATTTAGTCTTCATGGCATTTTTGTCATGATTTCATATGACGCCATATTATCTATCTCTAACTGGATGTGCGTTAATGCAAATGCAAATAAGGCCTAACATGCCATTGAAATGTATGCATTGTTTATTAATGTGCTGCTAAGTGTTGTTATTGTTTCCCTGCTCTTTGTACTATGGGAGCACAAAACACTAAAGCTGATGGTCTAGCCAAGAAAGACAAAAGATTACAATTGATTGGAGCTGGTGGAAATTATGGTCCCGGAATTGGGAATACAATTTCTAATTCAAGTCAAGGAAGTAGTATTATTAAAAGTGCCAGTAGTAGTGAAGGTAAGTGAAGAGTAATCTATTGCAATAATAAGAATTGTTTTTATTTTTTAAAAACTATTTTTTTACCTAATTAATATGTTGATTAGAATGTATACAAAAAGTGGTATTCTATTTTTGATAGCTATTATCAAATATTTCAGGTTTAAGTACTTTGTCTAAATGTCTAGCTAGGCTATTCATTATTTTCCAATTATCTACATTGTCACTTTTCTATTTTTTTGTCAACTATGTAGACAAGTTTGCCATAGTTTGCATGGTTGATAGTCATTTTGTCTACTGCTAGTTGCAGTTTGTCTACCACCCCTTTGTCTCATACATATGCAATAGTGATAGACTGAATGTAGAGTTTTGCAAGTTTCTAAAACCAAATCCAAATGTAAGAAAAGTAAAAGGTAAACAGTGGGAGTAACTATGATACCTTTTTGTTACAAAAATGCCTCACCATCTAATTAGTAATTGTATTAGTGCTGTACATTAATTTATTGAAAAGATTCAATCTAGCTCGTGATTATACTACATCTATCTAGTATCTAAATTGAATTGAACTTAATTCTTATATATCTAATCTAATTACTAATTGCTATTAAATTTGTGCAATTTAATAACTTTACTATGTACAGTCTATAGTCAGGATGATATACATTACGCTGGAAATTTTATTTTTTTGGTGTACAATTGGCATAAAAAATGAGGCAAAATATATTTGGCATAACACCATAACCTCAAAATCTTATAAAATCATAAAAACCATAAAACTCATAAGATAAAAGTTTATAACTATTCGTGATTTATAAAAAAATTAAATTCCATGCAAACTAATCGTGTAATTTTCTAAAAAACTTAAACAAAAAATTGATTTTTGTTGGCATTATCTGTAAGCCAATTTACTTTAAATGAAAACCACACATTTGTTAAATAATTTATTTGAAGAAAAAGAAATCATTTACTTATAATCTTCAAAAATGTGCAACACACTAAAAAGGTCATTGTGTGTAATAAGATAATAATGATTAAGATATCAATATCATTTGTTAGTAGTAATGACTTAAATGAGTAATTTCTGAATATTTTACTTGTTTAATAAATTTTGCAATGGAACAAAAATCAATGCATTTTTGTCATGATCTCATATGATGCCATATTATCTATCTCTAACTGTCTCAAAGCTTCAAAGCTCAAAAACAGTTAGCCTAGTTTGAATTATTATTTATTAGAATTCATTTATTATGCATTGGACAATATAAAAATACAATATATTCAATTTAAAGAAGCACAAGTATATGTAAGAGTGCACATGTTACTTTATAAAAGAATACCTAAAGTAAAGTAAAGCTAAAGTAACAAAGGAGGAAATGATATTTCTCCAAAACATTGCAATAAACAAAATAAAAAATACAAATATTATATCTAATTCTAAATCTAAAAATTACTTGCAAATTCAAATTATTAAAAATCAACCATAGATTACTTCTAGCCATTTATAAAATATATTTTGCTGCTTATGTTTGAAAATTCATTTTGTCTGCTGGTAGACAAAAGGATGGCAGATAAAATGACCATGCATCATTTGCATAGCTCATAATTGATATGCAGTCTAATGAAGTAGGCCTAGAAGTAAGAGATGCAAACAAAAGCAAAGGCAATAAAGTCTTAATTTATGAAGTGGTTGCTTGTACTTTCCTCGATAGCGTCTAGAGGTGGCCTGGTAGGTCTTTGAATCCCACCGCTGCCACCAGTGAAGTATTTGTAGGTCTCTCTCGGGGTTGTCTCGAGGTGGCCGGGTAGGTCTTTGAATCCCACCGCTGCCACCAGTGAACTATTTGTAGGTCTCGGCTACTTCCCTGTCAGTCACGTGAGCTGCCTACTTTGAGCTCTTGGTAGACTCTCCCAGGAGGCCTTCTAGCAATTCTTAGTAGCGTTGGTAGTGCTGCCACCAGCCCGCTCGGATCTTGTCCTTCGATGAGGGAGACTCCGGGCTGAGCGAAATAAACGAGACACGAGAACTCAGCACGCCGTGCAGATTTGACAGTTCGTACCGGTGCACACCTCGTCAGCGGTCCTGCCGGGCTCAAGTGCGGGGATGGGGAACTGTGCTAGTCTCTGTTAGTTTGGTTGGGCTTTAACACACTCAAAGACACACAGTCGAAGATGGATCAGAAATCAGATAGGTTGACTAAGGCCTAGCGCAAGCTGCGCTGGACTTCCAAGAGAGCAGTTATTAGAAGAGTTAACTCACAGGTAAACGAGAGGTTTCACAGAGGGTCGGGCGGTAGCCAAACAGAGGCACGAGAGGCCCGTACTTATAGGGTAGCGGATCGATTTCACCATACCGTGCAACACCCCATTGCACCAGAGTGCGCAAGGCCGCTCTCACTGCCCCCAATCTGGCGTGAATCAGTTCTATTTTTAGAAACAGGCGCGGAACCCTCAATTTGAGAGGCAAGGACGCCATTCCTAATTTAGAGCCTGACACCCGAGATTGCACAAGGCAGCGCAAGAAAAGGACAGAGCGCCGGGGCACGTGATCTGCTCCCGTACGGCCAGACAGAGAGAGTACAGCCAGAATGGGCTGGACTCGAGCCAAGAGAACGCAGCCACACAAAAAGGGGGGATGGAGACAGACAAAGAAAGAAACAAGGACAGGCTGAGCGGAGAAGCTCAGACGCTGGGAATGCAAACGAACCGGAAAAGGGGAACAAAAGGGAGCGCAGGCAGACAAAGGACAACGAGGGAGGGAGAGGGAGAGAGAGGAGCGGGAGAGGGAGAGGGAGAGGGAGAGAGGGAGAGCTGCGGCCAGCGGCAGCCAACAGCTCAGAAGGGCGCAGGGCACAGCTGACAAAGGGGGCACCTAACACTAAACTAGTGCTCACTTCATTTATATGTATGTAAAAACTAATTAATAATTTATATTTTTGGTTGAGTTAAATTTATTAAAACTTGTTCAAATTGAAATTGATCAAGATTGGGATCTTACAACTTATAGTATGATGTTCACATAGAAAATTGTTTTCATTGTTTTTTTAATTTTATTGTATCTTGTATTTTATTATATTTGTACATGGTAGACTACTGACTAGTGTGCATTGTTGTCTCTTATCTAGTCAATCTAGTGCAAAGATATTGCAGCAATAAATTATCTACTGATATAGTGACAGTAAAGTTAAGAATTATCATAATTGTCATGATTGATAATTGATGACAATTGTCATGTCTTATGGATACCTAAAAAACAATACTACAATAACATAACTTGATTCATTGGTTTTTTGAATCTATTATTTTTGTGAAGTAAAATAGCTATATATATTATA
The DNA here is from genome assembly GCA_002269645.1 of Macrostomum lignano. Lineage (NCBI taxonomy): Eukaryota > Metazoa > Platyhelminthes > Macrostomidae > Macrostomum > Macrostomum lignano. The sequence continues at coordinate 98,287 of NIVC01000278.1, forward strand.
CTATGTTAAATAATTTACTATCCCTAGTTGATGAATTTACTATATAGCTAAGCAGTTGACAAAAAAGTTGATATGTTTCCAACACATACATGTATGCTAGAATATTCTAGAAATTTGCTAAAAATTTCTTGGTATACCAAAGAATCTGACAATGCCTGGCATACATTATTGGCATATAAGGGGGCCTGACAAGTATCTAGTCAATCTAGCAATAGGATGATCTAGACAGACAATCCGGTGATAGTCAAAATGTTAACAGTCAATTCAGTGACAAGGTGTAATAAAAAGCTACTATATATAAATTAGCTATTGGCATTTAAATAGATTAAATAGCTTTGATTGTTATAATTTCTATAATTGCTATTATTGTTATTATAATTAACATTATTTATTTTTAATAGAACATATACAAACATACTTTTAAGGATTAGAATTTAGCAGTTCGAAATACACGGGTTTCAATAGCTTGTTTTATTATAATGATGATATTGCATTATTGTTTTAAGGAATTTAAAAAATGGGAAACTGCATTAAATTGATGCATTCTTTTTTTCACTAAAGGCTGCACACTACCCAGTTTTATAACCAGACACATTATTATATTAGATTGTTTGTTGTGTCACCCTAAATTATGCTAGAAATTTGCCATAATATACTGTTTTTATTCAAAAAGATACTAGCCATTATAAAAAGAAATTTTTTTATATATAAAATTAAAAACTATACTTTAGCTTCTAGTCAATCTATCTAGTCAATCTAGATGATCTAACAACAGACAATCCAATGACATTTTATATAGTAGATTTTATGATTTTAGATACAAGCAAAACTTACATTGCCTAATATACCCCCTGGTATAAAGCTTGGTATACAATCATAGAGATTGCCAAGACAGCAGATAGGACAAAGTTCTAAGTCCCAACCAATGTAATATAATTAGCATACAAAAATGACCAAGTTTTAATTTGACATACATAGGTAAAGTAGCTAAATTTTAATTTTAAATTAAAAAAAATAATAGCTCCCAAAGATTAAAATAAAAATTTATTAAAAAATCATGTTTAACTTTTCTAAGAAGTTAAAAGTAAAACAGAAATAAATAAACTAAACTAATTCACTATGGTTCATTGAAATAAGTTTTTATTTATCTTTTTTGCTAAGATTAAAAATTCACAAACCTAAAATTTTGGTTGTCATTTTTTCATTTTCTTCTTTGACATATTTTTGTGCAATATGTTGGCATAAATTGGCATACAAGAGCTAGGGAAGCAAATTTCATTCTGGCATACACTAGTATATGATCTTGACATTGGAATTTATGTTGGGGGGGGTAAATTAATAAATTTTTATCACTTATACCTGACTTACTAGAGGCTTAGGCCTAAACTGCCTATGTTGCACATTTGGCATAATGTACTAGGGAGAAGGGGGATCATAAGGGATATTGTCATTTTGGTAGAAAAAAATGTGGTGAAGGACATAATGGCAAAAGTTAGATATTATTAGTCATTTTGGCCAAAGGGGTTTACAAATGAGAACCTCATAAATAATTGACCAACAAAATCATGTTAATTTGTCATATTTGTATAAAATTTGCAGAAATTGCATATTCGCCCTTTGTTGTTTAAATACTTAAGTTTTTCTTGGGCTATTTCTTTGTGTATTATAAATGTATATAAGTATCATATTGTATAAACATTTTAGATGCTATATTTGTTTAAATGAACAAGTAATTATTGTGTATAGCCTCAAAACAGTTCAATTTTCTGTTTTCTATTCATTTGTAAAGCAAGTGAGGCTGGGTCACTTAGATCTTTGGTTTGTTCATTGGTACTTGACACCAATGTAAATTGGGGACAGTGTCACAGTTTTAAGTTTGCACATTCAAACTAGAAAATCTTGTGCAGTAAAACTTGTCAAATCTACCAGGCTACTTTGTCTACTGTTAGAGTCATGTCACAAACAAATGTGGCATTAATAGCCATTTACATGTAAAAATCATCACACATGTGCAGCAAATGGTCTTTTTGTTTACACCAAGTACAATTTCAAATTCTAATATATAAGTTTGGCTTTTGCTAAAGTGTCTTTTTGCTAATGTGACTGACACTGAATGGTAGCAATCCATGAATATGGCATAAAAACTATCTTAATGACAACTTTGTATGAGAGTTATTTATTTCAAAATAAATAACTTTTAAAAGAAAATCATTTTGAAAAAGCTTGTCACATTCTTAGTTTGTACTATTTGGTACATGATTGAAAATGTTTTTTATTATTACTTTTACCTACAATGCAATCAATACAAGTTATAGTATGATGGACATTAAAATTTTTATTTTTTTTATGTCTGTACTTCCAATATGCCACCATGTTTCCCGACCTAAAAAGCTACAAAGTAGGCAAAAGCTACATGAAAAAATATATCAAATCAACTCTCTAGATGGCTGGTCAGCAAATGCGGCCACCGCAATTGGTGCTGCACCAAGTGGCTCACCACTACAGCAACAACAACAACACAAACTGCAACAGCAGCAATCAGTTCAGTCCTCAGACTCAATGCTAGCTCAAGCGGCTCCCTATCCTCCCGGTAGCCTGTGCGAAGGCGAGCCTCTTGTAGCCCTGTACGACTTCACCGCTACTAAGCCGACTCAGTTAAGCATCCGCCGAGGTGAACAATTGAAATTTCGCGGCCTAAACAGCTCGGTTGGCCACTGGATGGAGGTGGACAATCCGGTTAGCGGTTGCCGGGGCTGGGTGCCTTCAAGCTATGTTGCTCCGCCTAGGAATCTCAACTTGTTCGCCTGGTATCACGGCCAAGTGAGCAGGCGACGGGCTGAGTACCTGCTGAGCTCTGGTATCAATGGTAGCTACCTGGTGAGGGACAGCGAGTCTGAGCCCGGTCAGATGAGCATCAGTGTGCGATATAATAGCAAGGTGAGGCCTTTTGGGGTGAGGGGTTCAGTTGTAAGATGGCGTGGTCACTTGGGACTGTGAATGTTGCCGTTGTGGTGTCTTGCTGTTCTGACCGTGTTTTGTAACCGGCTCTTTTAGTAACGGTTCTTTCTCCCTCCCTTTGTGACCGTTTTCTCTTAGTGCCCATTCTTTTGCTTTTAGTGACCGTTATTTCTTTATTAGTGACCGTTCTCTCTCTATTAGTGACAGTTCTTTCTCTATTAGTGACAGTTCTTTCTCTATTAGTGACCGTTATTTCTCTCTTAGTGACCATTCTTTCTCTATTAGTGACAGTTCTTTCTCTATTAGTGACCGTTCTTTTGCTTTTAGTGACCGCTCTTTCTCTCTTATTGACCGTTCTTTCTCTATTAGTGACCGTTCTTTTGCTTTTAGTGACCGTTATTTCTCTCTTCGTGACCATTCTTTCTCTATTAGTGACCGTTATTTCTCTCTTATTGGCCGTTATTTCTCTATTAGTGACCGTTCTTTTTCTATTAGTGACCGTTATTTCTCTCTTAGTGACCATTCTTTCTCTATTAGTGACCGTTATTTCTCTCTTATTGACCGTTATTTCTCTATTAGTGACCGTTCTTTTTCTATTAGTGACCGTTATTTCTCTCTTAGTGACCATTCTTTCTCTATTAGTGACCGTTATTTCTCTCTTATTGACCGTTATTTCTCTATTAGTGACCGTTCTTTTTCTATTAGTGACCGTTGTTTCTCTCTTAGTGACCATTCTTTCTCTATTAGTGACCGTTATTTCTCTCTTATTGACCGTTATTTCTCTATTAGTGACCGTTCTTTTTCTATTAGTGACCGTTATTTCTCTATTATTGACCGTTATTTCTCTATTAGTGACCGTTATTTCTCTCTTAGTGACCATTCTTTCTCTATTAGTGACAGTTCTTTCTCTATTAGTGACCGTTCTTTTTCTATTAGTGACCGTTATTTCTCTCTTATTGACCGTTATTTCTCTATTAGTGACCGTTCTTTCTCTTTTAGTGACCGTTCTCTCTCTTTTAGTGATCGTTCTTTCTCTTTTAGTGATCGTTCTCTCTCTTAGTGACCGTTTTTTCTCTATTAGTGACCGTTCTTTCTCTTTTAGTGATCGTTCTCTCTCTCAGTGACCGTCTATTGTGACAGTATTTACGACTATTTTCTTTGAAGCCAACTGGTTACCGTGGCAACTACTTTTACACAAAACAAACCACTTCATATACCCGCTACAATTCAGATTTCTCACTCTCACCCCCTCCCCACCGGCCGCAGGTGTTTCACTATCGAATCAGCCGAGCTGAAGGCCCAAACGGCGATCCAATCTATTTCGTGATCTCCGAGCACGCCTTCCCCACCGTGTGCCAGCTGGTGCAGCATCACTCTCAACGAGCTGACGGTCTCATGTGTGCCCTGCTGTACCCGGCGCCGAAGCGGCAACACCGGTCCGCTGCACGCGGCTGCCAGCCTGAGGACCTGTGGGAGGTGGACCGAACAGAGCTGGTGCTGCACAACAAGCTGGGAGCCGGGCAGTATGGAGACGTTTATCAGGCCGTGTGGAAGCGCTGGGGCAACCAGATGGTTGCTGTGAAAACTGTCCGCGTGAGTTGGGCGGGTTGTCTGGTTTTGAAAATCATCTTGTTTCTATTTTTAGTATCGCCCAATACCAGCTGATAGGAATCGCCCAATACCAGCTGATAAAGTCGCCCAATACCAGCTGATAAAGTCGCCCAATACCAGCTGATAAAATCGCCCAATACCAGCTGATAAAATCGCCCAATACCAGCTGATAAAATCGCCCAATAGCAGCAAATAAGAATCGCCCAATGCCAGCTGATAAAATCGCCCAATACCAGCTGATAAAATCGCCCAATACCAGCTGATAAAATCGCCCAATACCAGCTGATAAAATCGCCCAATACCAGATGATAAAATCGCCCAGTACCAGCTGATAAAATCGCCCAATACCAACAGATAAAATCGCCCAATACCAGCTGATAAAATCGCCCAATACCAGATGATAAAATCGCCCAATATCAGCTGATAAAATCGCCCAATACCAGCTGATAAAATCGCCCAATACCAACTGAAAAAATCGCCCAATATCAGCTTAAGAATCGCCCAATACCAGCTGATAAAGTCGCCCAATACCAGCTGATAAAGTCGCCCAATACCAGCTGATAAAGTCGCCCAATACCAGCAAATAAGAATCGCCCAATACCAGCTGATAAAGTCGCCCAATACCAGCTGATAAAATCGCCCAATACCAGCTGATAAAGTCGCCCAATACCAGCTGATAAAATCGCCCAATACCAGCTAATAAAATAGCCCAATACCAGCTGATAAAATCGCCCAATACCAGCTAATAAAATCGCCCAATACCAGCTTAAGAATCGCCCAATAGCAGCTTAGTGCTAAAGTGCCAATAAAGCCCTATAATCATTAATAATAATATTTTATTTTAATGCTTGTCAAGTGCAACGCATTTTGACAGACTGTGGCCTGAAGGGTCAAATAGTTGATGGGGGAGAGAGTGAGTGTGTTATGGCCAACCAATGACTCACCAGGGGCAGAACTTTCACCCCCACAACCCTCGCATCTCTTCCTACCTCAGCCAAAGAATTCCCATACCCCAGTCTCCGCAGGTCTTTCTTCATCATTCCAGCACCACCCGGCCAGATTATATAGATATTTTTATCTATTGAAATCCATAATATCCAATACTGTCTCTTTTCTCTTATCTGTCCATTGGTCCGTATGAAATTCTGTATGCACCTCTGTTTACTGCTGCAGTTGTTAGCCTTGTAAACTCTCTGATCTCTCTGATGCCTTCCCCGCCTTCTAGCTAAATCTTGATGTTAGTTAGCCATGGTTAGTGCCAACCGGCCGTACTTGATCGTGTGGGTGTGTTTTTCCTATTTTAGAATAATTTTTTTACTTAAAACTCTCACTCTTCCGTCCTCTCTTTCGCTCCGCTCTTCCGCCCCATTTTCCGCTCCCTTCTTCCGCTCTCTGTTCCGCTCCCCTCCACCCCATTTTCCGCTCCCTTCTTCCGCTCTCTGTTCCGCTCCCCTCCACCCCATTTTCCGCTCCCTTCTTCCGCTCTCTGTTCCGCTCCCCTCCACCCCATTTTCCGCTCCCTTCTTCCACTCTCTGTTCCGCTCCCCTCCACCCCATTTTTCCGCTCCCTTCTTCAGCTCTCTGTTCCCCTCCCCTCCACCCCATTTTCCGCTCCCTTCTTCCGCTCTCTCTGTTCCGCTCCCCTCCACCCCATTTTCCGCTCCCTTCTTCCGCTCTCTCTGTTCCGCTCCCCTCCACCCCATTTTCCGCTCCCCTCTTCCGCTCTCTGTTCCGCTCCCCTCCACCCCATTTTCCGCTCCCTTCTTCCACTCTCTGTTCCGCTCCCCTCCACCCCATTTTCCGCTCCCTTCTTCCGCTCTCTGTTCCGCTCCCCTCCACCCCATTTTCCGCTCCCCTCTTCCGCTCTCTGTTCCGCTCCCTCCACCCCATTTTCCGCTCCCCTCTTCCGCTCTCTGTTCCGCTCCCCTCCACCTCATTTTCCGCTCCCTTCTTCCGCTCTCTGTTCCGCTCCCCTCCACCCCATTTTCCGCTCCCCTCTTCCGCTCTCTGTTCCGCTCCCCTCCACCCCATTTTCCGCTCCCTTCTTCCGCTCTCTGTTCCGCTCCCCTCCACCCCATTTTCCGCTCCCCTCTTCCGCTCTCTGTTCCGCTCCCCTCCACCCCATTTTCCGCTCCCCTCTTCCGCTCTCTGTTCCGCTCCCCTCCACCCCATTTTCCGCTCCCCTCTTCCGCTCTCTGTTCCGCTCCCCTCCACCCCATTTTCCGCTCCCTCTTCCGCTCTCTGTTCCGCTCCCCTCCACCCCATTTTCCGCTCCCCTCTTCCGCTCTCTGTTCCGCTCCCCTCCACCCCATTTTCCGCTTCCTTCTTCCGCTCTCTGTTCCGCTCCCCTCCACCCCATTTTCCGCTCCCCTCTTCCGCTCTCTGTTCCGCTCCCCTCCACCCCATTTTCCGCTCCCCACTTCCGCTCTCTGTTCCGCTCCCCTCCACCCCTTTTTCCGCTCCCCTCTTCCGCTCTCTGTTCCGCTCCCCTCCACCCCATTTTCCGCTCCCCTCTTCCGCTCCCTGTTCCGCTCCCCTCCACCCCATTTTCCGCTCCCCTCTTCCACTCTCTGTTCCGCTCCCCTCCACCCAATTTTCCGCTCCCCTCTTCCGCTCTCTGTTCCGCTCCCCTCCACCCCATTTTCCGCTCCCTTCTTCCGCTCTCTGTTCCGCTCCCCTCCACCCCATTTTCCGCTCCCCTCTTCCGCTCTCTGTTCCGCTCCCCTCCACCCCATTTTCCGCTCCCCACTTCCGCTCCCCTCTTCCGCTCTATTCTTCCGCTCCCTTTTTACCACTGTTCTCTTTCGCTGGCCTTTTCCGCCTCCACTTCCGCCCCTCTTCCGCCCCCACTTCTGCATCCACTTCAGTCCCCACTTCCACTCCCCTCTTCCGCTCCCGCTCATCCCCTTTCCGCTCCCGTTTTCGGCTTCCCTCCTGCGCTTGTTTCTGAAAATTTATTCATAGCCTTTAGAAATTTTGAAATTTAACAAAAAATTATCGTTCTTTTTTGTCCTGTCTTCAAACCGCACAGGAGGAAATGATCTCCAAGGTCAACGAATTCTTAGCCGAGGCTCAAGTGATGAAACGGCTGCATCACGAGAATCTGGTACAGCTTTTTGGTGAGTGAACTGACTGACCTACTGACACAATGACCCAATGACCCACTAAATGACCCAATGACCCACTTACCCTCTCAATGACCCATAAAAAACCATTGACCTGCTAACTGACCCACTGACCCACTAAATGACCCACTGATCCATTAAATGACCCATTGACCCATTCTACCGATTCTCTGACCCAGTAAATGACCCTCTAACCCACTGACTGACACACTGACCCAATTACTGACCCACTGACCCTCTCGCTCCATTCCACCGCCCCGCAGGCGTGTGCACCAGAGAAGCTCCCTACTACATCATCGCCGAGTTCATGCCGCACGGCAATCTGTTAGACTTTCTAAGAAATCGCCGACTCGAACTCCGGCCCTTTGTGCTGCTCTACATGGCCAGCCAAGTGGCCAGCGGCATGGCCTATCTGGAGCAGCACCGGTTTGTTCACCGCGACCTGGCCGCCCGCAACTGCCTGGTCAGCGATGGCTCCGTGGTGAAGGTGGCCGACTTCGGCCTCACCCGCTGTCTCGAAGGCGACTCAGATGTCTACGTTGCCAGGCGGGGCGCGAAATTCCCCATCAAGTGGACAGCGCCCGAGAGTCTGGCTTATAATCGGTTCAATAGCCAATCAGATGTTTGGTCTTTCGGCGTGTTGCTATGGGAGATTGCTACATATGGTTGTTCGCCGTACCCCAATATTGAGCTGACTCAGGTGAGTAAATTGCTCTTTGGGATTCTTTTCTATTGTGTTGAAATATAATCTATCTTCAGGATGTGGGATATTTATCTTTAGGATGTGGGTTGTTTATCTTCAGGATGTGGGATATTTATCTTCAGGATATGGGATATTTATCTTCAGTGTGTGGGATATTTATTTTCATGATGTGGGATGTTTATCTTCAGGATATGGGATGTTTATCTTCAGGATGTGGTATATTTAATTCAGGGTGTGGAATGTTTATCTTCAGGGTGTGGTATATTTATTTTCATGATGTGGGATATTTATCTTCAGGATGTGGAATGTTTATCTTCAGGGTGTGGGATATTTATCTTCAGGGTGTGGGGATATTTATCTTCAGGGTGTGGGATATTTATCTTCAGGGTGTGGGATATTTTGTCTTCAGGATATGGGAGCACGCTTTTACAGACTAGATTCAGGATGTAAAGTTGGGTAGATTCACGATTTAGGATCAGAGTCAGGTTGGATCAGAAAAGAAAGCTCATCTATGCTTCAAGGATTTGAGATATTAAAAGGAATTTTATCCCACATTGATTCAGTCAATTTCACCGCCTCCCGCTCCCCAGGTGTACCAGCTGCTAGAGAGCGGCTACCGCATGGACAAGCCCCCCGGCTGCCCGGACTCTGTCTACCAGCTCATGCGGCTCTGCTGGCTGTGGGAGCCGGAGCGGCGGCCGGCTTTCGGGCAGCTGCACGACGAACTGACCGGCCTCTGCAACCAGGGCTGCCTGCAAAGCGGCGGCGGCGGCGCCGGGAGAGAGGACGGTGAGGCCTCCTGTTGCTTTGGGAAATTGCGATTCCCCTGTTCACGGACAATTTGAAGGACACTGAATCATCTGTTGGACACCGGATGTTTGTAGAATCTCTTGTTGATGGGCTATTTGGGGAAATTCCCAGTTCGAACTTTTTTATTCTTTGTGGGTGGAAAGTTCAAGGGAATTCCCCGTCACAAGACAATCTAGAGGAATCCCCATGTTTGTAGACAATTCATAGAAATCCCTTGTTGGTGAACAGTTCAGGGAAATCCCGGGCCCGTTGGTGGACAATTTAAGATAATTGCCTGTTCGTGAAAAACTCAGGGGAATTCCCTGTTTATGAAAAACTCAGGGGAATTCCCTGTTCGTGGAAATTTCAGGGGAATTCCCTGTTCGTGTAAAACTCCGGGGAATTCCCCTGCTGGAGGACAATTCAGGGGAATTCCCCTGTTGGTGGACAATTCAGAGAAATTCCCCTGTTGGTGGACAATTCAGGGGAATTCCCCTGTTAGTGGACAATTTAGGGGAATTCCCCTGTTGGTGGACAATTCAGGGAAATTCCCCTGTTGGTGGACAATTTAGGGAAATTCCCCTGTTGGTGGACAATTTAGGGAAATTCCCCTGTTGGTGGACAATTCAGAGAAATTCCCCTGTTGGTGGACAATTCAGGGGAATTCCCCTGTTGGTGGACAATTTAGGGGAATTCCCCTGTTGGTGGACAATTCAGGGAAATTCCCCTGTTGGTGATCACGGCTACTAGATCTATGGTGATTATTTTGTTAAATAAAGCCATATTTTGATTAATGCATGCCAGTATAAGATTATTGAACCTTGGAAAATGTGGCTAAGTATGCATTTCAATTTCGCAGACATCGCAGCCCTGGAGCTGCAGTTGCAGGAGCTGCAGCAGCAGTCGTTGCAGATCGCTGAGGCGCCCCCGTCTTCCAGCGGCGTTACCAAAGTCAGCTGCTGTCTACAGACTGACGCCCCATCAGCCATGTACCTGTGTACCACTGGCGCCCAGGCCAAGCCCCTGTCAAGTACTGGCCAACGCCTTTTTATAAGATTACTAGTCTAATCCCTTTAATTCCTATATTTTGATTTTGTGTCAGTGTTGCTCCTTCATTGGCTTTTTAAATAATTGTTTCTATAGTTTAGCAATATGTTGTTTAAACCCAGTTTTAGTTAATTAGAGGTATTTTGTGGCTTTATTTTACTGATATTCATAATGCAAATAGATTTATTGCATTGGATTTTGTTTCATTTTCATTTTTCTGTTGTAATGTTTTTCCAGAGCCTGTATATCCCATGACCGAATCTATGACTCAAATATTGTATGACCCAATTTATGACCCAAATAGTCGATGACCCAATCTCATGACCCAATATCTTATGATCCAAATATTATGGCCAATCCTCGACTCAAAATCTCATGTCTTAAAACATTCCATGATCGAAAAATATTCAATGACCTTAATATTATACTCCATGACCAAAATATCTTCTGATCCAATTCATGACCCAATATCTTATGACCGGAAAATCTTGCAACACAAATATACAATGACCTTAACCATCCTTTGACGTTTGACCCTTGACCCAAATATCCCATGACCCACACACCAAATGACCCATATCATGAGCATACGGATCATAATTATCTAACCTCTAAAAACGATGCTATCCCTGTAATCCGTCCCCTAAATCCCCTCGCGCAGCGGTGGCCTCGGCGGGCTCCAACAGCAATCCGGCAGACGATGTCGCCAGCCACCACAGCGGCTCCACCTGCAGCTCCAATCGGAGTCGAAGATTTGATTTGCAGCAGCAGCAGCAGCAGCATCGGAGAACTCCCACGGTTGATGAGGAATTGGACAATTCAGGTGGTGCCACCGGAGTTGGTGGTTCTTCGACGAACACCGCAGGCAGCGGTGGCGGTGGGCAGCACCCGAGCTCGGCGCCAACTCGAAGGCGACGCGGCGGTGGAGGATCAACGATTCAGCAGACTTCGATTGTGACCTGCCCTGGTAAGCGCTGTTTTTGCGAGAGGAAAAAGATGAGAGATGAGATGAGGGGGAGGGGGTGAGAGAAGCGAGTTGAGAAGAGACACAAACCTTGAGCTGAAGTTTCAAAGGACCCGAGGGCCGGATAAGAGAGACTTTGCAGGCCGGCCGCATGTGTCATAAAATAGAAGCACAAATGATAATCAATTAACCATAGAATAACACCCTGGAATAGAATCGTAGAATATAATCATAGAATATAACCATGGAATATAATCATAGAATATAATCATAGAATACAATCATAGAATATAATCATAGAATGTAATCATAGAATATAATCATAGAATAAAATCATAGAATATAATCATTGAATATAATCATATAATATAACCATAAAATAAAATCATAGAATAAAATCATAGAATATAATCATAGAATATAATCATAGAATATAACCATGGAATATAATCATGGAATATAATCATGGAATATAATCATGGAATATAAATATCGAGTATACCATAGAATATAATCATAGAATATAATCATGGAATATAACCATGGAATATAACCATGGAATATAACCATGGAATATAACCACTATCACCTAATACCATCTCACCTCCTCGTAGGCGTCAGCAAGCGCCTACCAACGTCAGCTTCATCTGCTTCCCAGTCTCAGCATCCGCCTAGGCTAATGAATAACCTGCTGATAATGAGGCCATCCCTCAGCTTGGCAACCGCAGCCTCGGCAGCAGCGCACGAGAATTCCGCGTCCTCCACTGCAGCAGTCGCTCACATGAGAAGCGTCAGCACTCCAGTTGATGCTCCGTCCTCCTCCGCCGCTGCGGTTGCCATGGACTCTAACAATCATCATCACCATAGCAACGATAGCGACGCGGCATCGTCGGCTTCGTGGCTTCAGCAACACCAGCGACTGTCGCAGCAACGGCATCGACGCCGCCATCGACATCATCGACATCGGCGAGGTCAGCTGGGCGGCGGCGGCAGCTCCGGCGCAACGGCGACTCCCAGCGACACCGGAGGCAGCTCCGAGTCCAACACGTCGTCTAGGGAGTCGCTGCATCGTCAGCCGCCTCAGCCAATGAAAACGGCCGTTGCCTGCCAGTCGAGTCCTCCGATTGGGATTCGCCGGGTTTCGTCGCATTTGCAGCAGCATCAGCAGCAGCAGCAGCAGCTCCGCCAGTCTTTGACGGAAGATCTGTCCAGCCAGCAGCAGCAGCAGCAACAGCAGCAACAGAGAAGGTCTTGGACAGCCTTTACCAGCAATGCAGGTACCTCCAATGCTACAGGTAACGGTAAACCCCAGCGTCGTCGCAAGCACCATCATCAGCATCCGCAGCAAAGAGCTTCAACTTCGTCAGCTTCTTCATCGATTGATCAGCAGTTGAAGCCTCTGCCTACCCAGCCTTTGACATCACAACAACAACAACAACAACAACAACAACAACAACAACAACAACAACAACAACAACAACAACAACAACAACAAGCCTCTCCAACTAGAGAAGAAGTTCTAACCAGTATTAACGAATTAATCTGCGGTTGCGACTTCCTTCTGGGCCTGTTCCCTCTGACAGCGGCCGATGTCAGAGAGCTGAGCGATCAAGCCAATGCCGGCATCAAACTGCTGGCTTGCTACGCCCTGCAGCAGGAGCAGCTCAGCCGAAACAGCAGCTCGGGTGTGCCCGAGTGGCTCAATCGCTTGTTGGTAGCCTGCGGCGGCTCTGCCAGTCAACAGGCTGACGGCTGTCTGTCTGACCGGCTGGTCGAGTTTCGTCGGCGAGGCATCGAGTCGCCTGAGGATGTCGGCGTGCCGGCGATGCTGGAATCGTTGAGGGCCGATTTTACAGAGCTTCAGCAGCTGTTGAAGCGGTGAATGGCGATTAATTGATTGATGGATTAATTGATTGATTGATTGATTGATCGATTGATTGATTGATTGATTGATTGGCTTATTGATTGATTGATTGATTGATTGATTGATTGATTGATTGATTGATTGATTGATTGGCTTATTGATTGATTGATTGATTGATTGATTGATTTATTGATTGATTGATTGATTGATTGCTTGATTGGTTTATTGGTTTATTGATTGGTTGGTTTATTGATTGATTGATTGATTGATTGATTAGCTGATTGTTTGATTAATTGATTGATTTGTTACCTGACTGATTGGCTGATTGATTGATTGGTTAGTTGATTGTTTGATTGATTGATTAATTGATAGGCTGATTGTTTGATTAATTGATGGATTGCCTGGATCACCGAGGCACTCGCAATGGATTTTTGTACAATCGAATTTATTGGCTCACAAAGTATTTGTGCCCAAGGCAAACTAATTATAATTTATGATGGGAACTCAGCCTATTAATTAATAATTAGATTATTAAGTTGAAAATCGAAATTAGATTTCAAATAATACCTATCAAATCAATTTGACAATAAGTTTATGGTACATCTGAATCGTAATAAACAAGTAATCAATAAGAGTAGAAAAACTTATTAACGCAATTCCGTTCTGTGTTAAATATTATACCTATATATCATTTTAAACGACAATCATGTTTGAAAGTATTTTTCCTGTTTAATTACTCACGAAAATGATAAACTCTAATTATTTATTTATTTTTGCCTTGAATAGTAAGGCTAGCTACGTTAATTCCGCATGCAATCCCATAAGAGTTTGCTAATAATTCATAAATTTATAGTTTAATTTTAGTAATTTTTGTCTTCCTTTGACATTGCTTTTGATGACAATATAGATTGGGTTAAAAGAATTTTTCTTTTGTAATAAATTATGCTATTAGTGCTTTTGTTGCTTTTAAGCCAAATATACTATTGAATAGTACTACTAATAGCAACACTATATACACGTGCGTATATTACCATTATTTTGCGCTTGCTTCTATAAAAATTGAAAGTTTTTTAGATCTCATATATGCATATATTAAGCTGGTAAATTATGTCTAGTCATTAAGAACTACTCAAAAGGCCTTCTCAATCCGAATACTCAAATTTTTGTTGTGTGTTTTTTATCGAATTTATTTAATCTCAATACTTCTATATGTTGAATTAAATATAATATTTTTCACCAAATTCAGTGCAATATTTGGACAGCTTTATCTGCTGTAAATAACAAAGGTTTATCTATGATATTCATGGTTTGTTTATTATAAACTGTTGCTGCAATGCTGCATCTGCATGCTTTTCACAACTGGTGTGTTCGCCATATTCAATTGACAAAGAATTTTCTAAACTGTACTGCTGCTTCAAATTTGTCCACATTTTCGCTACTGTCAGTAGTATCTATGCAAATCAGTTTGTGTTTTTTTATATTTAATAATTTTTAATGCAAAATATATTACTCAAACACTAAAGTTTATATATTGGTATTTAATTATAACAAATTGCAGTTATTTGTTTTTGTTATGAATATCGCCATTAAAGTCTTCTATTATATATTAATAATAGTTTATCGCTTTAGTATGTCTCTATGTCTGTAAATTTTTATGCCTTGCTAATCTGGCTAAAATATGTTGTTGTTGCTTTCAATTTTATCCATGAAAGCTAAAAGCAAAAAATCCGGCTTTTGTGCAGTTCTTTTTTCTGCTAAATTTTTAAAACTATTAATTTACAAAACTGTGTATTATTTAGTGATTTGTTAATTTATTCTACTTTTTATAGTTTTAAAGAAGATTAAAGCGCTAGTGATTTCTTGATTAAAAGTTTTTGTGTAGTAGTACGTGAGTAGTAGTATGCGGTATTAAGTGAGTAGTATTGAGTGAGTTTCATTCAGTTAGTAGTATTGAGTGAGTAGTGTTCAGTTAGTAGTATTGAGTGAGTTTCATTCAGTTAGTAGTATTGAGTGAGTTTCATTCAGTTAGTAGTATTGAGTGAGTTTCATTCAGTTAGTAGTATTGAGTGAGTTTCATTCAGTTAGTAGTATTGAGTGAGTTTCATTCAGTTAGTAGTATTGAGTGAGTTTCATTCAGTTAGTAGTATTGAGCGAGTAGTGTTCAGTAAGTAGTATTGAGTGAGTAGTATTCAGTTAGTAGCATTGAGTGAGTAGTATTCAATTAGTAGTATTGAGTGAGTAGTATTCAGTTAGTAGCATTGAGTGAGTAGTATTCAATTAGTAGTATTGAGTGAGTAGTATTCAGTAAGTAGTATTGAGTGAGTAGTATTCAGTTAGTAGCATTGAGTGAGTAGTATTCAGTAAGTAGTATTGAGTGAGTAGTATTCAGTAAGTAGTATTGAGTGAGTAGTATTCAGTTAGTAGTATTGAGTGAGTAGTATTCAGTTAGTAGTATTGAGTGAGTAGTATTCAGTTAGTAGCATTGAGTGAGTAGTATTCAGTAAGTAGTATTGAGTGAGTAGTATTCAGTTAGTAGCATTGAGTGAGTAGTATTCAATTAGTAGTATTGAGTGAGTAGTATTCAGTTAGTAGCATTGAGTGAGTAGTATTCAATTAGTAGTATTGAGTGAGTAGTATTCAGTTAGTAGCATTGAGTGAGTAGTATTCAGTTAGTAGTATTGAGTGAGTAGTATTCAATTAGTAGTATTGAGTGAGTAGTATTCAGTTAGTAGCATTGAGTGAGTAGTATTCAATTAGTAGTATTGAGTGAGTAGTATTCAGTTAGTAGTATTGAGTGAGTAGTATTCAGTTAGTAGCATTGAGTGAGTAGTATTCAGTTAGTAGTATTGAGTGAGTAGTATTCAATTAGTAGTATTGAGTGAGTAGTATTCAGTTAGTAGCATTGAGTGAGTAGTATTCAATTAGTAGTATTGAGTGAATAGCATTCAGTTAGTAGCATTGGGTGAGTAGTATTCAGTTAGTAGTATTGAGTGAGTAGTATTCAGTTAGTAGCATTGAGTGAGTAGTATTCAATTAGTAGTATTGAGTGAATAGTATTCAGTTAGTAGCATTGGGTGAGTAGTATTCAGTTAGTAGCATTGAGTGAGTAGTATTCAGTTAGTAGTATTGAGTGAGTAGTATTCAGTTAGTAGTATTGAGTGAGTAGTATTCAGTTAGTAGTATTGAGTGAGTAGTATTCAGGTAGCAGTATTGAGTGAGTAGTATTATGTGAGTAGTTAATTAAGCAAATAATGTTGAGTACAGATAGGTAGTATTTAATGAGTAGTATTCAGTGAGTAGTATTCAGTAACTTTTTTGAATCAGTAAGTAGTATTGAGTAAGTGGTTATAAAGTTAGCAGTTAATCCAGCACCGAACTATTTTGCATGCTTTGAATTCTGATTCTGCAATGCTGCTGAAAATTTTGATATAGTGCGCAGTAAGTGGCTCATCTCGTCATAAAACGTCCTCTTATTGATCCCAGTCCAACCAGCACCATGGTCTCCCTGAGTCTGAGCATACTTGAGCAGCCTGCCCGCTATCACCGATTCCGTTATGAGACTGAAATTGCTGGCGGCAAACTGGGCGGCCTCTTGTACGGCCGGTCCGGCAGCAAAAGCTGCGTCCGGCTCACCCTTAGAGGCGCGGATCCCGCAGTGTGTCGCACCGTCATCGTCATTGGCGGCACCATCAGCCCAGACGGCTATCCGCATCCGTTCTACATGCACGGTGACTCCTGCGAGAGCGGCGCGTTCCAGTGGCGCCGGGACATCACGGCTGCCGATGTTGGCAAAGAGATTGAGATCTGGTTAGTGGTGCCTTCTGGTTATTTGATGATGAGGTTGTGTCTGACTCTCAGGTCTCAGCATCCTTCAGTGTCTGACTCTCAGGTCTCAGCATCCTTCAGTGTCTGAGTCCCCTCATTCAGTGTCTGACTCTCAGGTCTCAGCATCCTTCAGTGTCTGAGTCCCCTCATTCAGTGTCTGACTCTCAGGTCTCAGCATCCTTCAGTGTCTGACTCTCAGGTCTCAGCATCCTTCAGTGTCTGACTCTCAGGTCTCAGCATCCTTCAATGTCTGACTCTCAGGTCTCAGCATCCTTCAGTGTCTGACTCTCAGGTCTCAGCATCCTTCAGTGTCTGACTCTCAGGTCTCAGCATCCTTCAGTGTCTGAGTCTCAGGTCTCAGCATCCTTCAGTGTCTGACTCTCAGGTCTCAGCATCCTTCAGTGTCTGACTCTCAGGTCTCAGCATCCTTCAGTGTCTGAGTCCCCTCATTCAGTGTCTGACTCTCAGGTCTCAGCATCCTTCAGTGTCTGACTCTCAGGTCTCAGCATCCTTCAGTGTCTGACTCTCAGGTCTCAGCATCCTTCAGTGTCTGACTCTCAGGTCTCAGCATCCTTCAATGTCTGACTCTCAGGTCTCAGCATCCTTCAGTGTCTGACTCTCAGGTCTCAGCATCCTTCAGTGTCTGACTCTCAGGTCTCAGCATCCTTCAGTGTCTGACTCTCAGGTCTCAGCATCCTTCAGTGTCTGACTCTCAGGTCTCAGCATCCTTCAGTGTCTGACTCTCAGGTCTCAGCATCCTTCAGTGTCTGACTCTCAGGTCTCAGCATCCTTCAGTGTCTGAGTCCCCTCATTCAGTGTCTGACTCTCAGGTCTCAGCATCCTTCAGTGTCTGAGTCCCCTCATTCAGTGTCTGACTCTCAGGTCTCAGCATCCTTCAGTGTCTGAGTCCCCTCATTCAGTGTCTGACTCTCAGGTCTCAGCATCCTTCAGTGTCTGACTCTCAGGTCTCAGCATCCTTCAGTGTCTGACTCTCAGGTCTCAGCATCCTTCAGTGTCTGACTCTCAGGTCTCAGCATCCTTCAGTGTCTGACTCTCAGGTCTCAGCATCCTTAAGTGTCTGACTCTCAGGTCTCAGCATCCTTCAATGTCTGACTCTCAGGTCTCAGCATCCTTCAGTGTCTGACTCTCAGGTCTCAGCATCCTTCAGTGTCTGACTCTCAGGTCTCAGCATCCTTCAGTGTCTGAGTCCCCTCATTCAGTGTCTGACTCTCAGGTCTCAGCATCCTTCAGTGTCTGAGTCCCCTCATTCAGTGTCTGACTCTCAGGTCTCAGCATCCTTCAGTGTCTGAGTCCCCAAATTCTGCGTTTGACTCTCTGCATTCCATGTCTGACTCTCTGCATTCCATGTCTCACTCTCAAGCATTCCATGTCAGACTCGGCATGTTTCTCACCTTCTCATCCCTCTCATCATTTTTCACCGCTACCTAATTGCTCTTTCTGACTTTTGTTCATTTTATTTCGTTATCGTAGCGTTACATTTAGACATCTTTTTCCATTGTTTTTACGAATAACATTAAAAATGATCATTACTCATCTGTTTGAATAACGAATTGCAGCCTAGAGAAGGTGTCCCTGGTCTGTGTGCCGCACGGAGGCAGCAGCGGAAAGCTGCAGAAGGCAATCAAGCGACGCGAAGATATTCAGTTTAATCCGTTTAATAGTGAGTTTAAATGACCTGTTTTCTGTGTGCTTGTGTGGGGAGAGCAGCCCAGCAACTGAGGATCTGAGAGGCTGGCCCAGCAACTGAGGATCTGGGAGGCTGGCCTAGCAACTGAGGATCTGATAGGCTGGCTCAGCAACTAAGGATCTGGGAGTCTGGCCCAGCCACTGAGGATCTGAGAGGCTGGCCCAGCAACTGAGGATCTGGGAGGCTGGCCCAGCAACTGAGGATCTGGGAGGCTGGCCCAGCAACTGAGGATCTGGGAGGCTGGCCCAGCAACTGAGGATCTGGGAGGCTGGCCCAGCAACTGAGGATCTGGGAGGCTGGCTCAGCAACTAAGGATCTGGGAGTCTGGCCCAGCCACTGAGGATCTGAGAGGCTGGCCCAGCAACTGAGGATCCGGGAGGGCAGTAACTCAGCAACTGAGGATCTGGGAGGCTGGCTCAGCAACTGATGATCTGGGAGGCTGGCCCAGCAACTGAGGATCTGGGAGGCTGGCCCAGCAACTGAGGATCTGGGAGGCTGGCCCAGCAACTGAGGATCTGGGAGGCTGGCCCAGCAACTGAGGATCTGGGAGGCTGGCCCAGCAACTGGGTCTCTAGGAGGCTGGCCCAGCAACTGAGGATCTGGGAGGCCCAGCAACTGAG